>CM056725.1:49768707-50233046 GCA_029844215.1 Przewalskia tangutica
TTCGTAGTTATGCTTGTCCATAATGGTTTTACGACACAAAGGGACCTGTGTTCACGATAATTCTCGGTATTGTCATATCATAAATCATCAAGACAGGAGAAGAAATTCCATCTGCGTACCTAGCTTGATAATTTTGGAAAGCGCAGTCCTCGACTTCGACGTGAATTAGTTATATGTTATGTAATCAGAAGTTTGGTCATCATACATGTCTCTCGCTTTTATATAGACTATTATGATTTCATTTACGTAGATTTTACAAGCCACATTGCACTTTGCACCAGAACGAATTCTCCTGGGGCCGCTGTCTACGCCGCAGTAAGTACATCGTCAGGCCGTTTATCCCCGCTATTGGATCACTCTTCAACAGATTGAAGTCTGGCGCTTCTTCGGAGGCTTATCTTTTGGCATGTGTTCCCCGAGTCAGAGGTTCTGCACATCTGTGGGTATGGCGGGGCCCCATTCTCCGCCATAGTTGTTGTAAATCTTAGAGGTCTCAGTAGCACCGTAAGGTGGTTTTTGTAAAAAGGATTAAACTGCTCGCTTTGAAAGAGTTGTTTATATATATTTTAACTGGAAGGTAACCGCTTGGTCGGGCCTCGCTTTATTATCTTCGTCTCATGTTCATGTTTATAAGCTTTTTATTTCACGCCAGTTTTCTCTCCGGACATGTTGTATCACTGTGGTGCCCTGTGGCACCACCAAATACCTGCCCGGATCGGTCGTGACAAGCTCCTGGCGGTCGCCTCTTCCCTTACGCTCCTGCTGCCTTTACGCGGAGGCATAACTGGCTAATGTGAAAGGAATACGTTAGAGGGTCCAACCTATAACACAACTTCTAAAGACCCATCTCGTAACGAGAAGAATGGAAACCAATCCTAAATATCCTATAATTTCCTCGATTATTGGCGTAGCATAAACACAACCGATAATCGACCAGACTCTACTGTGGGATACTCTGCCTTCAGAGACACTTCTCCGAGGATTAACCGCTCAGAGCACCACTTGTTTCGCCACGACCCGCCCATCCTGCGATCGTGCCTTACCTGGCAATCCCAAGTAGTCAGTACATCGTAGTAATCACAATAAATATAAAGTAAAGACATGTAAACGCTTTCTATAAAATAAGCATTACGCCTTTACGTGAGAAATCATCGCCTTTCTAAGCATATATATATAAACATGGCTAAAGAAGCTACATCCCATTAATCGCATATCACTTACTCAGCGCTGCACCTTCTAAGGAAATATATTAACTACCGCGTATTGACAGGTTCCGCCATACCCTCGATCAGACATAAAACTATCTACAACGCGAGATCATACCCAAAAGCAGAGCCTCGAAAAAGACGGAGCTCCCCGACACCAACGTAGAGATCCTAAGAACGCCGGATCTGGGGTGACTGTCTACCTACTCGCGGTATTGAACGCAGCCCTCAAGAAAAGGTCAAGACAACAAGTACTAAGTATATGAAATCAGTAAAATACTTCTTAAATGCAAACATATCATTTTTAAAAACACTGGTAAGTGCATGTATAAAACAACCAAGGAAACCGCACATAGTGCCACATCACAAACAAGAGCAAAGAATAGGTAAATCAGAATAAAAGTCTTTTCTAGGCTTCGCGAATGATCAAGGCAGGCCAATTGCCCGCAAGTGATCACCACGCAAGCCTAATCCTCGACTCCTCGTGAGAACCGTGATAAAGCACCAATGACATAGCCCGCATAGTGGTATATAACCCCGCATCGAGGGTAGCTACTCCTAAGCATCGCCCCGACTCCGTCACCAATGGGCCACATGGGGACATCGTGATGCAGGTGATAACCCCGACACTCAACCTCGAACTCCCGTAGCTCCGCATAGGTCCTGGACCCGCATTTAGGTATTTCGAATCACGGTCCTGCATCGCTCAGCCTACCCCAGATCCGGAGGGCGCCTAACCCCAGTAATATGTCAAGAGGCGAGTGATGTTACACTAACCAATGTATTTTATCGCACAACAACATACAAGAACAACAAGAATTATCTCTTTTACACAAACGCATACAAGACACTAACACACATAAGATCATATCATGTCTACTTATCAAACCATCTTATTATTCTCTTTTTCACAATTCAATATAAGTCCAAGTATATAAACACATAGGCAACCTGTCTTTATCAATCTTAAGCCGTTATACTTAACTTCCCATAAAGTTCTAGTATAACTCTTAAGCTTCGCTTAAAAACCAATTAGTTCTCTTCTGTTTTAAAATGATTCAAGATTCTATGCGAATGCTTTCGCATCTTTATTATTCAGCTGCTAAGCCGCTGAGGCATTGCCATAAGTGTTATTCAGCTTAAGTGTCGCGAGGCATTGCCGCTGCAAGTATTATTCGCCAAAGCTTAAGTCAAAGACATTGCCGTAGTTATTATTCGCTTAACACAACGCACGCCTTCACCGTGATATATATTGTAAAATATCACTGCTTTCTTAGGAATCACATACCTTCTCAATAAAACCACCGCCAAGTTGAATATGTGTCGCCACAGAGTCACCTCATTTGGCAATAGTCATGCGTATATCTATCAAAGACTACTCAAGCGTCATTCTAAACAGAGGGTTCACAATTCTAAGAGCTGAAAGTCACAAGACTTCCCTACCTTCTACGGTAGCTATATAAGTTCATCGTGGAAAACATTCCTATGTAAGTACAGCTTTGATTATTCTTCTTTAAACCCTTCACCGTGGTAATAGCTCAATTTATCTCGTGATATCTTCTAAGTATTTAATACTTATTCTAATACTACAACAAAGATAAGTATTCTCTTAATTCAAAAGAGTAGTTAGGATTAGTTACCCTCAAGTAGTTTCTCCAATAATATCCTAGATAAAGTCGCTACCGAGCAAGGTTTAGCTCCTGTTGTAAGTTACGCTCCGTAGCTCCAGAAGAAACCTTAGGAAGTTCTTCTCACAACTTCTACTAAGTACTATGATTTGGCTAGGTATTTCTCGGGCATTATAACAATACTGGGGTTAATATCAACTTTTCTACCAAGCTTGAGGGAGTGCAGGATTTTCGGGCCAGGGTTGTGGGGGCCCCTACCAAACTACTAGGGCTAGAGGTGGGGGGTATTCGCCAAGGGCCTCACAAGGGAGAGTGGGAGGTGTCGACTAAAAGGCTACAAAGGTGGAGAGAGGAGAGGATTTTCAAGACTTGGAAAGATTTCATGGATGTAAGAACTCTTCATCTCTAAAGGGTATTTATAGGTCACAGTTGGCCAACCAACGGGCCAAGATTAAGACAAGTGCAAGGCAAGCTAGTAGGTGAGGATTAACTATACACAAATATCCTTACCAACTCCTCGACTTGTGCACAAGGCACAAAAACGTGGTTTCAACTATTGTCCAAATCGTCCAAACGGACGAGCATTTCAAGCTCCATCAATCGAGGGTGACAAGTGTCGCTTCTCCCGCTGGTCCAAAATGTTTCGCCTCGTAAAAATCCGCAAAAATTAGAAATGGCATAAATGAATTTACCCTACGAAAGCCGTGGAACGCTTTCGCCTGAAACTATTCGCCGCGAGTCGCGGTAATAAAAACGCTTGCCTAAACTTTAAGGCTAGATTCTTTTTGCACGTATTCCCCACGTGACATACTCGAAATACGCCGCAGCATAACAATGAGTTTCTCCTTTTCCCGATCTCATCACACCCTTCACGGGTGACACCTTTAGGAAAACCCAATCATCAACCTCAAACCTGCAGATGCCGACGACTTGATGATCCAGATATGACTTCGCCGACTCGAAGCCGCCAAGAACCTCTCGGATAAGCTTTCACCTTGATCCATCGCTCAGATCAATTCGTCCTAACCTAATCGGCATTCTCGCCTACGATTATCAAACCAGAGCCTTACTTCGTCGCGATCCGTGACTTCCTCCTGCATAGCGGCCTCATACGCGCCATTCGAATACCGGAGCAGTAGCATATTATTATACGCAAAACTCAACTAGAGGCAAATGATCCTCCCACTTACTCCTCGGAGTTGGGATAACACAAAGCTCTCGCAAAGATATCCTCAAGAGCAGTCTCGATAGTGCGCCGCCCGTCCGCTCTGGTTCTCGCAGGACGGGAATGCGCATTGCTGCTCACTCAAGCTTGCCTCAAACCCTTTTCCGCTGGAAAGACCTCCGTAGTTAGCCGTAAATCGGGCTCCGTTCCTCGAGCATGATCGAAACAGGACCTCCACGCAGCCGACGTATCTCTGATGTAAAGTCCGCATAATCCTCACCCAAAAGTCGCTCCCGACGGGAAAAAGGGCTGGATTTCACAAACCGGCCGACGATAACCCAAATAGAATCATGCCTCCTCTCGAAAGTGCGGAGGTAATCCCGCGGATAAAATCCATGCTGATCACCTCCCACTTCGTGCTCCGATCTCTATCGCTCAAGCAACAAACCACCGTGCCCTCCAGTGCCTACCTTCACCGGCCGAGACAACACTCCGACACCGAGCGCTACTTAACTCGCAACGCCCTCTTTCAAGCCATCCCACCAATACACACGTATCTAACGGCGTCGTGTACATCTGGTCGACTTCGACGGATAGAGTGAACGCCACACGCAGGCGCTTCCCTAACTCACGCCAAGTCCTCAAACATCCGGGAACACACAACTCGCCCAAACTCTGAAGTGACCCCCATCAGTGCTACACCAAAAGCGGACCTCTTTGTCATCCTCACGAAGAGTTGTATCACGACACCGAATCAAAACCGGATCCTCGAATCAAGTTAGCTTCTTCACCGTCGATTTACGAAGACTTCAGAACCTCACGAACTCGAACTCCATCAAGCATCGTAATCAATCAAACGACACCAAGGCTCGCTAACCGGGATGCAAATCACGAACCATGCCCTCCTTCTCTAGTCAGACATCCGACAAGGCTCCCATCGACCTACGACAAGAGCATCCGCCACAACATCGCCTTCCTCGTGGTACAGATATCAACATCGTAATCCCAGTTGAACTCTAACCACCGCCTTCTGGCCGCAGAAGTTCAATTCTCTGGCCGAAGATATACCTGCAGGCTCTTGTGGTCTCTGGTAGCAATATCCACACGAACCCCATACAAATAGTGCGCCTCCGTATCTTCAAGGCGTGGAATCACCACGCCAACCCAAATCACGCAGCGTAAGCTTCCTCGTGGTTTCTTCACCGCTGACGATATGCTATAACCCGCTTTGTTTCCTCACAGATCGAATTATCACATCCCAACCCGGAACTTAGTCAGCTTCTTCTCGAAAGTTGTTATACCCCGTAGTTCCGTGGTATGTATGCAAGGACGCACGCATTTCGAGAATACCGATGGCATTAAAATTGGAAATATGAAAGAGTAAGATTTTTCCACCTTAAAAGTTTCCGCTTTTAGAAGGAATAGAAAGTGTTCATAATGGGAATTGGATTCCCTGCATTTGGTATTCGGACTTCTGTGGAAATATTAGAGAAATATGGAATTTTATTTTCTGAATGGTCATCGCTGGGCCCAATTTGAGATAAAATTTACTCGCTTTTTTGGGCCCACTTAATTGTTTTCAAGATTTTGGCCATCGTCAGGAAATTTTAGGAAGATGAAATATTTTGGACTTAGTAGGAGAGCGTCACACGCAGTCACCCCCACCCCTCAGTGGTTTGGGTCAGACCACGTGCACTTTTGTGCACAACACCCGACAGTCAAGCTTTTTCGATCTAAACGCTTTCTTTGCACTAAACTCGTGAGGATAAATTCGGCCATGTCATTTCTAATTTTATGATTTTTCCTGAGAGACGCAACACGTTGACTTCAACGAGAGGCTTACACTCTGTCACCCTCCTCTCATCGACGGACGTTACACTTTAATAAAAATGGCCGAATGGACGGCTATCCTTTGTCACGTAGCTGGCAGGATATTTTGTGTAAAAGCTGGCTGAAGGACACTTGCCTAAATCCTCACTCTACACTTGCCTTGCACTTGCATCATCTTACCATCGGGTTGGTCATTTCCTTTGACCTATAAATACCCTCCTCATGGAAGAGTTATTTCATCCTAAATCGAGCACCTTCTAAGTCTCAAATCCCTCTCTCCCTCTGTTGTTTTCGCCCACCACACCCTCCTTTGATGGTTTTGCCTCTTAATTCTAGCCGCAGAGCAACCCCTAGCTCTAGCCGAAACCTACCCTCCCTTGGTTGAAAAGTCGTCTTCTAGTATTGTTATAATGCCCAAAATACCCTAGCCCAAATCCCTTAGTCCTTAGTAGGCTGCTAACTTCTAAGGTTTTCGAGCTACCTGAGCGCACAACTTAGGAGCTAAACCTTGCTCAGCGCTGATTTTTATCTAGGATATTACTGGGCTTACCGAGGTAAATAACCTTATCCTCCTTTGTAAATAGAAAATACATACCGTAGAAGTATAGGAATAAGTATAAATACTGTAAAGATATTAAGAATAATTGAACCGATATCAAGCAGGCGGTTTAAAAGATGAATAATAGAACTGCATTTACATAGATCAAGCTACAATAGACTCGGTAGCTCACCGGTAGGGAAGTTGCCCAAATGTCCATGTAATAACGAACCTCTCGCTAGAAGCCAGACAAGCATACCAGACGCTGATAGACGTATTTAATCAAGTTATAGGCCCATTCCTCAGCGCACCACATATTCAACTTGGCGTGGATTTCACGAGTAGGTATGTGATTTTTCCTATCCTTCGAGCATGATATTTTAAAGAATATGTATATAGTACGTAGACGACGGTGTTGATCGAATAATAATTACTATAATGTCTTCTTACTTAAGCTCCCAATAATAATTACGAATGTCTTCTTAATTTAAGCTCGACAATAATTACGCAATGCCTTCTCGACTTAAGCCCTAATAAAAAGACCAAGTAGTTCAAAAGCACTAAGAAACCTTGAAAGCAAGAGTAACACTTGGTTTTTTAAAAAAGCTAAGAGTTATACTAGCTTTACGAAGTTAGGTATAACTACCAAGAGTGATAAAAAGAATCCATTTATTGATTTAAGGAAATAAGAGACTCACTTATTATACTAATATGAATTTTGTTAAAAGTGTGAAACCTCATTCATGAGTAAATAGTATTTTTTGGTTTTCAAAAGGAATGATGTTTTACCGATTAGAATGAATGTCGAACAAACCACAAAAATACGCTTAATAAAGGGAAATGTTTTGACTAATAAAGCATTATTAAAACCAAAGAGAAACTTCCATCCGTGATAGAACTAAGACAGACAAAATGATATTACATTTCCTAGATCATGGTCATTGAATAAGATTGTTATGAACAACAATAACCTACTCACACATAAGGTATATGCTTTCAAATTGTTTTAAATGATTAAAACTATTAACTACTTAAACCTTCAAAATGAGAAACTCGGGGTAATTGAAATTAGGCAAACTTGAGCATTGGGAAAGAATGTTGTTACTTGATTTTACAAAGAGAAGTGTTCTGATTTACTTCAAAAGATAATCACTTATTTTTTATATATACTACTGTATTGTGTGACTTTGTGAAAGAAACTGATCTTTTAAAAGAGTAATACATGAAGTACTGGGCTAAACCCAACTTGTTAACATAATGTAAAGCACCTTGTGTGAATAACTTGATTGTATTGATTTGTGATAGTCTTGTAATACTTTCTTGTTGACTTGATAAGTAAACATGTTAGATGCTACGTGAGTTAGTATCTTGTGATGTTTGTGTAGTAGGGTTTTCCCTTATCGGCTTAGGTTGTTTAAACGATAAACCGTCATGTTGATATTATATCACTCATGATTCCGGGTTAAGCCGCCTCCGACGCGGGTAGACTCAGCGGTCTAGCGACCTATGATTCGAGAATACCTTATGCAGTCCAGATGGCCTATGCGAGCCACGGAGTTCCTGTTAGTACGCTACCTCGTGGTCACGCGGTTCAGGGCCATACTGACGGCGAGTCCGTGGATCGCCGGGGAGCAGCCACCGACGCGGAATACCTCACGCGGCCATCGAGCGGCCCATGCGGAGTTACGGAAGTTCTGGCCAGACGCCAGACATTAGATACCGCGCGAATGCCACTGATCATGCGACGGCTTAGACAGATCTCATGATACAGCTTATTTACCTTGTTTGTACTGGTGGGTTTTAGTGAGTCGCCATGCCTTCGCATTTACCCCGCACGCTTTATGATGACTTTGAGGGCGTGAGTCCCCGACTTGACATGACCGCTATTTATCAGGAACCGTAGTTTTGGTTTTCATACATGTCTCCCGCTTTATATAGACTACTATGATTTCATTTTCGTGATTTTCGCCACATACTGTACCGTTGTAATCGACTTCCTTCGGGCCGATTCATGCCGCAAGTAAGGTACTCCTACCGCTGATCCTCGCTCTAGGATCACCGCTTTCATGGGAAAGCTCCGCTCTCCGAGGCTTAGCATTTCGTACGGTCCTCGCCGTTGTAGATATTTAGAGTTCAGGGTACGGCGGCCCCGCCCCGCCATTGTTGTTTTAAACTCTTAGAGGTCTCAGACACTGTAAGGTTGGGATGTAATCGCTCATTTTGGGGTACTTATATACATATATGCCTAAAGGCAACTTTTTCCTAAACCGGTCTTATTTATACTGTTTCATATTTTGTTGTTTTATTTTTCCACGATTTCTCCGATGTATGACTACTGGGTGCCGGTAAGGCACTGGGCCACGCCCCTAACGGTCGTGACAAAGTGGTATCGCAGCAGCTTAATCCTCTGAAAGTCTACGCACAGTATCTAGAGAGTTCGATTACGCGCTGTCTGCGCACTACACCAATAATCGTGAGGCTATAGGATATTTAGGATCGTTTCATTCTTCTCACTCAGATCGTGCTTTAGAGTCAGTTATAAGTTGACCCTCTAACGCATTCCTTTCCTTTACCTGATGCCTCCGCCAGCAACTCGCCCGAGGCGCGCAAATGGCGGAGTCGCGAGTCGAGTTCGTGAGTTAGCGGCACAGCCCAATCATCACCGTGATGCTTCATGCGGAGTTCGTGATGTCGCCAAGAAGCAGCAGAGTTTGGCACACGCAAAGCCTCCATCGCGCCATGACATCCGACCTTCAGCCACCACTGGAGCGTAAAATACGGATCGGGCGAGACGCCACGTTACTAGCAAGTGACGGCACTGTGGAGTATTTTATGCACCAGATACCAAGGATATTGATGATTATCTAAAGAAGGGTTGTGAAGAAGAGCTCTTCACTGTGAACGAGCCAAAGCCATGTCAGATTACGTGGCAATGGGCCGAGATATGTAGAGATCGCATGCACAAACAAGATCAAGCAGTAAGAGGGTGTCCGACAAGGATCATTTGTAACTCTCGAGGCGAACCGCCAAGAGTTAGACAGACATACGCCCGCAAAGGAAGAGTGTCCTCCACAGGTTCGCTTTTTCTCGTTGTTCACACAGGCGGCAGCGCCATCCCTGAAGGCCGTTTTTTTACAAGTGCTTGTTTTTTTGCGCTGTCAGGCCATATGGCGAGGGAATGTTCTATGAGGAAGGATGCAAGCAGAAGACTCACCACCAGATTAGTCATGATTCTGCAGTGAGAGGAAGGGTGTTAGCCAGAGGAGGCCACCCCCACCTCCAAGCGTCGTGGTCGATGGTCATTTTGGGAGTGTCGTGCTTCGCAGAGTTTGTTATGTTTATACATGCAGGCCATTTTGCGAGAGATTGTCCAACCGTAGTTGGCGGAGGTAGGGACTCACTTTCTGGATCGCGGATAGTTCATCACCTTCCCACATACCATCACAGGCGTAATCGACTGTAATCGACTCAGTGGAAGTGCCGCTGCAGATACAGTATATCCTTAACCCTTTAGAGATTTATATGTAGCTGAATATCTTAAGTGTTATTTTCAGATAGCATTGTGTTAATCAGATTAGGAATCATGATTAGTTAACCAGAAAGATCGGGGGATAGAAAAAGTAGCCTTAGAATATATACGCAGGGACCATAGAGGCGAGGCCATCTTTCGTAAAAGAATTATTTCATGTTTGACCCTTATCGGCGTGCCTAGTATACGTGAGATATTTTTGTGGATGAACTCGAGTGACGTGAAATGAAAGAGGGTAGTTGAGCTTAGAAGACCGCTTAGGTTTTCGTAACGTGATCAAGTAGATTGTTCCCGATCGAGCTAGTGTTTGCGCGTACGCCGGTCTGCCGAGGCCAGAAACAAGGGTCGCACTCCACCACCGCTTGGCGAATGGGGTCATTTGTGGTGATCCCGCTTTGTGTTAGGATCACGAGTGTGTTAGGCCCAGTTTAGTTAACCATTGTACGAAGTTCGACGTGTTCGACCAAAGAGCTCCGCCGACTGGTCAACCCGCCTTATCTTTTAGTCAAACCGTACTCCTGTGAGTAAGTTGCGAGATGATTATTTCGTAAGGTTGTAAGGCTGCATCGGTGCCTACCTTCACCTTACGGGCCGATGCGGAGTCCAAGTCATACTGCTTTTCTCGAAGAGTTACTGTGCAAGGTTGTAACTCAAATCTCAAGTCGCATTCACCCTGCCGTTGTTTGGATTTATAGTAGTATGACTCTTATCCTCTCGTTGAGTATGTATTTTATAGCTACCGCTTCAGATTCTGGTGTCGCCGCTTGGAGCCTTTTATGCGCCAGTGTAAGATTGCCGATCGATTGATTCGATGTGCTGTGCAGTATAATTGGTTCGCATTGTTCAACAGGCGTGAATAGGTGAAGCTTATCCGTAAGAGGTCATTGGCAGCAGAGTCAAGAGGAAGCACCTATCAAAACATGGTAAGTTACGAAAGAGTTCGAGTGTACGAAGCGGCACGACGAGAAAGGGAAGGCCGAGCACGACATGTGCATAAAGGTGATCATTTCGCTTGTAAAGAGAAAGGGCGAGTATCTTTTAGACCTCGAGTAGAGTTTCTTTGTGATTGGAGGTGATTCCTCGGACTTCGAGATAAGTATGTAGCGCTTTTGGTTGCGTCGCGGCCAGCGTGGTATGGTTGTTTCGTAAGATAAGCAGCGCGACTATACCGGGCGCTGCTTGTTTTGAGACTTGGCTGAACATTCGACGAATGTTTCTGGGGAGAATGTTATACCCCGTAGTTCCGTGGTATGTATGCGGTGACGACGCATTTCAGAATACGACATCAAATTGGAAAGTTAAGAGGTGATTTTTCCACTAAAAGTTTCCTGCTTTTGTGAAGGAAAAAGGTTCTAATGGGAATTGGATTCCCAGATTTGGTATTCTGACTTCTGAAATATTAGAGAAATATGGAATTTTATTTTCGAAATGGTCACTGGGCCCACTGGAGAAAATTTACTTGCCATGGCCCACTTTGTTTCAAGATTTGGCCATCAGGATATTTTAGGAAGATGAAATATTTTGGACGAGTAGGAGAGCGACACGTGTCACCCCCTGCGTGGGGCCACCTGCACTTTCGTGCACAACACCCGATTAGAGTCGCCGACTAAACGCTTTACTAAACTCGCAGATAAATTCCGCCATGTCATTTCTAATTTTTATGATTTTTTCGAGAGACGCAACACGTCAGACCAACGAGAGGCGACACTTTTCACCCTCTCATTGACGGATGTTACACCGTCAATGGTCGAATGGACGGACATCCTTGTCACAATGGTAGGATATTTTCTGCAAGTTGGCCAAGACACTTGCCTAAATCCTCACCCTACACTTGCCTTGCACTTGGCATCATTCGCTATCAGTTGGTCATTTCTGACCTATAACACCCTCTTGTCAAGAGTTATTTCATCCTAAATTGAGCAATCTTTCTAAGTCTCAAATCCTCTCCCTCTCGTTGTTTTCGCCCACCACACCCCCTCCTCGAGAAACTTCTAGCCGAGAGCAACCCCTAGCCTAGCCGAAACCTACCCCTCCCTTGGTTGAAAAGTTGTCTTCTAGTATTGTTATAATGCCCAAAATACCCTAGCCCAAATCCCTTAGTCCTTAGTAGAAGTCGTGAAGAACTTCTAAGGTTTTCGAGCTATCTGAATGCACAACTTAGAGCTAAACCTTGCTCAGCGCCGAATTTTATCTAGGATATTATCGGGCTTACCGAGGTAAATAACCTTATCCTCCTTTTGTAAATAGAAAATACATACCGTAGAAGTATAGGAATAAGTATAAATACTTAGAAGGATATTAAGAATAATCGAACCGATATCACAAGTAGGGCGGTTTAAAAGATGAATAATAGAACCAGATTTACATGCGATCGCTTTCACGAGACTCGAGTAGCTCACCGCAGGAAGTCGCCCAAATGTCCATAGAATCAACTAACCCTCTCGGCTAGAGTTTTTGTACAAGATGCTTCAGACGCTGATAGATCGATTCGATCAAGTTATAGTCGATTCTCTCACAAGCACGACATATTCAACTCAAGTGGATTTCGCCGGTATGCATGCGGATTCTTCCTATCCTCTCGAAAGCATGATATTTTAAAGAATATGTATATAGTACGGAGATCGCACGCAGTTAACTCGAATAATAATTACGCAATGTCTTCTGACTTAAGCCCGACACAATTACTGCAATGTCTTCTGACTTAAGCCCTGAATAATAATTACGCAAATGTCTTCCCACTTAAGCCCAATAAAAAGAATCAAGTAGTTCAAAAGAACTAAGAAACATTTTTGAAAGAAGAGTAACACTTGGTTTTAAAGCTTAAGAGTTATACTAGCTTTACGGGAAGTTAGGTATAACTACTAAGAGTGATAAAAGAACGATTTATCGATTTAAGGAAATAAGAGACTTGACTTATTATACTAATATGAATTTTGTTAAAAGTGTGAAACCTCATTCGTGAGTAAATAGTATTTTTTTGGTTTTCAAAAGGAATGATGTTTTACCGACAGAATGAATGTCGAACAAACCACAAAGAATATTAATAAAGGGAAATGTTTTGACTAATAAAGTATTATTAAAACCAAGAGAAACTTCCATCCTGCATAGAACTAAGATTTAGACAAAATGATATTACATTTCCTAGATCATGGTCGCAGAATAAGATTGTTATGAACAATAATAACCTACTCACACATAATGTATATGTTTCTCAAATTGTTTTAAATGATTAAACTACGAACTACGAAACCTTCAAAACGAAACTCGAGTAATTGAAATTAGCAAACTTGAGCGCTGGGAAAAGAATGTTGTTACTGATTTTACAAAGAGAAGTTGTTCGATTTACTTCAAAAGATAATCACTCTATTTTTTTATATATACTACTGTATTGTGTGACTTTTGTAAAGAAACTGATCTTTTAAAAGAGTAATACATTAAGTACTTGGGCTAAACCCAACTTGTTAACATAATGTAAAGTACTCAGGTGAATAACTTGATTGTATTGATTTGTGATAGTCTTGTAATACTTTCTTGTTGACTTGATAAGTAAACATGTTGTGATGCTACGCGAGTTAGCATTCGTGATGTTTGTGCAGGGGTTTTCCTTATCGCGCTTAGGTTGTTTAAACGATAAACCGTCATGTTGATATTATATCACCTATGATTCCGGTTGTCGCCCCGACGCGGTAGACTCAAAGTGTCTAGTGACCTATGATTCGAGAATACCTTACGCAGTCAGATGGTCTACGCGAGCTACCGGAGTTCCGTGTTAGTACGCCCTTGTGGTCACGCGCGGTTCAGGCTACGCGGACGGCGAGTCCAAGACGCCGGGAGTAGCTACCGATGCGGGAATACCTCACGCGGGCCATCGAGTGGCCCACGCGAGCTACGGAAGTTCTGTGGCTGACGCAAGACATTAGATATCATGCGAGCGCCGCCGGGATCATGCGACGGCCTCAGACAGATCTCATGATACGCTTTACTTAATTGCTTGTACGTGGGTTTTAGTAGTTTGGCTATGCTCTTCTTCGCATTTACCCCGCATGCTTTATGACGACTTCGAGGGCGCGAGTCCCCGACTTGACACGACCGCTATTTATCAGGAATCGTAGTTTTGGTTTTCATACATGTCTCCCGCTTTATATAGACTACTATGATTTCATTTTCGCATTTTCGCCACATACTGTACCGCCAGATCGACTCTCCTTCGGGCCGCTCATGCCGCAGTAAAGCGTACTCTACCGCTGATCCTCGCTCTAGGATCACCGCTTTCATTGGGAAAGCCCGCTTCTCCGAGGCTTAGATTTTGGTACGGGTCCCCGTCGTTGTAGATATTTGTATTCAGGTACGGCGGGCCCCGTCCCGCCATTGTTGTTTTAAACTCTAGAGGTCCAGACCGCGTAAGGTTGGACGAATCGCTCATTTTGGGGTACTTATATACATATATGCCTAAAGGCAACTTTTTCCTAAACCGTGTCTTATTTATAATCGCTTCATATTTTGGTTGTTTTATTTTCCACGATTTTCCGATGATGACTACTGGTGCCCGTAAGGCACCAACACGCCCGAACGGGTCGTGATACGAGTCATCCTAGTCAACGGTGCAGTAGATAGAAGCAAACTTCTACGAATCGATAATAACTCGCAAGTGCCCGTAAAATCATGAACCTCTCACGAGTAAGAGGTCAGGCCAAGTCCCGATCGCCGATTCGCCAGATCCACCAATACCATCACTCTCATAATATGCCCAAGAAAAGCCACCAAGCTAACCAAAACTCACATTTGGAAAACTTGGCGATAATCAAGCTGGTCCCGAGAATCACAAGACAGCCTCAAATACTCCGTGACGCTTCCGCTTCGAGCGAATAAACCAAGATATCATCGATGAACACTATCACAAACGTGTCCAAAATGGTTTGAACACTGGTTCATCGATCCATGAATATCGCCGAGCATCGTCAACCCAAAAGACATGACCGAACTCATAATGCTCGCACGGTCCAAATGCAACCCTGTGACATCCGCCTCTCGACTGCACTGATGATAGCCCGATCGCAGATCAATCTGAGAAACATCTCGCACTCGCAATCGTCGAACAAATCATCAATCTCGGGAAGCGGGGTATTCGTTTAATGGTCACCTTGTTCACCGTCAGCATCAACACATGCGCAGCCGGCCCCGCCCTTCTTCTTCACGGTAACACACCGCAAGCCCCAAGGAGAAACACTAGGCCCGATGAAGCCCTTCTCCAAAGAAATCTCTAAGCCGATCCTTCAACTCTCTCAACTCGGCAGTGCCATTCTCAGATGGCGGAATGGAATAGGCCGAGTGTCCGCAACACATCTATACAAAACTCGATCTCCTCTCGTGAGGATACCCGAGGTCGCTCCGAAACACGCCTGGGAACTCTCGACTACCGAATCGATCAAAATCGCACCGCAAATTTGATCAAACACCCGAACGAGATGGTAGATGCATTCTTCGCACTATCTTCCTAGCCTCGAGGTAGGAAATAAACCTACCCCTACGATACAAAGGCTGCTCTCCCACTTAACAACCGGCCTCGTGAAACCGGAACTGCACTACTTTCTCCTCAGCCTACATTATGTAGTGCAGCCAGCCAATCCATACCCATGATCACGCCGAATCACCATATCCAACTCTATCAAGTCCGCTAGGTCCGACGATCGTGAATGGTCACCGACAAGCCCTATATACCCGCCGAGCTACCACCGAATCACCCATCGCGTAGCTACCAAAGCGGTCTACGGACTCGTGCTCTATCCATATCCTACTAGCAATAAGTGGAGATATATAGACAGTAGTAGAACCCTGATCTATCAAGGCATACACATCAAATCCAGAACCGATAAGGTACCGCGATTTACATCGTGAGGCCTCCGATCCTCGCTACCGATAAGGCATAAACGCGTTCCTGGGACCGCTAGAATCGGGACCGCGCCACGACTCGCCACTGGCTGTCCACGAGTACCACTCTTCGGGGCGCAGTAAATCGTAGGAGATGCAAGAAGACCGGCAAAGAACTCGTAGTCGACTTCTACCATCAAGATCGCTCGCTCTGACAAGCTCGCAAAGCGACTGCCGCTACAATCAGAATAAACTCCCGTAGCGCACACAATTCCCGGCGGATCTACCGTGACGGCCACACCGGCGTGGTGGTCCCGATCGCCGCACTTCCGCCGCTCGACGCTCAAGTCCTCGGGCCCCGGTTCGCTCGAATATCCCGGCTGCCCCGAGGACGGCAGGAGTGCTCAGCCGCCGTGCACCGATCGGCCGCCGAGGCCGCCACCACGAGCAGCCACCAAAAGACCGCTGTCCCGGCCTTCTCGCCGCTGCTCGCCAACCTGCCGCCTTCCGCCTCGCATCCAAGCGCATGAGCTCGCATGCGTAACGCCCATACCCGGCCAAGAGAAACACCCGCACAAGACTCGCCATATAATCATCTAGCCCTGACGTAGCTGCACCCTATCCTTCATATTCGCACCAACGCTGACATATCGGTGCCAATGAATCAAACTCGACATTGTACTCCCTAAACGCGGCCCTCTCTCGCTCTCGCATAAAAATTGCTACCCGCGCCTCTCATCTCGCGAGGCAAGAAGGAGCGGAAAGCCTCCGAGAACTCATCCTGTACTGGGACGCGGTTTCCCGATAACTCCCATGAATCAAACCAATCGATCGCGGATCACGTAGCCGATGCGAACCGGCGTCACGGACGGTCTTCAAGCTCGATCACCGTGACGATCTCTTCGCGAATCGACGGATGAACTCGCGGATCATCCTTCCGCCCGACCAGAACTCGCGGCTACAACTCAGAAATCCCGTAGCTCGATCGTCGCTCGTGAATCCACGGTGCTATCGGGCCGAACTGAATCGCCAGATCCACTGCCTCATGTTCGCCACGATCTCCGCCAAGAATCGCCATCTCTCAGAATCTATCTCATCCGCTTCCAGCCGCTGGATCGAGGCGAGGTATCAGGGCCTCATCGCCCACCGCCGCGCCTAAACCTCTCGGTCGGGCAAGGCGTCGTAACTCGGCCGCTCGCATCGATCGGGCCCGAGCCCTCGTGACTCTGTGTGTCCCACTAGCGCCTCCTACGCTTTGCCCTTCGGCCCGGTTGCTTTACGCGAGGCATAATCAGCATGTAAAAGAAATACGTTAGAGGAGTCCAACTTATAACACATTTCTAAAGCACGATCTCGTAGCGAGAAGAATGGAAACCAACTTAAATATCCTATAGCCTCCTCGACATTGGGCAAGGTGCACAACACACCGATAATCAAGACTTACTAGATACGGTTCAGACACTTTCCGAGGATTAATCGCTTCGATATCACTTTTGTCACGACTGCTCCGGTTCGCGGATCGTGCCTTACCCGCACCCAAGCCATACATCGTAGAAAATCACGGAAATATAAAACAAGATATGAATCAATGAAAATTGAGACACGCTTTATGTAGAAAATGTCGCTTTCTAAGATATATAAATAAACATAGTTTTACAAGCTACATCCCAACCGCATAATGTGACTACGCACTTAAGAAGATAAACAACTACGGCGGACAGTGGCCCCGCCATACCCTCAATGTACAAAACTATCTACAATACAGGAGATCATACCCAAAAAGTAGAGCCTCCTATAAGACGGAGCTCCCACACCAAAGCAAAGATCCTAATGATGCGGATCTAGCACTGCTCTTACCATGCAGATTTAACGCACTCCGCGAGGTCAAGACAACAGTACTAAGTATGTGAAATCAGAAAGTACTTAAATGAAATCATATCATTTTAAAACCAATTTTATAAATACGCACTAAAACAACCAATGTAACCGCACATAGTGCCACATCATAAACAAGAGCAACAATAGGTAAATCGTAATGTGTCTTTCTAGGTCGCGAATGATCGGGCAGGCTAATCGCCGCAGATCACTATGCAAGCCTAATCTCGACTCGTAGTCCGTGATAGGCCACTCACATAGGCCCGCATAGGGTATAACCCCGCATCGAGGGTAGCTACTCCTCGCATCGCCCCGACTCGTAGTCCGCATGGCCACATGCATCGCATGCAGGTATAACCCCGCGACACTAACCTCGAACTCTCAGAGTTCGCGATAGGTCCCCGACCCGCATGCAGGTATTCTCGATCACGGTCCTGCATCACCCGAAGTCTACCCCAGACGGAGGCGCCTAACCCCTGTGATTATGTCAAGAGGCGAGTGATATTATACTAACATAACAAATTATCGTTAAACAACATAAGCACAACAAGAATACTCTCTTATACAAACGCTTACAAGACACTAACACTCATAGCATCATATTATGTCTACTTTTCAAACCATCTTACTACACCTTACGTAAATCAATACAAGATTGTTATAAACAAATAAGTAAACAGCCTTTTATCTTTCTTAAGTCGTTATACCTAACTTCCCATAAAGCTAGTATAACTCTTAAGCTTTTTGTTTAAAAACCAAACATTTCTCTTCATAGAAAATGATTCAAAGATTCTTTGAAATGCTTTAAGATCCTTATTATTCAGCTTAAGTCGCAAGACATTGCCGTAAGTATTATTCAGCTTAAGTCGCAAGACATTGCCGTAAGTATTATTCAAGCTTAACACACGACGCTCACCGCATATATATATATTTAAAATATCATGCTCAAGAGTATAGGAAGAATCACATACCTTCTACGAAACCACCGCCAAGTTGAATATGTCGCGCAGAGAATCAACCTATAATAGTCGACACGCCTATCAACGCCTAGACTACCTCAGAAACGCTTCTAAGCAGCAGGGTCCTTTATTCTACTTTAAAATCGCAAAGACTTCCTACCCAATAGCTACTCAAGTCATCGTGGAAAACAAATTCTAAGTAAGTATAGTTCAATTATTCTTCTTTTAAACCCTTCTATTGTGATAACAGTTCAATTATATTCTGTAATATCCTTCTAAGTATTTAATACTTATTTCTATACTTCTACAGTATGTATTCTCTAATTACAAAAGAAGGACAAGTTTATTTACCTCGATAAGCCCAAAATTATCCAAGATTTATAAGTCGATCCTGAGCAACGTTTAGCTCCTAATTTGTATCGCTCCGAGAAGCTCCAAGGAACCCTTAGAAGTTCTTCACAATTTCTACTAAGTACTAAGGATTTGGGCTGTATTTAGAATAGTAACTACACTGGAAGACAACATCATACGCTTGAGGGGGTATTTCGCCAGGCTTCTTTTATGGGGTATTCGCCATGGCCTTCACAAGTTATGGGATGAGGCTTGACTAAAAAGGCATACAAGTGAGAGGGGAGGATTTTCAAGACTTGAGAAAGATTTGTGGATGAATAACTCTTCATCTTAAGGGTATTTATAGGTCAAGCGGCCAACCAATGGCCAAGATTAAGCCATGTGCAAGTGCAAGTGTAAGGTCAAGATTAGGGCAAGTGTACCTTATCCAACTTGCACACAAAATATCCTACCAACTCCATGACAAAATTGCCAATCCATTCGCCCTATTGCCGCCCACATCCATCAACGGAGGTGACAAGCGTCGCCTCTCGTTGGTCCAAAGTGTTACGCCTCTAAAATCCGCAAAAATTAGAAATGACATATCCGAATTTACCCTATGCGTAGTCTTGTAAAACGCTTCGCCGAAAACGCATTCTTCGCGTGAGTCGCGCCCAAAAACGCCCCATGCCTAAACTTTATTAAACTTTCGTGACGCACGCCTCACGCACATACTGAAATACGGGTATAACATCCGTAAACTCCTCCCAAACACCGGAAGAGCATCATCACCCTCGAAAGCAACCACGACTCAAACCGCTTCAACGCAATATCGCCAACCCAGAAGAGGCTAGCGTAATGCACTTCGCCTCGACGCCCTAAGAACCTCGTGACGGTCCGCCAGAAGTTGCCGAATGAACTCCCGCGATCCTCCTCGCACTTCAATCGCTAAACTCGCCAAGCGGCCTCACAGCGGGAAGGGTAGGCTCGACGAAACACTACACTCAAGGGGGTGTCACGACCCACCTGCTCGCGATCGTGCCCTACCCGGGCACCCTTGCTGTATACATCGTAGATAATCAATGGAACATACATGGAACTTATAAAATAAACAACAGAATAAATACAACAAAGTTAGCCGACAGGCTACCTTCCCGACATATATATATAAAAACAACCAGCAATTTCCTTTTCTTTACATAAACCGACCCACAATGTGACTACAGCACTTCTAAGGATTTTTAACATAATAACTATGGCGGACAGGCCCCGCCATACCCCAATATACTTAACTACTACCTCAGTGGAAAACCGCACTGCGGATAAGCCTCCGAGCAAATGGAGCTTTCTCCAAATCAACCGAGATCCTAAGAGCAAGGATCACCAACCCGGTACCTAACTCGCGGCATTTAACGCACTTCTCAAGCGGGTCATAACAAAAATTTAATATGGAACTAAAATAAGTGTACAACAATTAAAACATATCTCAGATAAAAGCACGGCAGTGGTAAGTGTGTTAAGTAATACCGAGCCTACCACGCCATTACCCCTCGTGAACTTAATCGCATCTTATTATCTTTTCCTTTCTCAATAAAGGGTATAGTCACTTCCTTACGAACTTACTGAAAATCATCAAGTTCACTACCATATAACCTACTTACCTTACACAACCTAGTCCGCCCTTTACTGAGGACACCTATAACGCCTACCCAACCTGGGATGCGATAAAGTCACATAGTCTGCCCCTAAAGGTATACTGTCCGACCCATCTCTGGGACGCGATAATGTCCTATAGTCTGCCCATAAAGGTATACTGCCAGCCCATCTCTCGTCGATAATGTCGCGTAGTCGCCCATGAGGTATACCGCTCGACCCATCTCTCGGTCGAGCACGTCATATAGTCTACCCGTAGCGTATACCGCCTACCATCTCGTCGAGCATGTCATATAGTCCGCCCAGAAGGTATAACGCCTACCATCTCTCGGTCGATAATGTCATATAGTCCGCCAGAAGGTATACCGCCTACCATCTCTCGAGTCGATAATGTCATATAGTCCCAGTAGCGTATACCGCCTACCCATCTCTGGGTCGATAATGTCATATAGAAATCCGGGAATTTATCCCAACGTACTACGCACCTCTACTTCTTTAGAAAGACTCTTTTTCAAATAAAACTTCCCAGATACTAACAACTATAATACCAAGTCCTATCCATCTTTCAAGACAAGTCACAATACCTTTTTAGAAATACAATTACCGGCTTCTAAATCAAGTGACTTCTTTATTAAAAACCTTAAGCAATTGGTACCTTTAAAACAATTTGCCCTTCCTTAAAACAAGTTATTCCTTTGATTACTTTATTAGAGAAAACCCTTCTCTTAACCTTCCATAAAGCCGTCATAACCAACTTCCCATAAAGCCGTTATAACCCTTTATGGTTTTAGACAAAACTCATTCCTTTTAACCAAGAGACTTCTACTTTTTGAAACCAGGTATTAAATACTTTCAAATCAATTCACTTAACTTTCAAAAATACAATTAGTCTCTTAACCTTTAGAAATCAAGTGACTTTTATTATACAACCTAGGCAATTGATGCCTTAAAAATCAAGTTGTCTTTTCACTAAAAACAAGTCATTTATCTTCCATAAAGCAAATATAACCAACTCCCATAAAGTCGTT
The DNA here is from genome assembly GCA_029844215.1 of Przewalskia tangutica. NCBI lineage: Eukaryota > Viridiplantae > Streptophyta > Magnoliopsida > Solanales > Solanaceae > Przewalskia > Przewalskia tangutica. Next base: position 49,790,316 of record CM056725.1, read on the forward strand.
ATATTCACTTTATGCCTTAGCTAAATACAATTTCCTATCCAAGTGACTTATACGCTTAAAACGAAACAAGTATCAAATACTTTAAAACTCTTCAAGTCCCTTAACTTTAATAAAACATTAGACATCCTTTATTCTTTCAAAGAAATGAGTTAATCTCCTAACTCACCCGACTTGGCTATTCATAAAACTAGTAAAGGATATCAAGGTGTTGTCGCTCACCGTACTACATACGTGCAACTAGTCATGCTCAAAAGATAGGAAAAGTTCTACATAGAGTAAATCACACCACTACCTCTTAACTTCTAAGAGTAGAAGGAAACATGAAATGATACCATAAGTATATTCCATACATGTAATCATGCCAAAGTAAGGAAGAGGTTCACATACCTCGCGACGATTGTCATAAAGTAGCAAAATACTCCAAAGTACTTCAACCTCGAGTTATTCCATTCTTCAAGTAGATACGCTATACTTAGTTCTTCAACCTATCATGGTCACAATACGCCCATTAACCTCTTACTTCAAACGAATATTCTAAGTGCTAAGTCGCCAAATTCTACGAAAATCTGGACAAAGACCTCCTTTGTTTCTACTACTATGCCACCTTTTCAAGGCCGAATACAATAACCAAACACGCCACATTTAAGGCCCAAACAACGCAATCACACAGGATTACACGCCTACTAGACGTAAAATTCCGCCACAAACGATATAACTCAATACAACATACTTGACCAATTCTATTACATAGAGGTACTACAACATTAATTCTTATCCAATTTCCAATTCAATCCAAGTTGTTAGCATAACGTGATATCAAGTCGCAACCAATTATAACTACTATAATCTTCAAGTCAATAACACGCGACGATTCTAATAACGCACCAAATTGTAATCTAACTTACACGGCTCACATTACAATCTGGATTTCCAAGGCCACAATCAATCCATAATCCTTACAAACTTCAACACATATACTTCATGCTAGCAACAAGTATAGCTAACAACAAGATAAATAATCTTGTAACACTTTCAAAGACCAAGATTTATACCTCAACGAATCTTAATCCAAATCTTCAACCAAGTCGCTTCCTAGCAATCTGTAGCCTCTTCAAGATACTTCAATCCGCTACTGAGACCCTTAGAACAACACCAACAATTTTCCTTCAACTCACTAATCCAAAACCTAGAAAGCCACTAGGTGTTCGTTTTGCGACTCACCCGTAAACGCGCTTGGTCCAAGATTTTTCTATGGAGATATGCTTACACGACCCTCAAGAACCTTGGTTTAAAGTGTGGAGTTAAATGGACAAGAAACAAATTTTTTTCTTCTTTCCTATAGTGAACCCGTGAGCTCTTGCTCATGCTCTTCCAATTTTTGTGAAAACGTGGCTAAGTGCTCTCTCTGCTACTAAGAGTAATAATAAAGTGACATGGAGGGTTAAGATGTAACTAAATGGGTGGTTTAGATAAAGTCTTACAAAATATCAAGACTAATCGACCTTGACTTAGTCAATATTCTCACGCCACAAGTCGCAAGACTTAGTCAATACAAGACTACGGTCAATGACCATTTTAGCCATGCTATTTCGCCCAAGGCACATTAAGGGGTGATACATGTCGCCTCCCATTCACACACAATACATTTTCCGACAATTTCATAATTCCGATAAATTTTTACAAGTCTCACATCTTAGCACTTGTGAGTTCTTACGTACGTTCTTAAAACATGTCTTGTAAATACGGGGTGTAACAGGGGGAGAGGGCTTTCAAGACTTAGAAATTATTTTAGTATGAAGAAGTCTTCAACTAAGGGGGTATTTATAGGACAACCAAGGGCCAAGATCAAGCCAAGTGGTAGGCAAGTGTAGAAGCAGGATTTACCCATGTGTACCTTATCCATCTACCACACCAACTATCACAAATATCCTACCTAACCCAAGACTTCAAATCGTCCCATTTGACGCCCACAACAACGTCCAATATGAGTGTGACACATGTCACCCTCCCGTTGGTCCAAAATGTTTCATCTCTCGGAAAAATCCGCAAAAATTTGAAATGACAAAGCCGTAATTTTCCCTTCGCAAGTCTTGTAAAACGCTTCATTTAAAAACGATTCTTTTCGGTCAGGAACAAAATTTCAACCTTGCCTATCTTTAAGGATCAAACTTCTCTACGCACGCCTCACGCATATACTGAAATACTGGTATAACATTCTCTCCTTAGAAACATTCATCCCTAATGTTCCTTCTAATTTCAAACAAACATGCGCCAAGATAGTCTTCACTGTTATACTTACGAAAACAATCATTCCACACCTGGCCACAGAAAACACCCGCGCAAATACTTAATCCAAGTCCACGAGGAACCATCTCCATCACTACAAAAGCTCCCACCCGCGGCTAAAAGATACTCCTTCGTGACCTTTTCTTTACAAACGAAATGATCACTTTTATGCTCTTAACACATGCTCGCTTCTTCCCTTACTGTCGTGCACTTTCTCGCACACTCAACTCTTTCTCATAACTTACCACATTTCATATCGCCGCTTTCCAAATCTCCGGTTACTATCTCCAACTGGTCATCATTAATCGATCACTTGACGGATCTCCGATACTTTTCCGAACATAACAACATGAAGACCGGCGCACGCTTCCTAAGTCGACGACAATGCTAACTCTATAAGCACTCGCCTACTCTTCAAATGATCCGAAGCGGCCCAAAGTACATCGGGCTAAGTTTCTATTTTCCAAAACTCGCCACACCCTTTCCGGTGGTACCTTCAAGAAGACTCCACCACAACCTCAACTCGTTGTTGTCGCAGACATCCGCGACGACTTCGCTGACTCTGAGCTGCCAATAACCTCTTCTGGATAAGCTTCACCCTATCCCCATCCTACCGAAACAAGTATGAACCAACTATCTGAACCATGCCGACATCGAACCAATCGACCGACAACTTACACTTCCGCCCCTACAAGGCGTCATAAAAGCGACATTCGATTACTGAAATGGTAGCTATTAAAACACTCCCTCAACAGGAGGCAACCATCCTCCCAGCTACCCCTGAAATCCAAACACCGCCCGAGGCGAACGCGACATCGAGACTCACCGAGATCCTAACCCACCGTAAAACTTCCGCAAAGAAATAGCCGAACTGGCTCCATCGTCATAGTGAAAGTAGGCACCTCGCAGCCTTTTACAACCTTTCTGACATAACATCAAGAATAACCCTCTACCGAGTAAACGATCTTGACTGAAAGACAAGAGGGACTGACCTCATCGGCCCGACTACTGGTCGAACGCATCCACGAATTCGTACGATGGTTAACTAAACTTGGGCCTAACACCCTCGTGACCCTAACACAAAGCGACCACCCCAAACAGCACCCACCACCATACAGCCGCTGGTTGACCCGCACCGGCCCGCAACCCACCCACTATCGCGCCAAACACTTGCTTCCCGAATCCGAATAATCCCACAATCAAGTCACGAAACCCAGCGGTCTTCTTGATCAATCGCCTCTTTCATTTCACACTACCAGTGACTTATTACACAAATATATCCCACTTATACTATGCACTCCGATAAGGGTCAAACATAAAAATATAGATCTCTTACTCAAGATGGCCTTGCCTCTAAGGTCTCCACGTATAAAACTCTAAGGCTCACACTTTCCTTATCCCCAATCTTACCCTGTTAACTAACCATGATTTCTAATCACAATTAACATAACATTTAAGGTATACTCATCTTATCATGCGCATAAATCTCTGTAGGGTTAAGGATCTACTGTATATACGCCTTCACTCCCTTTGCCGTCTAATCAATCCTCGCCTGCTGGGCGATACAACGGGGCGACGAACTAGCCACCGATCCTCGGCGTCGAGTCTCTATATCCGCGCCACCTCCGACGGACAAATTTCTCGCAAAATGGCCCCGCCGCCGCAAGTAAAACAAGCCGCCAAGAAGTACAACACTCTACAATGACACTTACCACAACGCCACACCGGCGCGTGGCCTCTCTCGCTAACACCCTTCTTTCAACCACCAATCGCCGGGCGAACTACATATAGTCAGAACCGTAAGCCCCGAGCTCGCCAACTCCGTGATACCCCGAACGCCCCAACTCGCGAGGACCACTCAGACCGGCGAGGCGCATATTCATTCTCGCCAGACGATTCGCCTCGAAGTTACCAAAGGACCTCGCTGTTCGCCTCTTCTCGATCTTCGTTAATCCGCCGATCTCACGCTTTCTACCGCGGCATAAGCCCGCACGCAGCCATGCTCAAGCTCGATCAAGAGCTACTTGCACAACCTCTCTTAGATAGTCATCAAGACCCGTGATATATCTGCACTCTATATTCTCCGTTGCTAAAATCCTAGCTAGTAATGTGTCCATTCCTTTGTAATCCATATTCTTGTTCCCGCCGCGAACCAGGCTCATATATCATGGCCGCAGCAGGAATCGCCGCCGTAGCAAACTCACTGGGTCGGGCGACGAATGTAACTCCCGAACGGCGCCACTGTGTGATGACAGCACGTGCCTCAGAACCTCTCTCAGATTTAATCGCAGCTTCCGGCCGCTTTGCCCTTCTCGCCCGGTTGCCTTACACGAGGCATAACAAGAAGTGGAAAGAAATACGTTAGAGGGGTCCAACTTATAACACAAACTTCTAAGGCACGATCTCGTGAGTGAGAAGAATGGAAACCAATCCTAAATATCCTATAGCCTCTCGATTATCATGTGGCGCACAACACACCGATAATCAAGACTTACTAGATACGGTTCAGAGACACTTTCCGAGGATTAATCGCTCGATATCACTTTTGTCACGACTAACTCTGTCCGTGGATCGTGCCTTACCCCGAACCCTAGTGATACAACATCGTAGTAATCAATAATATAAAACAATACATGACATAGTATGAAATATGAAACAAGCTTCATATGATAAAACTTGCCTTTCGATATATATAAATAACAACTAGAACAAGCTTATATCCCTTTACAACTCGCCCACAACAGCATTTCTGCACTTAAGAATGATAATAACAATGGCGATAGCCCCGCCATACCCCGAATGTAAATACCTACAACGACAGGATCAGACATCAAAAGCCTCCGAGAAACGGAGCTTCCATAACGCCGAACAGGATCCTAAGAGCGAGGATCGACGATCGCGTATTTCTACCGCAGATGAACGCAGCTTCAAGGAGGTCAAGACAACAGTACCAAGTATGTGAAATCAAAAATATCAGAATGCAAATCATAGTAGTTTATAAAGTAGAGACATGTATGATAACCAAACTACGCCACAATAAATAAGCCATGTCAAGTCGTGACTCACGCCTCAAAGTCATCACTCAAATATAACTACGGGTCTCACGACCACCGTGTCATAATAGAACCGTGACGGTAAGTACGAAGGCATAGCCGCTTACTAAGACCCACAGCACTAACAATGCCATAAATCAGATCACGAGGTCTTTCTGATCGCACTACATGATCGGCCGCCACTCGCCTCAGATCAATGCGCGCTGCCTAGTCCTCGAGCATACCGCTTCCCGCATAGCCACACATAGGCCTCGCATGAGGTATTCTCGACGGCAGCTAACCCCTGCATTCTCCTCGACTCCCGCACCGCATAGTCTCATAGACCGCATAGTCACACGCACCGCATAGTGCATCCTCGCACGGATAAAACACCCTAATGATCAATCTCGAGCATACCGCCGCCCGCATAGTCACGCAGACCGATAGCCGATAGACCGCATCGCGGTGGCAAGCCCTCAAGATAACAAGTCAGTGGTATGTGATATAATAACAAGATAACGCTTAACGCTAACAACGTAGCACAACAAGAATAACACCCTTACACAACATCACGAGATACTAACACACGTAGCATCCTAACATGTTTACTTATCAAATCAACAAGAAAGTATTACAAGGCTATCACAAACCAACACAATCAAGTTAATCACACAAGGTACTTTCTACTTTATGTTAATAAGTTCGGGTTTTTATCCCCAAAGTACTTCATACATTAATTCTTTAAAAGATACGTTTCTTTCACAAAAGTCACACAATACCCGTAGTATAAAAATAGAGTGACTATCTTTTTTTTAAGCAAACCAAAACACTTCTCTTTGTAAAATCAAGTAACAACATTATTTTCCAAACGTTCAAGTTTGCCTAATTTCAAATGCTCAAGTTTATCATTTTTGAAAGGTTTCGTAGTTCATAGCCTTAATCACTTAATAATATAATTCTCTTTTAAAACCGTTTGAGAAACATATGTCTTATGTGTGAGTAGGTTATTCTTGTTTATAACAATCTTATTAAAGCAGCCATGATCTAGGAAATGTAATATCATTTTGTCTCATCTTAGCTTCTATGCAGACGAGGTTTCACCGGTTTTAATAATACTTTATTAGTCAATACATTTCCCTTTATTAGCGCTGCTGTGGTTTGTTCGATACTTATTCTCATTTCCGAAATCAATATAAGGCTTTCATAAATAATTAAGTAAATCGTTCCTTTTATCTCTCTTAAGTCGTTATACCTAACTTCCCATAAAGCTAGTATAACTCTTAAGCTTTTTAAAACCAAGTATTACTCTTCTTTCAAAAAAGTTAAGAAACTTTTTTGAAATACTTCAAGATTCTTATTATTCAGGCTTAAGTCAAAAGACATTGCCGTAAAACTACGTTCAGTTAACACACGTACGTCTACCGTAATATATATATATATATATTCTTTTAAAATATCATGCTCAAGAGGATAGGAAGAATCACATACCGCGATTATCGACTATTAGCAAACGCCCATCGCATAACCCGCTTAGCCTTGTCAACCTTTCGCAGAACACGCCATCGCAGCATTTCAACCTATAATGGCCATATACGCCTATCAACGCCTAGACTACTCAAGAATATTTTAAGCAAGAGGTTCTTTATTCTACTGAAATTCGTAGCACTTCCCTACCCGTTAATCTACACAAGTTCATCGCAAATACAAACCCATGTAAAGATACGCTTAATCTTCTTCTAATATTCTTCCATGTGATTTCAGCCAATTCTCTTCAGAATATCCTTCCATTACGCTTCAATTCTCTTCTATGTATCTTATATACATTTCTATACTACTACAGATGTAATTTCCAATTACAATATAAGGACAAGAGTATTTACCTCGATAAGCCCAAAATTATCCAAGTTCTAATGTCGATCCCGAGCAACGCTTAGCTCCTACTCATGCGCTCCAACCCGCCCAAACAACCCTTAGAAGTTCTACGATCTTCTTCTTAATACTCCAACCCTATGAAGATTTTCCTGTGGTTTGCTTTGGACCGGGAAGTATAATAGTATTTCGGCTTTCAAGATAGTGTAACTCGAATACTACAAAGCATTTGGGCCAAGGTATTTTGGAATAGTAACAATACTTGGAGAATACTTTTCTACCAAGGGGGTGTATTCTACGAGAACAACTAGTGCAAGTGGGATACTTTCGCCATGGGAGGGGTGCCTCGCCAAGGGCCTCACAGCGAGGTAGGCTCGACGAAACACTACACCAAGGGGAGTAGGCTTTCAAGACTTAGAAATTATTTTAGGACGAAGAAGTCTTCAACCAAGGGGGTATTTATAGACAACCAAGCGCCAAGATCAAGCCAAGTGGCAAGTGTAAGTGCAGGATTTACCCACGTACCTTATCCATCTACCACACCAACTATCACAAATATCCTACCTAACCCAAGATTTTCAAATCGTCCCATTTGACGCCACAACAACGACCAATACGAGGGTGACACATGTCACCTGCTGGTTCAAAATGTTTCATCTCGAAAACCGCAAATTTGAATGACAGTCGTATTTTTCCCTTCGCAGTGTTTAAAACGCTTCGCCAAAAACGATTTTTCGGGTTGTGAACAAAATTTCAACCTTGCCTATCTTTAAGGCTCAAACTTCACGCATCGCTATACCCCGTATTTCCGCAGTATGTACGTAAGGACGCACGTAGAAACGCTTGGGCTTTTGCTGGCTTCGCCGATTTTATTTTTGTGCACAACACCCGCTTGAGTCGTTGACTAAACGCTTTACACAACTTCATAAGGAAAATTCCGGCTATGTCATTTTTATTTTTTATGGATTTTTCGAGAGACGAACATTTTGGACCAACGAGGGCGACACTTGGCACCCTCTCATTGGTGGAGGCGTAAAGGGACGCATTCTCGCTTTTGTCAAGTAGTTGGTAGGATATTTTGTGGTAGATGGATAAGGTGCACATGGATGAATCTTCGCCCTACACTTGCCTTGAACTTGGCATGATCTTGGCCATTGGTTGGCCTTTGCTTGACCTATAAATACCCCCTTGAAGACTTCTTCATCCATTCATAAACTTTCCTAAGTCTTGAAAGCTCTTCCCCATCCCTCGAGAGTTCTCGTCCTTCCTCCCCTTGTGAGTCTTTAGCCGAGAGCACCCCTACTCCCCTTGGCCGAGAGTACCCCTCCTAATGGTTGGCCGAGGTATACACCCCCTCAGGTGTCATGTCTCGCATAAATACCCCTCTGGTAGAAATACTCCAAAGTATTGTTACTATACCCAAAATACTCGCCCTAATACCTTGTAATATTCCAAGGTTATACCTATACGAAAAGCCCGTAAATACTATTACACTTTCCGTCACCACAAAAACGAAACCCTAAGGAAAATCTCCATAGTTAGTCGAGTATTACGGGCTGGTTAGAACTTCTAAGGGTGGTTTGGAGCGGGTCAGAGCACCCTGAGTAGAGCTAAACGCTGCTAAGGACCGACATTTATACTTGATAATTTTGGGCTTACCGAGGTAAATATCTTGTCTCCTATCAGAATTGGAAATTACATGTCAGAGGAATATATAGTTGTAGTATACTATATATAGAATCGAACTTAGTTTTCATGCAATGTTTTCGACTTAAGCCTAATTTAAAGAAGAGAATTAGATCAGACTACATAGGATCAGACACAAGAGACTTGTGTAGTTTGACTGCAGGGAAGTGGTCGCCAAATTTCCGTAGAGAATCTTGTATCTAGGTTTATTCTACCGAGCAGTCTAGACTTTGATAGACTTGTATAACCTTTATAGGTTGAATGTTCGAGTAGCACGTGCTACTAAAGCGGACCAGCAGCGTTATAGCCGTGAGCGATTTGCTTATAATGATAATCGCCGCGAGGTATGTGATTCTTCCTATCCTCTCGAAAGCATGATATTTTAAAAGAATATATATATATATAGTACGTAGACGACGCTGCTAATTGAACGTAGTCAGACGGCAATGTCTTTTGACTTAAGTCCTAATAATAAGAATCTTGAAGTATTTCAAGAGACTTAAGAACTGCTTTTGAAAGCGAGAGTAATACTTGGTTTTAAAACTTAAGAGTTATACTAGCTTTATGGAAGTTAGGTATAACGCTTAAGAGAGATAAATGAATGATTTATTGATTTTAGAAGTTAAGAGACTTGATCTTAAAAGATAAGAGACTTGACTTAATTAAATTAATATGAATTTTGTGTAAACCCGATTCATGAGTAATGAGTACTTGGTTTTTAAAAGGAATAATGTTTTATCGATTTAAATCGAATGAGTACCGACAAACCACCGCAAATGCATTAATAAAGGGAAATGTTTTGATTAATAAAGTATTATTAAAACCAAGTAGAAACCTCCATCCGCATGTAAGCTAAGATGAGACAAAATGATACTACATTTCCTAGATCATGGTCGCTAATAAGATTGATTATGAACAAGAATAACCTACTCACATATAGGCATATGTTTCTCGATTGTTTAAAAGAGAATTATATTCTTAAATGAATAAGACTATGAATTACTTAAACCTTTCTAAAATAAGAAACGTGAACATTTGAAATTAGTAAACTTGGACGCTTGGAAAATAATGTTGTTACTTGATTTTACAAAGAGAAGTGTTTTGGTTTACTTAAAAAGATACCACTCTATTTTATACTACGTATCAGGTGACTTCGTGAAAGAAACAGATCTTTAAAAGTTAATGATGAAGTACTTGGGGATAGATAATTCGAACTTGTTAGCATAAAGTACCTCGCATGAATAACTTGATCAGGTTGGCTTGTGATAACCTTGTAATACTTTCTTGTTGATTTGATAAGTAAACATGTTAGATGCTACGCAGTTAGTATCTTGTGATTGTTATGTGCGGTCATTCTTGTCGGCTTACGCTGTTAAACGTTAAGCCCACAGATCATATCGTATCACATACCCCTTGACTTATTATACCGGTGGCTTGCCACCCTTGACGCGGTCTATACGCCTACGCGAGCAAATGCAGATGCTCCGTGATTGATCATTCCGGTGTTTAGCCCGACGCGGATGCCCTACGCGGCCTCGGCGGACTATGCGGTCTTCGGCGGACTATGCAGCCGCGAAGTCCAGCGGATACCGGTTAAGCCGCTCCACGCGGTATACCTCAAAGCGCCCTGGGACCATGATTCGAGGAATACCTCACGCGGTTCGGTGTGACCCATGCGAGTCGCGTAAGTTCCAGATAGACGCGCATGCTGATATCGCGGGCGAGTGACCAGCTCGTTTCACGTGCGCCTAGAAAGACCTCGTAATACGCTTTATGGTATTTGTGGTACGCTGGTCTTAGTAGTCGGCCATGCCTTCGCATTTACCCCGCATTTCTATTGTGACGACTTCGGCGCGAGTCCCCGACTTGACACGATCGCTATTTATCGTGAATCGTAGTTTCGTTATCATACATGTCTCCCGCTTTATATAGACTACTATGATTTCATTTACGTGATTTATTTTCGCCACATACCTGCACTGTCAGATCGACTTCTTCGGGCCGCTCATGCCGCAGTAAAGGTACACCGCCGCCGATCCTCGCCTAGGGTCACAGCTGGTTGGGAAAGCTCCGCTTTCTCCGAGGCTTATTCGCATAGTCCCCGTTGTTGTGGTGCTACATTCGTGGTATGACGGCCCCGCCCCGCCGCTGCTGTCATATCATTCGTAGAGGTCTGTAGTATCGCTGCGGTGGTTGTAATGGGATGTAATCGCTCAAATTGATATTTATATATACCGAAGGTAACCGCTTTGGTTAGCCTGCCTTCTTATTTCACCGCCTTATTACATTCGCTTCATGTTATTGTTTTATGTTCCGCTGATTTTCTCTCGATGTATGACTACTGTGCCCGGTAAGGCACTACCACGCCCCGAACGGTCGTGACAAAAGTGGTATCAAAGCGCTTAATCTCTGAAAGCGTCTACGCATCAGATCCAAGAGTTCGACATCGCGTCGCGCACCACACCAATAATCGTGAGGCTATAGGATATTTAGGATTGGTTTCTATTCTTCTCACTCGAGATCGCGCCTTAGAACCGGTTGTAAGTCGACCTCTAACGATTGCCCCTTTACCGCTATGCTCCGCGTAGTGGCACACCCGCCCAGAGGCAAGGCGGAGTCGCGAGCAGAGTTCAGAGGGTTACGAGGGCACGCCCCAATCATTACCTAGGTAGTGCTTCATTCGGGAGTTCTCGACGCCACTAGCCCCAAAGAAGTTTTAGCACGGGCGGCAAGCTCCTACCGCGCCATGATATTTGAACCTTCGCCCACGACCGGGACAGAGAATATGGATCGCAAAGAGGCGACCTCGCATTAACTATGGATTTGGCTACCGGAGTATACCGATGTATCGCGAGTCTTGACGACTATCTACAGAGGTCTGCAAGAGTAGTTCTTCTGCTAAGCATGGCCTCGTGTACGCTTATGCGCAGCAGCCGAGAGATGTAGAGATCGACGGTTAACCGGCGACAGCAGAAGAGGGCCGTAACGCAGGATCCTTTAGTAACTTTCGAGGCGAATCACCTCACCAAAGAGATTGATTACGCACATCCACCAAGCAGAGTGGTCCTCCGCTGTGGTTCGTGACGCTCGGTACGCAGAGTTGGTCGAGCCCGCATCTTCCGGCTCACAGCGCACGCCATCCCGGAATGTCGCCTTTAGTTGGTACTTGCTTTACCGCGCCGACAGGGCCATGCGGAAAGGATTTCCTAGCAGGAAGGATGCTAGTAGGAGGACTCACCTTCAGATCGCGGTAGTTCGTCACCTTCCTTAGCTACGCGCTTCTACGCAAGTGTGCGTTAGGAACGACTGCGGAGCGGCAAGAGATACGTGTATATCCTTAACCCTCTGAGATCGCATGTGTGATAAGACGGGTATATCATGTTGCTATGTTCGATAGCAAGGTTAGTTGTGATTAGGAATCATGGTTAGTAACCGGAGAGATCGGGATAGGAAAAGTAGCCTTAATGTTATACGTAGAGACCTTAGAGGTAAGGCCATCTCGAAAGAAAGATTTATTTTGTGTTTGACCCTTACTGTAGTACATAGTGCACGGGATATATCAGGTGATAAGTCCCCGAGTAGTGTGGAATGAAAGAGGGTAGTCGAGCTAAGAAGACCGCTAGGTTTTCATAACATGATTAGCGAGATTGTTCCGATCGGGAGCTAGTATTTCGCGCTGCCGGCCTGCCGAGGCCACGCCGCGTCAAACCGCGCCCGCTTGGTGGCGGGGTCAGTGGTGGTCCCGCCTGTGGTAGGGTCACGAGGGTGTTAGGCCCAAGTTTAGTTAACCAGACGAGTTCGCGGATGCTCAACCAAGAGTCGCCGACAGGCAGCCCATCGTGGTTTTTGGCCTGAACCGTACTCTGTGAGTGTTGCTAGATGATTATTTCAGAAAGGTTGTAAGGCTGCACGGTGCCTACCTTCACCTTATGACGCATGGAGCCTGTGGTACGCTTGTTTCTTTTCCGAAGTTTTACCAGCAGGTTAGAACTCAAAGCAGTCTCCAGATCTGACTACTTCGCCGTTGTTCGATTTCGCGGTAGTGCGAGGATTGTTGTCTCCTGTTGAAGTGTTTAAGCTACCATTTCGTTGTTCGGATGTTGCCTTACGAAGCCTTGTAGGGCGAAGTGTAAGTCGGCCGATTGGTTCGATGTTGGCGCGTTCGATAGTTGGTTCAGCTTGTTCCAGCAGATCGTGGTTGTGAAGCTTGTCTGTAAGAGGTTTTGGCACTCAGAAATTGTGCGGATAATCTGCGACGACGCTAGAGTTCGTGTCGACGGTCGGTCTTCGAGGTACCACCCTGATAGGTGTGACGAAGTTTTGGAAATCGGCAAGAATTCGCCCCGAACGGTCGTGACACGCACGCCTCACGCATATACTCCGAAATACGGTATAACAAAACACCCGAATGATCAATCTCGAACTCCCGCAGCCCGATAGTTACACATCGCATAGCCGTGATAGACCGCATCGCGCGGCAAGCCCTGATAACAAGTCAAGCGGGTAGGTGATATAATAACAAGATAACGGACTTACCGCTTAACAACGTAAGCACAACAAGAATAACAATATCACAAGACACTAACACACGAGATCCTAACATGTTACTTATCAAACCATCTTACTACACTTTGCGTAAATCAATACAGATTTTCATAAACAAATAAGTAAAACTGCTCCTTTTATCTTCCTTAAGTCGTTATACCTAACTTCCCATAAAGCTAGTATAACTCTTAAGCTTTCGCTTAAAAATCAAGTATTACTCTTCTTCAAAAATGATTATAATTCTTTGAAATACTTCCGTGTTTTTATTATTTAGACTCAAGTCAAGTAAGACCATGTTCGCTAACACACGCACGCTCACCGACTATATATATACTTTAAAATATCATGCTCAAGAGGATAGGAAGAATCACATACCTTCTCGCTAAAACCACCGCCAAGTCGAATATGTCGCGCAGAGTATCGACCTATAATACCAACACGCTTATCAACGCCTAGACTATACTCGTATAAAGTTCTAAGCGCAGGTCTCTATTCTACGAAATCGGGCAGCACTTCCCTACCCGCCAAGCTACCCAAGTTCATCAGAATACAACCCATGTAAGTACGCTTAATTCTTCTTCCGTTATACCCTTCTATCGTGATTTCGCTCAATTCTCTTCTCAGAATATCCTTCTGTAATTACAACAATTCTATTCTTTAATATCCTTTAAGTATCTTATACTCAAGTCTTAACTATTCTTATATGTAATATCTAATTACAATAAGGACAAGAGTATTTACCTCGATAAGCCCAAAATTATCCAAGTTAGACGTCGATCCCGAACAAGGTTTAGCTCCTAAGCACGCCCGATAGCTCCAAGCCCTTAGAAGTTTCTAAACAACTTCTACTTAATACTATAAGTGATTCGGGGCTGTGGTATTTGAATAGTAACAATACTGGAAGACAACTTTCTACAAGCAAAGTGGGTCTGCCAGAGCTACTAGGCTAGAGGGGAAGATGTTTCACCAAGGGCCTTCACAGGGAGGGGAGGTTGGACGAAACACTACAAGAGAGGGGAAGGATTTTCAAGACTGAGAAATGATTTGTGGACGAAGAAAACCTTCAAGTTGTGGGGTATTTATAGCCAACCAACGGCCAAGATGATGGCAAGCGAGGCGCTGAGGCGGATTCACCCAAGTGTCCTTATCCATCTACTACACAAAAATATCCTACCTAACCTTGACTAATGCAAGGCCACAAAAATCGTCCCAACTTGCCCAAGTTGTTGTCTCATACGGCGTGACAAGTGTCACCTCCCGCTGGTCCAAAATATTTCGCCTCTAAAAATCCGCAAAATAATAAATGACATAGCCGTAATTTTCCTACGCAAGTTTTGCAAAATGTTTCGCCTGAAACGATTCTTTTGTAGGTCAGGTACAAATTCGCCCTATGCCTAACTTTAAGGCTCAAACTTTCAGACGCACGCCTTACGCATATACCGAAATACGGTATAATACATAACCCTCGAGAGTCGAGGTTAAGATTAGGATACTTTTAATTATTCCTAACACTAGTGTGGTGGGGTACCTTGTAGGAGATCACCTATTTAAGTGCGAGGATAGGCCGCCTCAATCGCACGCACTTAAGAATCCAAGTGTGTCCACGGCCACAACGGACAAAACAATATAGAATAAACAAAGGATTAGACAGTTATTTTGTCTTTATCATTGTCTTGGCATATACTAAACACCGACGGCTCAAGACATCACGCTCACCGCTAAAGAAATATGTCCGACGGTATTCGATTAGGGCGTTCAAGGCCATTGACTATCTATCCCGATGCAATACACTTCCGCTACTAGATTGCTAATGGTTGGCACCCCGCGTGCACCAACAACTCTTTCAAAAGAGGATTGTTGTAAATTTACCTAATGGATCGAGTTTATCCCGCTTCTAATGACTTGAACACATTTGGCCCGCATGCCTGAAATACGATTTCTTACACACGATACGTCAGACAACGCCTAGCTAAATTTCACATAGTGAAAGAGACGCTGTACACATGTTAAGTGTTCTAAGTTCTAAGGACGGACGATTAATCGCCAAATTGACGTGGTTCCCACGACGATAAGAAAAAGAAATGTGCAAAATACGTAAAACGGGAAGAGTCGCGCGCCGCATCGTGTCGCAAAGATCGAGCCACGACGGCCAACATCGCGCACTATACGCTGGCGGTCGCGACGCTTGTCTTCCAAAGGACTCAAGTTTGGTTCTCGCTCGCTTACGCCACGCGCCACGCTGCATAAAGGAACGAAAATTCTCTGAAATCTTCTGATTCATGAACTCATTTGAAAGGACAAAGATCAGTCAACTCTTCACATGATCAAGGTGACTTTTGATGAGATCCATGCAACCCATTTAAAGCATTCACATGGCATGTGAATCACAATTTTGCAACTATAAATAGAGGTCTCAAAATTCAGATTTAGAACATCACTTACATTCCTAAATTCTGGAAATATTTTAGAGTCTTTATCCTTCTTCTAGCAATCTCTTGTTCTTGTTTCTTCTATAAGGATTCTCAAGTATTGGCTTGTGCTTGAGAAAGTATTGTTGTTTTATCTTGGGAGGCTATTGTCCACTTACCGTAAGCCATTATATACGGGAGTAATTTTGCCTTAAAGAGAGAGTGTCATCACTCGACTCAAAGAAACATCAGACCGAACTACTGCCTATCCTTCGCTTCTTCCATCCCTGTTCACACACACAAATTTACTACACTAACGTGCAACACCTCCTATATATATATATTTGTATATACTTCTATCTAAATATAGGAAGCCAACACAAGTTGTAAAGTATTGTAAAAGAGCTCTTTCACCACTTACACATGTCATTGATTGGGTATCCATTTGTTTTATCATCACAAACCCTGAAAGTATGGGGTGTTACAAGAGGTTTGCATTAAGACAAAAAAAAACTACTCAGTTGAATTTTGCTAAACTCGCTTTAAGACCGACTTTGATCGTATAGGCCTAATTTTGCTACAAAATTCTGTTTTGCGAAAAAAATATTACTAGGCCGTGGTTCGAACTCATGACCTCGGGGTATTAGGCGAAGAACAAAAATTAAAAACTATCAATTTGAGGGGCAAAAATTAAAGACCAGTGTGCAATCATGCAAATGGCCCCATTTTAAATGGGTTGGGTCGGATAACCATAAATTTACCCATTTCGCCACCCCTAATCGGAATTGGAAAAATAAGAAATATTGTCATGAAACTGCTTGCAGAGATAATTCTGCAACTTAGTAGTAACTGCTTGAAATTTCGTAGTACCGTTCAAGAAGAGACCAGAATCTATCCACAGAGAAAAGCATGAGGGGCATAATGGGTTGTAAATCACACTAGAAAGATTCAAGGCATGAATAAGAAGGAAGATGGTATTCCAATGATCATAAGGAAACCATCAATAGAACAAATATAAAGAATTGGTAAAGTGGTTCAATGTTTCACCCTACACTATCAAAGAAACTAAATACATGCTCTTTCCATGGATTGTACAAAAATGATGCGGCTTCTGAAGATCAGTAACCTACTTCCTTTTTCCAAAAAGGTAACTGGGATCCACGATAACTTATAGTCTCAGTTCTTGAAAAGAAACATTTGCAGGTTGCATCTTCTAAAGAATCACACTCAATCCTAGAATTCCCAGAATGATCAGTGTTGTTGAAAAGACAGTATTGTTCAAATACTGGACGGGATCCACGATAACTTATAGTCTCAGTTCTTGAAAAGAAACATTTGCAGGTTGCATCTTCTAAAGAATCACACTCAATCCTAGAATTCCCAGAATGATCAGTGTTGTTGAAAAGACAGTATTGTTCAAATACTGGACGGGATAGGCTGATGAACTCATGGAATCCATAGCTGGAGCCGTGCCATTTAGGAAAGTCCCGTTTCTGCCAAGACTGCACCAACATTCAACAAAGAGTTTAGTTGGGAACTCAAGATGGAGTGATTCAGTGAAAATACTGCTGCAAAGAGTAGTGAGTTAACAGCTTATTTTTACTTATGGCGTAATAAAAAAAACAGGTTCTCATCACTAAGGAAAGTTACCTTGAAAATACACAAGAACCATGACCTGCAATATGCAAAACATAAGAATAATTAGTCTACAAATTTTCGTTCTTTCAAATTCTAAGCATCAAATACTGCAAGAAAGTAGTAGAAAAGAAACAGATTAATTTTGGCTAGATAAACGAAATGCTTACTTGGATTAGTTGTGGTGATAGTAGCCACCCCATTGAAGTCACAAGTCCCCGGAGTCCTCCCCATCATGTGATAGTAAGCATCAAAAGCATAGGTAGTGTGTGCAGCCACATTATCCGGTTCATAACACGGTTCCCCCTGCAACAATGGTGCACAATCCACCTTACCGGGTCCACAAGCCCAATCCAAAGCAGCTTGTAGCATTTTAGAATCTGCCCCTTCTTTTGCAGCACAGTAAGTATTGTTTGAAGTATCATTTGCAAACATAGACCCTGATTCAGTCAACAGTAGAATATAAACTGGCGTATCATTGTTATTAAATAATCCCCAATTCTTTCTCGGACAAAGGCCCTGCCTTATTGTCTTCGTTGTACAGCTCAGAGATGTAAGTACTAACAGCAATACCGGGATGTTTAGGAGTTCCGGTTTTGTTCAGCACGTGCTTTATCAGATTGCTGTTGTAAGTGTTGGCATTGTCTACAGTAGCATCAGGTTCGTTCGATTCACCCAATGAAGGCCATCCCGATTCAGTTACCATTACCGGAATATTAGTGAAATTGACATCCTCCATTGCAAAGTAAGCAGCGTCGATCATTGCATCGAAGACGTTAGAATAATGCAAAAGCGTGTTGGAGTCGACAGCTTCTTTATTTGCAGCTAGAGGCTTGAAGAGAGCGTAATCCAGCGGAATAACACCATTGGATTGCATGTAGTCGTAATAAGGATAGACGTTTAGCATGAAAAACGAATTAGTGGATTGGAGGAATTTGAGGAGCGGTACTAATACCGGTTTCACAGTGTGATTGAAAAAGGCTTGAGACGGGGGGAATGAGTCGAGGATAATGGTAGAAGCTAGAGGTGTTGAAACTTTTATTTGTCTGTCCAGGTTTGATGCCACGAGGGCTGAATGAACGAACTTAAGGGCGTTTACGAGGATTGGTGCAGCATTTGGAATGGCTGATAGAACCTCGGAACCGACACATATGGTCGTGATGTTGGTAGCTGGATAATGTGAGACGACATTTTGTGCAACCCAATTAGCAGCAGTGGCGTTTGATTGGCCGACACCGAGGAGCTGTTCGTTTGGTACGGAAACAACAACATTGATGCCTGTATTTGCAAGCGCGAGGAGCATGCCGCGATCTGAATTGAAGAGCCGGACATGTCGGATTTGTTGGGCTTTAAGAAGTGCAACTACTTGAGTTGGGTGTGGCATGTCCGAGAGCTCTGTTCCAATGTTCACTCCAATAAAGACATCTGCATGGAAGACGAAAAAGTTGAACGTATTGTCCTCACATCACAATATCCAAGTTAAAGTAAAAGGTCATATCTACATCTAATAATCAACTATCAATTTAATTCATGCCAAGAATGAGGAAATACTATTCATATGGCTTTCATTATGTTAAGATTCAAGAAGTGGACTATATATTTCGACATGGTAGTTTGACAAGATATAAAGAAATGAGCTGAACATCTACCTCCTAACCTACTAATCAATTAACCATGATTAAATCGTATAGCAATACTTGATAATCTTGCTTTGAACCTAGACAATATGATCTTATAACAATTGTTTTCACTGTTCCTAACATCCAAACTTCTTTTTACATTTATTCACCTCTTATGTTTTGTTCCTTATCACAATTTACACTCCTCCATTTTACCATCAATTATTGAGGGCCAGAAGCAATATTCCACATCAGAATCCATAACCAAGAGGAAAATAACTTTAGAATAGAAAGCTGGGACCATGTACTTGGCCAACTTGCTGGTATTTGGGAACATATCAATGTGGCCTAGTATAAAAAAGCACATGAGATTAGTTGTAAATCAGGTTCTTCTTGATTCTTTCTCCATCTGAGATGTTTGTTCTGTTCTTTGTTCTCTGTCTCATGCATGATTATAAAGCTCAAAAATCTTGTTTTCTCCTATTTGTCTGGTTCCCTAAAAAACCAATATGCACTTATACTTGAGAAAATGCAAAACATTAACAACTTGGTGCTAATTATTAAGCTTACTAGAAACACCCTAGTAAAGTTTCTCTCTTTTTTTACAACGGTGGTGGATGGGAAAAACTAGCTATCTCCCACCAACACAGATACATCAATGCTTAGACAAATGGGAAGAACTCACCAGACTCTTTTTATCTTATGGATTCGAATGTCTCCCATATTTTTCAGCCACTTCATTGACACTAGATCAGGTGACACAGTAAAAAAATTGTACATTCAGCTTTGCAGTTTTTCCACATGATTTTGTGGTTTAGGCCAACCCCAACAACCTAGTAAAAGTATCTGTTTTTCCCTCTTTATAAGAGTGGGCGGGCAAACTAGCTAACTCGCACCAATATAGGTACCAAATAACTTTGTCCGTCAATGCTTAGGCAAATGGGAAAAACTCACCTAACCCCTTTTATCTTCACTTTTTCACTCACTTCATTGACCAATAGATCGGGTGACACGCCCTATTAAAAAGTTGTACATTCAGCTCTGCAGTTTGTACATGATTTTTTGGTTTAGCCATTGTGAAGTCATTCACATTAATGGCTAAGCAACTAAACTACAGACAGAAAAGACAGGGAAAAGGAAATTTGAAACTTTACTCTTTGAACTTCTTCCTTCTCAAGAATACCTAATTCATAGGCCATCTCTTACATATTTTAACATTAAAAAAACCATTGCATGACCAAACCAGAGAACATAAAAATAAATAAAAACTAATACTTACCTAACCCTCATTTAATGAAAGGAATTAACAAAATCTTGAATTTTCACACATGCAGAGTAAAGCACAATTTTTTACTCGTATCAATCAACTTCAGACCCCCGAAAACCGTATTAAAATAAAGACATTACCAACTAAAACAAACTTACATCACTAGTACACAAACCATAATGAACCAAAGTAACACTTTGCAACAACATTAGCCAAACCAAGAAGTTAAGTTCAAATAATAATAATAATAGTTCAAATAATAATAATAATAGTTCAAATAATAATAATAATAGTTCAATTTATCAGCAAATACTGCACAAACCACGAAAAAAAGCAGGAAAAAAACCCCATTTTGATTTCATTGTTGTATATTAAAATCATAACCAACTTGCATCACTAGTAAAACAGACCATAATCAACCAAAATAACACTTAGAAACAGCACAAGCCAAAACAAGAACTTACAAAACTAATAATAATAGCTTACCTTCATCGGAAAATACAGCAGAAACAGCTAAAACAGACTTAAATCACTAGTAAACAAACCATAATCAGCCAAAGTAACCCTTTGCAACAACATTAGCCAAACTAAGAACTCACAAAACTCAAGGGATCAAACCATGTTAAAATATAGCAGGAAAACCCCATTTTGATTTCATTAACCATATTAAAATACAGACATTACCAACTTACATCACTAGAAAACGAACCATAATCAACCAAAATAACACTTTAAAACAGCACTAGCCAAAACAAGAACTTACAAAAACTATAATAAAAAGTGAACTTGGACTATATATACATAATAATAGCTCAAATTATCAGAAAATACTGCATAAACCACCAAAAAGAGCAGGAAAACAACCCCATTTTGATTTCATTAAACCCCACCTCAGAAAAATGATAACCATAGTCCATATTAAAATACAGACATTACCACCTTACATCACTATAATCAACCAAAACAACACTTTAAAACAGCACTAGACCAAAACAAGAACTTACAAAAACTATAATAATAGCTTACCTTCATCAGCAAATACCGAAGAAACAGTTAAAAACAGCAAGAAAAGCAAAGCTTTATTAGTTTCCATTAAACCCCACTTCAGAAAAATGAGAAGTATGTAGAGAATAGAGAGGAAGAAAGAAAAGCAAAGGGAAGGGGAAATAAAGTGTAAATAGTGGAAAAAAGAAATGGAATGGGAAGTGAATATTGAATGGAAAACAGACTCTCAGGAGAGAAACAAAGAAGAAGAGTGAGGTGAAAAGGTATTTAATTTACTAGAAACATAGTGTGTGTTTTTGCATCAATGTCACGTCAGAAATTGATCCTACGGTCAAGAATCCACCATATCATAACTTAATACCATCAAATTCAATACATGATCAACCCCTTAATACTCTTCAACTCCTAATAAAGTATTTCAACTTTAGATTTAATTTTTTTTTAAAATTACGTATATTCTCGTTCGTCTATTATTAGTTAAATAAACAACATAAAATATGTAATCTCATTTAATCATACGCATTCCCTTCAATAATTCATAAAATCTCATATATTTTTTCTACTTGAGGTTGATGCATATAATTATAGGAGATAAAATATTTTATAGGGTTAAATTAACTACATAATAGATAAATGAAAACACGCACAAACTTTTTTTCAAAATTTGAACTTCACGGTGTCTAATTGAAGCACTTCATGAGGAGTTGGAAGTGTTCAATTAAAATAAGGCTTAACTTGAGTGTCTAAATGAAAAATTTTGACAAATTTAAAGAGTTGGCTATGTATTAAGACAATTTTAAATTAATATCTTATATATATTTAAGAAATTATTAAGATGAAATACAGGTTTAAACCAAAATCACAAAATCGATTGAATATGTAGTCGAGAACCAAAGTCACTGAGGTTCGTTGATCTCAAGTTTGAAGTTTGAACTATGTTAACAAGTGCTTTATTTTAAATGCGAAATTTTTCACGTGAATTCAAATTTAATCGAGTCTCAGAATATCTAAATGGAAAACAAAACCTCACCTCATGTGACTGTTTCTTTGTGTGTTTTTTAACTCTGCTTCAAATCTTGGGAGCAATCTGTCACCCTGAAACCAACTGAGTTACATCCATGGGGTGCTTCAAATCTTAATTTAAGTTAGATAGATTCACTAATTGAATATTTTTAGTCTTTGTAAGACTTATTGAGCAGCGTTACATGTTATTTTTTATCGAAAGAGTTCTGCATACTCGATGTTTATATTAGTAGAAATGATTTCAAGATTTTAAGTTTGTGTGTTTTGTATTTTATGATATGATAATTTACTAAGTTCGAGATAAATTATATTATTGATATAAATATAAAATTTGAGTCAAAGATATTAAATTTTGTCGAACTCGTAACATGATAGCTCCACCTTGGTATATCAAACCATAAATGCATGATATACCGTGACGGCAATTTCAACCTGCTTCGCTTATAATTTAAAATGGTCAAGATCGAATCGCCCATGCGCAGAGCGGTTACTTGAAATAAATGGCGTCTCGCAAGCCGCCAGAAATGGTCTAACCTTTCAAACCAGCTGAGCTACTACGATTAACTCCTCACAATTTTGTCTGACCGAGCGTAGGCTCTCGGGGGAGATCCACCTTATTGGAAAAATAAATGCATGATATGTGCTTAAATTATGATCACTTAACTACATTAACTGCTAAATTTTTCATCTCTAATCACTTAATTATAGTAAATTAATATAATTTGACTTAAACATCATATGTTAATTCTTTCTCTCCCGTGTTTGTAGAGGGTATATAACAAGTACTTAAAGGAATAATTAAATAACATTCTGCTGATTAATCCGAACGTTATTAAAATAGCAACAAGTGAGATATAGAGATGGTCCGATTTAATCTGAATATTAATATTAAAAAAATGTGAAGCGACCATAATTAATTTTACATTAATAGTAATTTTTCACATCACAATGCAAACAAAGTACTCTTAGCAAATTGAAGAGAAAAAGGGAAAACAAACAAAAGCATCACTTTATGGGTAGCCGTTACAGGCTAGCTATTAAATTTATCATGTTATGTTTGTTTGTTTGTGTTTATGAATGCTATTTTTGACATGTAAATGCTAGACTAGATCAGAGTTTGTAGACCAAAACAGACACAAACAGTGCAAAGCTAAAAATATTAAAAGTAAATAAAAAAGAACTTTGTGGAAATAAATTAAATACCCCAACGGTCATATTCTTTAATATTTTACGACAACTACATATGTAACTGCAATTGTTTTCCCCTTTCTCGTAGTTATATAGCTATGTTAACTTCTTCGAGGTACGAGTCAGAACCTTTCATGGGAAACTAATTTTACTGTAATTAATTTCAAATTTAAAAATTTGAAGTTTATAAATTTGTATGATTTTAAGTTGATATACAGTTATAATTGAGTTGATGGTCAAATATTTAGGATAATTATAACTATATGCAAATAAAAATATAATTAGCATTTTAAGTTTATGAGTTTTGAATTTAGAAAGATAGTTTAATGGATTATGAATAAATTATTTTGATATATTAAGAGCCGCTTGGTCATGAAAATTGTGAAAATTTTAAAAAAATCAAGTGAAAAATAGAATTTAAAAATTGAAGTTGTGTTTGACAATTAATACAAATTAGAGTTGTTTTGAATTTTTGTGAGTAATTTAGAGCGGAAGGAAAAATGAACTGCTGCATGTGACATTTCCATATTTAAATTAGTTCTTCCGTTTTAATTTATGCAGCTGCCTCAAACATTTTGTGCTGCTTTCTAATTCGTAAAGTTTGACTTTAATTAGCTAAGACCTGTAAATTATAAACATTTACGCATTTAATACATTTTTCAGTCTTATGCAGATCACACTGCATTTTGATCCAAAGACTTGACTAATTTATGTATCATGTTTTTCTTTTAATAAATTTCAAAAACAAATATCTTACTATTCAAATGACATTTTGAATATTATATATGTAGTTAAGATTATTAAAATTTATAAATTTCTTTTATTTTATTTTAAATTCTTACCTAGTCAAACTAGTAAATACATAAACTAAAACGTATGGCGTATTAAAATACCATTCCTCGGGGAAGCAAAACGTTCAAAATCTAGCTAATAATGTCTGTCGAAACCCTACAAATCTATCCCATCCTATTACAACCTCAATAAATTGGTCCAATCAAAGTCTTTTTCTTAATTTAAACTTTAAAGTCTCAATAGAACATTCAGCACGGGGTCCTCATGTAGAATTGATAACTTTCACAATGTTTGATTTCATGTAGTAAACTCTTCATAAGTTATACTCCATGATGTTTAATATTGGAAACAAATATCGTATTATTAATTCTAATGTAACCTATACATTTATACTCCTTGTATGAAATTTAATGAGGATGATGAGAATACTTGTGTTGGAAGTACGTGGATATCAATAACAATGCCCTTAAATTAGGTAATTTACACACAATAATGTAATTCATATATTATTGTTCACCACATAATAATTCAAATTTATTCATCATTGCATAACGATTCATACTTTATTTATCATTGCATAACAATACTTGCATTATTATCATTGCATAACGATTCATACTTTATTTATCATTGCATAACAATACTTGCATTATTATCATCGCCTAAGAATTCATACTTTATTTATCATTGCATAACAATACTTGCATTATTATCATCGCCTAAGAATTCATACTTTATTTATCATTGCATAACATTATTTGCATCATTATCATTGCCTAATAACCCGTTTGGCCGTAGATATATTTTACTTTTTCACGGAAATTATTTTCACTTTTTTTTTGAAAAAATGTTTGGTCATTAAATTTCAAATACAACTCACAATATGAAAAATATTTCAAACCTTGTTTTTATAATTTTTACTTTTTGTTTTTGGTCATTGCTTTTATCTTTTATTTTTTATTTTTATAAATTTGACCCCATATAGTAGATTCGACCGATGAGTTTCGTGAACTTGATTATATCATCGTATTAAAGAAAGTCTATATAAAATTATAAATCATGTTTAATGTAATAGAAAATAATTGATGTGCGGTGTTTACGCACTCGTTATGTTTATTAATTTTAGTAGGTAGTTTTGTTAGTTTTCAAAATTGAAGGGTATAAATCATATTTTATATTTGTTAGAAAAATACATTCCAACAATCAAATATTATTTGCAAAAATTATAACCAAACACAATTTAACTCTGAAAATTCTAAAAAAATGAAATTGTTTTTGGTTTCGATTGCCAAATGCCTACTAAGAATCCATATTTATTCATCATTGTATGACAATCTATAAAGTATTTAGTCATCTTTTATTATAATCTTCGTGTAACTAGACTGTAAACCAAATGACTGCTATATGGACATAATGCTAGATATACCGTATACGAGTATCCACTACGTACATTCAACTATAACTGCATACATAATAATTTTCTTAAAACTACGTGAAAGAATTAATCTCTATTCTATATGAAGAATAATTATACACTTATGGTAATAATACAAGTCTAATTAAGGTATAAGACTAATATAATATATACCAAATATATATAATTAAATCACTGCTCACTTGAACGCTTTGAACCGGTCACGCTGGTCTTGAGCCTCATTTAACACACACCGTAGTCATAGCGGCGGTCTCAGACGAGATCGCCTCTAAAATCTTCAAAAGGACCGAGGAAGACCTTTGTAAAGATGTTCGCGATTTGATATCTCGGGGACACGATGCATCATACTTGTCCTTAGCTACCTTCTCGAACAAAGTAAATACCCATCTCTACGTGTTAAGTATGTGCCGAATCGATTACCGTAAAGGTAGATGAGACTTATATTCTCCCAATACTCCAAGGTAGCCTTCTCAATAGGCAACGGCTCTAAAAGTAAATTTCAGAACCAACATGACTCGTAAACCACATCGCTACCCTCGATACTTACCGTGACTTGAACGTGAAAGCGTGGAATCGACGCCGCGCACTACGTGTTACACCCCGTAAGTCCAAGACATGTATAAGAGAATGTACGAAGGAATCAAGACTTGGAAATTAGTACAAAGGAAGAATTGTTTTTCCGACGGAAAATCTTCCGAACGCTTCTGAAAGGAAAACGCTCATTGCTGAGTATCGATTCTCAAATGCATTATTTGAAGAGTATGGAACTCTTAACCTTATGGAAATTTATTTTTACTGATTTGGTCACAAGCGACCCGAGGAATTTTACGCTTTATGCTCCACGAGGGTTACGGAATTTTACGGACGAATGAGATGACACGCGGCACCCCACATTTATGGTCTCGACGAAAATATTAGGGGTAAAATGGTCATTGACCATGGTAGAAGATAAGTCTTCAAAGCTTGATATATTTGACCAAAGTCAACTTGCCACTCAGGATCGATCCATGTGATTTTCATCTTAGCCACCCATTTGTTTAAGTCTAAGCCATCCAACGTGTTATATAAGCTTGCTACTAGTGCAAGACTTGTCTTGAACACTTAGAAAATTAGAAACCTTGTTCTTGTCCCTAACTTGCTCTGTTTGCACCATTCCCCACTAGAAAAATTTGTAGTTTTGATCCTTTGTTCACAAGACTTTAACCCAATGTCCCTAAGGGTATTATAAGGATATCTCAATAGAAAGATTTCGAAAACGACGCTGTATTAGTCGCAAGGCGGAAACTTACGAGTTCTTCAACTTTGAGTCGAACTTGAAAACGGGTTCTTCATAGGCTTATAG
The DNA here is from genome assembly GCA_029844215.1 of Przewalskia tangutica. Taxonomy (NCBI): domain Eukaryota; kingdom Viridiplantae; phylum Streptophyta; class Magnoliopsida; order Solanales; family Solanaceae; genus Przewalskia; species Przewalskia tangutica. The sequence goes on from CM056725.1 coordinate 49,817,448, forward strand.
GAGTTCTGCCGATTGGAACATAGGAAAGCGAGCTAAGAATTTGCTAAGGCGCGACTTTGAATCTTGGAATTTTAAGGGCTTATAAAGGTATAATCTTGTCGCTTTAGTAGTTAAGATTACTTATCATCAGAAGTTGTGGATATTAGCAAGCATGAGATGTTTAGTATGAAGTTTGATTAGTATATCGCTATTGGAACCCTAATCCAAAACTAGCATGTTTAGCCTTAAGATTACAATTCAAGTCAATATTAGTTTAAGTCGCCGATGTTGTATAAAGAAGGAAATTGTAGTTGTTGAAGTTGTTTACGGCTATATAACATGTTAGACCTTAGAACTTGGAATTGGAAAAGGATTGGAAAAGACTTTGAATCGTGGTTACGTAAGTCGTCGAGAATGGCTAATGAGCATTAAACTACTTCGTATGAATCATGCTGAATTTTACACGTATAGTAAGGCGGTAATCCCCTTTGTTCGTTGTTGTTTTGAGCCTTAAACGTGGCGTGTGGTTATTGTATTCGCCTTGAAAAAGGTGGCAAAGTGAGTAGAAACAAAGGAAGTGTTGCCCGATTTTCCGTAGAATTGCAGACCGTATACTTAGTATTATTCTACGTTAGAGACTAGAAGTCGATAGTCTTGTCATGACCATTATAGGTTGACACTTCTACGCACGCGCGATTCGCTTAACTTGTGTATTTAGCCTAAAAGGTATGTGAACTATCTCCTCTTCTAGCATGATTCCTTAAGATAAAGAAAGTATGTCCTACTCCTTAAACGATCCATTCCTCGTTGTATTTGGATTGCCTAAAATAAAATTCGCTCTATGTACTCCTTTGATCAGACTTTGATGTTTAAATTGTGTTGTATAATCCATTTCCTTAGTGAAGTTTGGATTCTTAAAAGTGAAAGTATTTTGCTTAAAGTACATGGAGTCTTGAAAGGAAGTGATTTCCAAACCTTTTGATAAGGCCTTAGTTTCCAAAATCTAATGGTCGCTTTAATGACTTTAGGAAGTCAAATGAGTGATTTACTTAATTGTTTTAAAAGAGGAGAAATGACATGATTTAAGAGAAGTAACTTGTTTTAAAGGTGTAAGTTACTTGAGGTTTAAAAGTAGAAGAAACTTGTTTTCTAAATATTAAGAGACTTCAAGTATTTTGAAAGTTAAGAACTTTATTTGTAAGCATAAGTCTCTCGTTATAAAAGGAATGAAATTGTCTAAAAACTATAAAGGGTTATAACGACTTTATGGAAGTTGGTTATAACGCTTTATGGAAGGTTTAGAAAGTTGTCTATTTTCATTAACGGGCACGAGTTGCCTTGATTGTGAAAAATTTGAAGTTACTTGATTTCAATGAGTTTTCTAAAGTGTAGTAACTTACTTTGAAAATAGACACACCTCGATACTACTGTGTTAGTATCTGGGTATTACATAAAACGAGTCTTTGAAAAGAATGTACGCACGTAGTACTTGGCTTGATTAATCGAGAATTAGTCTGCGCGCCTCGATAAGTACTTTGGCTTGATTAATCGAGAATTAGTCTGCTGCCTTGATAAGTACTTTGGCTTGATTAATCGAGAATTAGTCTAAGTGTGCCTTGATAAGTACTTTGGCTTGATTAATCGAGAATTAGTCTAAGTGCGCCTCGATAAGTACTTTGGCTCGATTAATCGAGAATTAGTCTGCGTGCCTTGATAAGTACTTTGGCTCGTTAATCGAGAATTATTCTTCGTGCCTTGATAAGTACTTTGGCTTGATTAATTGAGAATTAGTCTAAGGCGCTTTGATAAGTACTTTGGCTCGATTAATCGAGAATTAGTCTAAGTGCCTTCGATAAGTACTTTGGCTCGTTAATCGAGAATTATTCTACGTGGTGCCTCGATAAGTACTTTGGCTCGATTAATCGAGAATTGCCTATACGTACGGTGATAGCCTCGAGTGCAAGTATTATGTTTTATTACGCTGTCGCGACTCACGGTGGCTCACCGCCTTGTCAGAAGTTTACTCGACGCATCGACACGAGGTGAGATTCCACCGCATGCTTCCATTATTTGTGTTACCTTACGGTCACGCTTATACGACGCGGAGATGTCGGGCACGCGACCACGAGGATACCCTCGACACGCCATACGACGCGATTCCGGCACGTGACCGTGAGTCGTTAGATTCCTGATTTGTTTGTGTTACCCTACGGCCACGCTTATACGACGGGATGCCGGCACGCGATCGCGAGGATACCCTACGGTCATGCTTATACGACGGATGTCTCGGCGACCACCAGGGATACTCATCGACACGCTTATACGACGGGATTCCGGCACGACTGTGAGTTTGATTCCCTGATTTGTTTGTATACCCCACGGTCATGCTTATACGACGGGATTCCGGCACGCGACCACGCGGATACTCGATATGCTTATCGTGTTACATTATATCACGGATCGCAAGAGGAAGGATTCCACGCATGATGATTGATATTACGGGCGACCCATAATTATATTTGAATAGTGACTTCGAGGCACGGTCCCCGACTTGATATAATCGCGCATGTATCAGTAATCGTAGGTCGCTATCATACATGTCTCCCGCTTTGTTTAGATCGTTATGATTTTATTACAAGACATACCGCTTCACATACTTGGTACATTCTTCGCATCGACTTCCTTCGGCCGCGCTCATGCCGCAGTTTAGGTACGCTGCTTGGTGATCGCAGTGTGACCGCCGTAGTTTTTGGATAGCTCCTTCGTTTCGGAGTTTATCTTTTGGTATAAGTTCTTTCAGCATACGCTTGTACAAAGCATGGTACGGCGGCCTTGTCCCGCCATAGTTCACTTAATCACACGACTGCCCGGTTCGTGGATCGTGCCTTACCCGCACCCAAGTAGTCATACATCGTAGTAATCGAATATAAAAACAAGACATGAAACATGTAAAACGAGACACGCTTTACGTGAGAAAATGTCGCTTTCTAAGATATATATATATAAACATAGTTTAGCGCTACATCCCAACTGCATTTATAGACTACTGCACTTCTAAGAAGATAAACAACTATGGCGGACAGTGGCCCCGCCATACCCCGAATGTACAAAACTATATACAACAACAGTGAGATCATACCCAAAAGTCGAGCCTCCTAGAAGATGAGCTCCCGACACCAAAGCAAAGATCCTAAGGACGTGGATCTAGCACTGCTGTTCTTACCGCGCAGATAAACGCAGCCTCAAGCGAGGTCAAGATAACAGTACCAAGTATGTGAAATCAGAAAGTACTTAAATGAAATCAAAGTATTTAAAATCCATTTGCAATTACAATCGCTTCAATTGCATATAGTGCCATATCACAAACAAAAGCAATAATAGTAAATCAGAATGTGTCTTTTCTAGGTCGCGAATGATCGGGCAAGGCCAATCGCCCATAGTATCATTATGCGTTTAATCCGACTTCCGCACCGCATAGGTCACACATGCACCGCATTTAGGTATTCTCGACGGGGTAGCTAACCCCTGCATTCTCCTCGACTCCCGCACCGCATAGTCTCAATAGACCGCATAGTCACACGCATCGCATGGCATCCCCGCATTTGGCTAAAACACCCGAATGATCAACTCGAACTCCCGCAGCCCGCATAGTCACACGCATCGCATAGCCGTGATAGACCCGCATCAAGGGTGGCAAGCCCTGTGATAACAAGTCAAGGGTATGTGATATAATAACAAGATAACGGTCTTAACGCTTAACAACGTAAGCACTACAAGAATAACATCACAAGACACTAACCCACGAGCATCATAACACGCTTACTTATCAAACCATCTTACTACTTTTGCGTAAGTCAATACAAGATAAACAAATAAGTAAAACCGCCTTTTATCTTTCTTAAGTCGCTATACCTAACTTCCCATAAAGTTAGTATAACTCTTAAGCTTTCGCTTAAAAATCAAATATCCTTCTTCTTTCAAATGTTTTATAATTCTTTGAAAGACTTCAAGATTCTTATTATTCAAAGCTTAAGTCAAAAGACATTGCCGTAAAACTACGCCCGCTAACACGTACTATATATATTTTAAAATATCATGCTCAAGAGTATAGGAGAATCACATACCTTCTCAACAAATCCACCGCCAAGTCGAATATGTCGCGCGCAGAATCAACCTATAATTGTCAAATACGCCTATCAACGCCTAGACTATTCGCATACTTCTAAGCAGGGTTCTCTATTCTACTAAAATTGGGAAGCACTTCCCTACCCGTCAAGCTACTTAAGTTCATCAGAAATACAATCCTACGTAAGTAGCCAATCTTCTTTATTATTCTTCCGATGTGATTTCACTAATTCTATTCATTAATATCCTTCTATATCTTATACTCAAGTCTTAACTATTCTTATGTAATATCCAATTACAATAAGGACAAGAGTATTTACCTCGATAAGCCCAAAATTATCCAAGTATAAATGTCGATCCCGAGCAAGGTTTAGCTCCTAATTTGCACGCCCGATAGCTCCAAGAAGTTCTTAGAAGTTCTACACAACTTCTACTAAAATACTATAAGGGATTTGGGCTAGGTATTTTGAATAGTAACTATACTTTGAAGATAACTTTCTACCAAGTGGGGTCTGCTAGAGCTACTAGGCTGGGAGTGGGGGTGTTTCGCCAAGGGCCTTCACAAGGGGAGGGGAGGTTGGACGAAACACTACAAGAGAGGGGAGGGAATTTTGAGACTTGGAAGACAATTTGTGGATGAAGAAAACCTTCAAGTTAGGGGGGGTATTTATAGGCCAACCAATGGCCAAGATGAAGCCAAGTGCTATGCAAGTGTAGGGTGAGGATTTAGGCAATTTTCCTTATCCATCTACTACACAAAAATATCCTACCTAACCTTGACCAAAGGAAAGCCACAAAATCGTCCAAGCAAGCCCATGTTTGCCGTCCACTTGAGGGTGACAAGTGTCACCCTCTCGTTGGTCCAAAATGTTTCATCTCTCGGAAAAATCCGCAAAAATTATTAATGACATAGCCGGAATTTTCCCTACGCAAGCTTTGGAAAACGTTTCGTCGGAACACGATTCTTTTCGAGTGTTGTGCACAAAATTTTCGTCCAATGCCTAACCTATAAACTTCAGACGCACGTCCTCACGTACATACTCAGGAAAATACGGGGTATAACATTCTCCCTCCTTAGAAACATTCGTCCCGAATGTTCCTTCCCAAGACGGATAACAATAAGGTTCTTCATAACTAAAACAGTTTGCAAATGCCACATACGGCCACAAAACAACACTTAGGCAAATATGACAATGAAAATTTACAAGTAGGAAAGTGAGTTACCCGAGGCGCTGGGAATAAAGTGAGGATACTTCGCCTCATGTCCTCCTCGCCTTCCCACGCCATCTCCTCCCCGAGCTCGCTCCGCCACAAGACTTTGACGAAGCCACGCCATCGTCCGCAGACGCCTAACCCGACGATCGACATCGCTATGGAATCTCCTCATACGAGCAACCCCTGGCCACCCGACATCGCCAATCGGATGCACTCTAGACGGATCCCCGATACATCTCTCAAAGATAGAAACATGAAACACCAGATGCACCGCTTCCGTGACGGACGGCAGATCCAACTCATAGGTAACCTTGCCTACCTCGCGACAACTGACACGCCCAATGTACCTGGGCGAAGTTTCTTCTTCCCGGATCTCATCACACCCTTCATGGGTGACACCTTCAGAAAACCCAATCATCAACCTCGAACTCACCGACGACGATGATCTCGCATACGACTTCGCCGACTCGAGCCGCGAGCAACCGCCTCGATAAGCTTCACCTTATCCATCGCCACGCACCAAATCGTCCTACTAATCGCACTCGCCATCAAACCAGCCTTATCGGCGATCCGCACTTCCTCTCATACAAGGCCTCATAAGGCGCCATCCGAATACCGAGTGGTAGCTATTATTATACGCAAACTCAACTAGAGGCAAATGATCCTCCCAGCTACCTCAAGTCAATAACACAGCTCGTAGCATATCCTCAAGAGTCCGATAGTGCGCCACCGCCCATCTGTCTGTGGATGGAATGCAGACTGTGCTCACTCGCCCCTAAACCCTTCCGAAATACCTCCGTAAGTTAGCCGTAAATCGCTCCTACGATATGATAGAAATAGGACTCCACGCACCGACGATCTCTGATGTAAAGTCCGCATAATCCTCACCAAAAGTCGCCCGACGGAAGAAAGTGGGCTGATTTCACACCGCCGACGATAACCCAAATAGAATCATGTCTCCTCCGAGCGCGAGGTAATCCCGCGATAAAGTCCATGTTGATCACCTCCCACTTCCGTGTCGATCTCTATCGTCGCAACAAACCACCGTGCCTCCGTGCTCTACCTTCACCGCCGACAACACGCACCGAGCTACTTAACTCGCAACGCCCTCTTCGCCATCCCACCAATACACGCATCTGGTCGCGGGTACATCTTCGTCGACCGACGGATAGAGTAACGCTACCGCGTGCTTCCCTAACTCCGCCAAGTCCTCAAATATCCGAACACACAACTCGCCAAACCTTAGCACCCCATCAAAGTGCTACCAAAAGGACCTTCCTCACGAAGAGCCGTATCACGCATCGTCAAAATCGATCTCAAATCGTCGCTCTCTTCACCTCATCGACGATGGAAGACTCGCAACCTCTCGAACTCGAACCCCATCGCTATCGTAATCAATCAAACGGACACCAAGGCTCGCTAATCGATGCAAATCGCGAACTGTGCCCTCTCTCCGCCGCACATCCGATAGACTCCCATCGACTACGACTAAGAGCATCCGCCACAACATCGCCTTCCCCGTGGTACAAGATGTCAACATCATAATCCTCGAGCAGCTCTAACCACCGCTCTCGCCGTAAGTTCACCTCCTCTGGCCGAAGATATATCGAGGCTCTTGTGGTCTTATAAATATCCACACGAACCCCATACAAATAGTGCCTCCAGATCTTCAAGGCGTGAATCACCGCCGCCAACTCTAAATCACGCGCGGGTAGTTCCTCTACGCTTCTTAAGTCCGCTGATACGACGCTTATAACTTTGCCTCGCATCAACACACATCCCAACCCGATGCCTCGACGATCACAATACACCCATAGCCGCTCGACCTCGGAAGAGTAAGAACGGGCGGCCGCCGCCTCCTTCGCAGAATCGAAACCCCGCCACAAGCATCACCATCAAACTTAGCCGCTTTCCGAGTCGACTAGTCAATGGTGCGTAGATAGCAAACTTCTACGAACCGAGCACAACTCGCAAGGCCTAAAAATCGAACCTCTCAGAGTAGTAGGTCGAGGCCAACTCCCGATCGCTTCGATCTTCGCCGATTCACCCGAATACCATCACCCGGCAATATGCCCCAAAAAGCTACCTAAGTCAATCGTAACTCACACTTCAAAACTTGGCGATAATCGCTGGTCTCGAGAACTCTCAAAGACAGCCTCAAATGCCCGCATGCTCCTCGCCTGAGCGAGAATAAACCAAGATATCATCAATGAACACTATCACAAACGTGTCAAAAATGGTTTGAACACTCGGTTCATCAAATCCATGAATATCACGAGCATCGTCAACCCAAAAGACATGACCCAACTCATAATGCCCATACCGGTCCGAATGCAACCTGTGGACATCCACCTCTCGACTCGCACTGATGATAGCCCGATCGCAGATCAATCTTGAGAAACATCTCGCACTCGCAATCGGGTCGAACAAATCATCAATCCCGGGAAGGGTATTCGTTTAATGGTTACCTTGTTCACCGTCAGATCAACACACATGCGCAGCCCCGCCCTTCTTCTTCACGAACAATACCGCGCTCCCTGTGGAGAAACACTAGGTCCGATGAAGCCCTTCTCCAAAGAAATCTCTAAGCCGATCCTTCAACTCTCTCAACTCGGCAGTGCCATTCGTATGGCGGAATGGAAATAGGCCGAGTGTCCGCAAAGACATCGATACAAAACTCTATCTCCTCTCCGAGGATACCGGAGGTCGCCCGAAACACATCCGGGAACTCTCTCGACTATCGAATCGATCAAAATCTGTACCAGCCTTCAAAGATCAAACACCCAAACGAGATGGTAGATATACCCTTCGCACTATCTTCCTAGCCTTGAGGTAGGAAATAAACCTACCCTCTACGATACAAAGGTTCCTCCCACTCAACAACCGGCCTCAGAAATCGAACCGCACTCATTCTCTCCCCGCAGCCTACATTGACATAGCAAGAAGTTAGCCAATCCATGCCCATGATCACGCCGAATCACCATGTCCAAATTTATCAAGTTTCGCTAGGGTCCGACGATCGCATAAGGTCATCGGACAAGCCCTATATACCCGCCGAGCTACCACCGAATCACCCATCGCGTAGCTACCTCGAGTGGTCTATGGACTCGTGCTCTATCCTCATCCTACTAGCAACAAGTGGAGATATATGTGACAGAGTAGAACCCGATCTATCAAGGCATACACGCCACAACACGAACCGATAAAGTACATGCGACGACATCAGCGAGGCCTTCGTCCCGCTACCGACAAGGCATAAACGCGGCTCGAGGACCGCTAGAATCGACCCGCGCCACGACCTGCCACACTGGCCGGTCCATGAGTACCCGCCCCGGGCGTGTAAATCGTAGGGATAAAGACCCGCAATGCACTTCGGCGTCGACCCTACCTCTCGTGACCGCCTCTGGACAGACTCGATAACGACCTTCTGCCACAAGTGTAGCAAGCTCCCAAGTAGTACTACACCGAATGGAATCTACCACAACGGACACACCGAGCAGACTCGATCGTTAGCACCTGCTACCCTAGAAGTCCAAGTCGCGCCTCGACCGCTCGAATACTCCGTACCGACAATGCGGAGTGCTCGAGCCGGGCCGGTGCAAATCTAGATCGCTGCCGAGGCTGCCCACCCCGAGCTACCAAATGATCCGCCGCTCGCCTTCTTCGCCGCCGATATTCGCCGACCCGCCGGCCTCGCGCCTCGCATCAAGCGCATGAGTTCAGACGCGGCACGTCCATGCTCGTCAAGAGCCACACCCGCACAAGACTCGCCATATAATCATCTAGCCCAATGACGAGCGACGCACCGCCCTCCATATCCGCTACCAATGCAGGACATATCGAGCCAAAAATCGAACTCGACGCTGTACTCCCTAATCGCGGCGCTCTCTGCCTCAAAGAACAAAAATATGTCGCGACGCGCTCTCCCCATCCGCGAGGCAAGAAGGAGCGAAAGGCCTCCGAGAACTCGCCCCAGTAATGGGACACGTGTTTCCCGATAACTCCCACGATCAAACCAATCGATCGCGTATCACGCACTGACGCGAATCCGAAGATCACTGACTCGGTCTCCGACGCCGATCACTCTCATAATCCTTCAGAATCGACGGATGAACTCGCGATCATCCTCCGGCCACGACCAGAAACTCGCGGGCTACAACTCAGAAATCCCGTAGTTCAAACTATCTCGCCTCGTGAACCACGGTACTACTGGGCCGAATCGAATCGCCAGATCCACTTATCTCATGTTCGCCACGATCCTCGCCAGCACCGCCATCTCCTTGTACTTAAATCCTCCGCCCTGTGCCGTGGGACGAGGCGCGGTCGTGGTCTGGGGCCGGCGGCGCTATGGAACTCGCCGCCTCGCATAGATCGCTCGAGCCCTCGTGACTCTCTGTCCTACTAGCAGCCTCCTCGCCGCCTTCTCGCCCGGCGTTGCCTTACGCGAGGCATAATCATATGTAAAAGGAATACGTTAGAGGGTCCAACTTATAACACAGCCTCTAAGGCACGATCTCAGAGTGAGAAGAATGGTAACCAATCCTAAATATACTATAGCCTCCTCGACATCGCGCACAACACACCGATAATCAAGACTTACTAGATACGGTCTATGACACTTTCCGAGGATTAATCGCTCGATACCACTTTGTCACGACTCGCCTCGGCCCGTGGATCGTGTCTTACCCGGCACCCAAGTAGTCATACATCGAGTAATCACTAATATAAAAACAAGACATGAAACTTGTAAATGAGACACGCTTTTACGCGAGAAAATGTCGCTTTTCTAAGATATATATATATAAACATAGTTTAGCAGCTACATCCCAACCGCATTATAGACTACAAACCTCTAAGAAGATAACAACTATGGCGACAGGGCCCGCCATACCTCGAATGTACAAAACTATATACAACAACAGGAGATCATACCTAAAAGTCGAGCCTCCTATACATTGAGCTCTCGACACCAAAGCAAAAGATCCTAAGGATGTGGATCTAGCACTGCTTGCCTTTACCGCAGATTTAACGCAGCCCAAGGAGGTCAAGATAACAGTACCAAGTATGTGAAACAGAGAGTACTTAAATGAAATCAAAGTATTTAAAAGCCATTTGCAATTACAATCAGTTCAATTGCACATAGTGTCATATCACAAACAAAAGCAATAATAGGTAAACTGTAACAGGTCTTTTCTAGGCCGCGAATGATCGAAGCAAGGCCAATCGCCCATAGTATCATTATGCGTGCCTAATCCTGGACTTCCGCAGTCCGCATAGTCACACACGCACTCGCATGAGGTATTCTCGACGGGGTAGCTAACCCGCATTCTCCTCGACTCCCGCACCGCATAGTCTCAATAGACCGCATAGTCACATTGCATCGCATAGGCATCCCCGCTCGCTAAAACACCCGGAATGATCAATCCTGGAACTCCCGCAGCTCCGCATAGTCACACAGACCGCATAGGCCGTATAGACCCGCATCAAGGGTGGCAAGCTATCAGTATAACAAGTCAAGGGGGTATGTGATATAATAACAGTACAACGGTCTTAACGTTTAACAACGAAAGCACTACAAGAATAACATCACAAAACACTAACCCACGTAGCATCATAACATATTTACTTATCAAACCATCTTACTACTTTTGCAGAAGTCAATACAAGATAAACAAATAAGTAAAACCGTTCCTTTTATCTTTCTTAAGTCGTTATACCTAACTTCCCATAAATTTAGTATAACTCTTAAGCTTTCTGTTTAAAAATCAAATATCCTTCTTCTTTCGAAATGTTTTATAATTCTTTTGAAAGACTTCAAGATTCTTATTATTCAGGCTAAGTCAAAATACATTGCCGTAAAACTACGTCCAGTTAACACGTGTACTATATATATTTTAAAATATCATGCTCAAGAGTATAGGGAGAATCAGATACCTTCTCGGCGAAATCCACCTGCCAAGTCGAATATGTCGCGCGCAGAGAATCAACCTATAATAGTCAAATATGTCTATCAACGTCTAGACTATTCTGTACAGTTCTAAGCAGAGGGTTCTCTATTCTACGGAAAATTGGGCAGCACTTCCCTACCCGTCAAGCTACTTAAGTCTACTGTAAATACAATCCTATGTAAGTACAGTTCAATCTTCTTTATTATTCTTCTGATGTGATTTCAGTTTAATTCTATTCTTTAATATCCTTCTATATCTTATACTCAAGTCTTAACTATTCTTATGTGTAATATCCAATTACAATAGAAGGACAAGAGTATTTACCTCGATAAGCCCAAAATTATCCAAGTATAAATGTCGATCCTGAGCAAGGTTTAGCTCCTAATTTGCACGCTCCGATAGCTCCAAGAAGCCCTTAGAAGTTCTACACAACTTCTACTAAAATACTATAAGGGATTTGGGCTAGGGTATTTTGGAATAGTAACTATACTTTGGAAGACAACTTTCTACCAAGCTGGGTTTCACAGAGCTACTAGGCTAGAGGGGGTGTTTCGCCAAGGGCCTTCACAAGGGGAGGAGTGTTGGACGAAACACTACAAGAGAGGAGGGAATTTTGAGACTTGGAAGACAATTTGCTGACGAAGAAAACCTTCAAGTTAGGGGTATTTATAGGCCAACCAATGGCCAAGACGGCCAAGTTCTACGCAAGTGTAGGTGAGGATTTAGGCAAGTTTCCTTATCCATCTACTACACAAAAATATCCTACCTAACCTTGACCAAAGGAAAGCCACAAAATCGTCCAAGCAAGCCCATGTTTGCCGTCCACTTGAGGGTGACAAGTGTCACCCTCTCGTTGGTCCAAAATGTTTCATCTCTGAAAATCTGCAAAAATTATTAATGACATAGCCGAATTTTCCCTCACGCAGCTTTGGAAAACGCTTCATTTAAAACGATTCTTTCGAGTGTCAGGCACAAAATTTTCGCCCAATGCCTAACCTTAAGGCTAAACCAGACGCACGCCCTCACGCATATACTCGTGAAAATACGGTATAACATTAACTCTTAGAGGTCTGTATTCATATGTGGGATTGGACTCATGTACGATTTAGTGTCTTTTGTTATGTATATTATATGGCAGCCTTGTCGGCTTTGCCCTTGCACGTACGATTGGTTTTAAAAAAAAAGAGGTGTTATTTAATTTTCCGCAGTTTACTTAGTGTTAAGGTAGAAGGATGCCTGTATGACACTACCACGCCCGGTTCGGGCGTGACAGAGTGGTATCGAGTAGTAGTCACCCTGAATGTCTACTGCACCGTGTCTAGTGTAGTCTCGATTATCGGTGTGTTGCGCGCTACACCCATAAACAGAGGCTACAGACATTTAGAGTTGGTTTCTATTCTTCTCACTCTAAGATCGTGCCATGAGCCGTGTTAGTAAGATAATTCCTCTGACGTAATTTTGTGTTACGCTTATGCTCTGGCGAGGCAACACCGCCTGTAGGGCAAAGGAGAGCAGGAGCTACTAGTCGACTCAGAGAGTTGATAGGCGATGCCTGTGGTACACCGGATGTCAGGCCGCAATGGCGAAGTTCTTCTCGCGCTGGTTTTGAGGCCCCAAAGACTGAGCCTCCAGCTTTCTGGGCCAGAGAAGACTATAAGGTCACGAGGAAGCGCTATGTTTTGACCAAGACAATGGCACATAGCTTCATCACCGAGGCTATTCGCCAAGATGCATGCAGATGTACAGAGGGTAGAGGCCAACGTGGAGATCAGCAAGAGGCTAGATCGGCTGGTTATCCCTGAGTTTTGGACGAGCCGCTCAAAGATGAGTGAGATATTCGCCTCACCACCCAAGACATACCCCGCACTCACTGTGGGAGAGTTGATCCCACAAGGTATTTAGGAGTCCGCCCAAGCTCCAGGGTCGAGGTTCTCGAGGAGCCGAGGATTTTCTCACGAGGCCACCTATTCCTCGGAGCCAGATGTAGTAAGCGCCATTCGGGAAATGCCGCCATGGCACGTGTTTGTTATTATTGTGGCCGCCCGGGCCATATATCGAGGGTATGTCCTTTTAGAAGCGGGCACCGTGAGTGGCTCACCTATAAGGCCGACGGTTCGTTACCTTTCCTCCACACAGGCGCCCCTGCATAGTGGTGTTCAGATGTCACCACCGTGGTAGAGGTCGTGGAGTTTATAGTTCCGCGGTCCTTCAACCGCAGATGACGTGACCATCAAGCAGATCGTGAGGCGACATCGCATAGGTTACAGTGTATATTTCGATTCTTTGAATCATACGCGCATCGATAGATTCAGATTTTACCCTAGCGATATGTTTTCCCTTTATTGCTAGAGTTGGAAAGTGATAGTACCCCAGAGGTAGGGATACCTTGATTAGTAAAGTGAGAAGTTAAGAATGTTGACAAGAATGATAAGTGAACTGAGACTATAGTTGTGTAGAGTTCACAAGTTGTAGTTACCCCATAATAACAGTGTAAGACCGATAGGGAAGGATGTATAGTAGAAATACTTTGGCTTATGCGACGAACCTCTGTGAACGGAGGATAAAGTAGAAGTACTTCGAGCTAAGATAAGATTTATTCGCACTAAGAATGAGAAGTTATGTGATAACGAGTCGGGTTATGGACTCATTTCGGGTCAACCGATAGTATAAAATCGTGATGTCAGTTGGTAATGGTCCGCATGTGATAGGTCACGGCGATGCTAGCCCAAGTTTAGATAATCGTTGTACGAAGTTTGTGGACGCTGCTCCACCTAATCAGGTCGTAATGACCGGTAAGAGCCTTAACGGGAATGTAAGTAACAATATGGCCAAGTTTGGATAGTAAATCCAAGGATTCGGGAACAAGAAACAATATTGAGATTTTGTACGTATGTTATGTGACGCCATACGTGGCATCGCTGGTCCGTGCGCTTTGATTGATAGGCATAGTATGGAGTTTATGCCGGAGTTTGTATAGCTTGACAACCGACTAAGAACATTCGTGGACTTTGAATAATATGCTTATAAGGAGTGCTTGAAGCGTATTGGAACATAAGGAAAGGAGCTAAGAATTTGCTAAGGCGCGACTTTGAATCTTGGAATTTTTAAGGCTTATAAAGGTATAATCTTGTCGCTTTAGTAGTTAAGATTACTTATCATTGAAGTTGTGATATTAGCAAGCATGAGATGTTTAGTATGAAGTTTGATTAGTATATTGGCTATTGGAACCCTAATCCGAAAACTAGCATGTTTAGCCTTAAGATTACAATTCAAGTTGAATATTAGTTTAAGTCGTCGCATGTTGTATAAAGAAGGAAATTGTAGTTGTTGAAGTTGTTTATGGCTATATAACATGTTAGACCTTAGAACTTGGAATTGGAAAAGGATTGGAAAATACTTTGAATTGTGGTTATGTAAGTTGGTCGAGAATGGCTAGTGAGCATTAAACTACTTCGTATGAATTGTGAGACGGAATTTTACACGTATAGTAAGACGTGTAATCCCCTTTGTTTGGTTGTTGTTTTGAGCCTTAAATGTGGCGTGTTGGTTATTGTATTCGACCTTGAAAAGGGTGGAAAAGTGAGTAGAAACAAAGGAAGTGCTGCCCGATTTTCCGTAGAATTAGAGACCGTATACTTAGTATTATTCTACGTTAGAGACTAGAAGTTGATAGTATTGTTGTGACCATTATAGGTTGACACTTCTACGCACGCGATTCGCTTAGCTTGTGGATTTAGCTGAAAAGGTATGTGAACTATCTCCTCTTCTAGCATGATTCCTTAAGATAAAGAAAGTATGTCCTACTCCTTAAACGATCCATTCCTCGTTGTATTTGGATTGCCTAAAATAGAATTTGTTCTATGTACTCCTTTGATTGTACTTTGATGTTTAAATTGTGTTGTATAATCCATTTCCTTAGTGAAGTTTGGATTCTTAAAAGTGAAAGTATTTTGCTTAAAGTACATGAGTCTTGAAAAGGAAGTTCTTTCCAAACCTTTTGGCTAGGCCTTAGTTCCAAAACCTAATGGTCATTTTAATGACTTTAGGAAGTCAAAGGAGTGATTTACTTAATTGTTTTAAAAGAGGAGAAATGACATGATTTAAGAGAAGTAACTTGTTTTAAAGGTGTAAGTTACTGAGGTTTAAAAGTAGAAGAAACTTGTTTTCTAAATATTAAGAGACTTGAAGTATTTTGAAAGTTAAGAACTTGATTTGTAAGATAAGTCTCTTGGTTATAAAAGGAATGAAATTGTCTAAAAACCATAAAGGGTTATAACGCTTTATGGGAAGTTGGTTATAACGACTTTATGTATGTTTAGAAAGTTGTCTATTTTGATTAACGGGCATGAGTTGCCTTGATTGTGAAAAATTTGAAGTTACTTGATTTCAATGAGTTTTCTAAAGTGTAGTAACTTACTTTGAAAAATAGACACACCTCGATACTACGTGTTAGTATCTTGGTATTACATAAAAAGAGTCTTTGAAAAGAATGTACGCACGTAGTACTTTGGCTTGATTAATCGAGAATTAGTCTAAGTGTGCCTTGATAAGTACTTTGGCTTGATTAATCGAGAATTAGTTTGGTGCCTTGATAAGTACTTTGGCTTGATTAATCGAGAATTAGTCTGAGCGCCTTGATAAGTACTTTGGCTTGATTAATCGAGAATTAGTCTGCGCGCCTTGATAAGTACTTTGTCTTCGTTAATTGAGAATTATTCTTCGTGCCTTGATAAGTACTTTGGCTTGATTAATTGAGAATTAGTCTAAGTATGCCTTGATAAGTACTTTGGCTCGATTAATCGAGAATTAGTCTGGTGCCTTTATAAGTACTTTGACTTCGTTAATCGAGAATTATTCTACGTGTGCCTTGATAAGTACTTTGGCTTGATTAATCGAGAATTGCCTATACGTGCCGCGTAGCCTTTGAGTGCAAGTATTATGTTTTATTACGCTGCCGCGACTTTCCGGAGGGTCTACCGCTGTTGTAAGTTTACTCGACGCATCGACAAAGGTGCGATTCCACGCATGCTTTCATTATTTGTGTTACCTTACGGTCACGCTTATACGACGTGGATGTCGGGCACGCGACCACGAGGGATACTCGACACGCTTATACGACGGGATTCCGGCACGTGACTGTGAGTCGTTAGATTCCTGATTTGTTTGTGTTACCCTACGGCCATGCTTATACGACGTGGATGCCGGCACGCGACCGCTGGCGGATACCCTATGGTCATTCTTATACGACGTGGACGCCGGCACGCGATCACGAGGATACTCGACACGCTTATACGACGCTGGATTCCGGCATGTGACCGCGAGCGGTTTGATTCCTGATTTGTTTGTATACCCCATGGTCATGCTTATACGATGCGGATTCCGGCACGCGACCACGAGGATACTCGACATGCTTATCGTGTTACATTATATCGGATCGCCGGCTGAGGAAGGATTCCACGCATGATTGATATTACGGGCGCGAGACCCATAGTTATATTTGAATAGTGACTTTGAGGCACGCGCCCTAACTTGATATAATCGCTATGTATCAGGTAATCGTAGGTCGCTATTATACATGTCTCCTGCTTTGTTTAGATCGTTATGATTTTATTACGCATACCGCTTTCACATACTTGGTACATTCTTCAGATCGACCTCCTTCGGCCGCTCACGCCGCAGTTTAGGTACGTTATTTGGTGATCGGCAGTGTAGGACCGCCGTAGTTTTGGATAGATCCTTCGCTCGAGTTTATCTTTTGGTATAAGTTCTTTCAAGACATGCTTTTGTACAAGTTATGGGTACTATGTGGCCTTGTCCCGCCATAGTTCACTTTAACTCTGTAGAGGTCCGTATTCATACGTGGATCGACTCATATACGATGTAGTGTCTTTTGTTACGTATATTATACGGCAGCCTTGTCGGCTTTGCCTCGCACGCACGATTGGTTTAAAAGAAAAGAGGTGTTATTTAATTTTCCGCAGCTTTACTTAGTTGTTATGTAAGGGTGCCTGTGTAGGCACCGCCACGCCCGGTTCGGGGCGTGACACCATGAGACCAAGTTATTACCTAAAACACATGCAATAGCCAGACGTAGACCGTCTGGTGTCAGGACAAGCACCTCAATCAACATCTGTATAGGAGACTAGTGTAGACATCGCACGGCGACACAAATGCTAGTCATACTCGTTGTTCTCGAACGCACCTAAGAATCGAGCGCATTCATATATTCAACTCGATCATGCATAAACAAACACACATGTTGTAATGCATATATGTAATATCGTGTCGCGTGAACATCGATATCGGGCGGCGCTCGCAAGACTACGATACGGCCTGATCTCATAGTGAGAGTCACCGCAAAGATCCAACTTGGGTTTAGTATCAACTGGAGTAGAAGTGGACTTACATGATGACATCCCAACCTTCTCAATGATCTCTGCTGCATACTTTCTCTGTGATAAGAACAATCCACCTGCATGACGAGTTACAACAATCCCCAAAAAGTAACTCAATTGGCTCAAGTCCTTCATGGAAAACTCAGAACTGAGCATTGTCATAATGGACTTTCGCAAAGCATCAGAAGAGGTAGTCAAGATAATATCATCAACATATAATAAAATATAAGTCATGGAAGATCCCTGACGGTATATGAATAATGAGTTATCAGACCTGCTGTGAGAGAAACTCATAGTCAAAACATAGTCAGCAAACCTCTTATATCATGCCCGTGGAGACTGCTTAAGCCCATACAAGGACTTCCTCACTAAACAGACATGGTTAGTATATCTAGTATCCCTAAACCCTAAGGGCTGATGCATATACACTGTCTCATGAAGATCACTATGTAGGAAAGCATTTTCACATCTAGCTGATGAATGGGCCATGATTTTGAAAGATCCAAGCCGAGCACAAGATTTAATAGTCGCCGGCTTGACCACCGGCCTAAAAGTCTCACTACAATCCACGCTAACCTTGCAAACGAATCCATTAGAATTTCTTATGAGCAAATATCCACATAGACCGAATAATATTAACACCAGATGGACGGGGCACCAACTCACACGTCTTATTATCAATAAGAGCATTATATTCATCGGTCATGACAATTTTCCAATTAGGGTCATTTAGGGCAGACACAAGATTACGGGGTAAGGGAGACTAAAGAACATTAGAATTTAAATTAAAATTTCTTTTTGGTTTAACAATACCCCGTTGACTACGAGTGATTGGATCATGACTTGGGGCTGGATGGTGTGAATTTTGGGAATTTTTGGGAGACAGATGATCGCCGTATGCGCAGGCCTTCCGCCGAATTTCGTAAATTATCGCCGGGCGCACCGCGGACGCTCACGAATCGCAGCTCTCGGCCTGGTGCCGCGCGCTCCTCGGCGGCCGTGACCGACGACGGAATCGGGTGACTGCTCATCGAAGGCAGCATCGCGCGTTTCCCTAAGGGCTGCGACGCTGACGACGTATTTTCTTAAAACTGACGGAGAACATAGGGGGAGATATCATCATCCAAAAAATCATAAGAACTAGGCACGGATTTTTCTACTTTAGAAAATGGAAATTGGGATTCATCAAATAGAACATGACGACTAATGATGATTCGTTTAGAGGACAAATCAAAGCATTTATAACCACGGTGATTTGACGGATAACTCAAAACACACACGGTGTAATATGCCTGATGTTTGTTGATTGTGGTGGATGGCACAGTAGATAACATAGGCAACCAAAGACTCTAAGATGAGAATACGAATGAGTCTTTTTATATAAAACTTGAATATGGGAGGAATATGTCAAACCTTTAAAGGGAAGAATATTAAGTAGATCGGTAGCCATTTGTAGCGCATGATGCCAAAAAAACGGAGGGACGTAAGAATGAACCAATAACGCATGGATAATGTGATTAATGGTACAAATTTTTCGTTCAGCTTTTCCATTTTGTGAAGATGTATGAGGACCAGAAAAATAAAAATTTATCTCATTTTTAGCACACAATTCCCTAAACTCCTCATTGTCATACTCTTTACAATTATCACATCGATGATCTTTATTTCCGCTCGAATTGGGTTCTTATGAAAGCTCTAAATTTTACGAAGATGAAAAAATTTGGGATTATTTTGCAATTGAAAACGTCCATAAAAATTTAGAATAGTCATCCAAGAATAAAACATAATATCGATGACCCATAGAACTGAGAACTGGAGATGTCCATAAATCATTGTGAATAATATCAAATGGCATTGAAGTATGAGAATAAGAAGCTACAAACGGTAACTTAATAATTTTTCCTAAAGAACAAGATTGACAATTTGGAGTACTACGCGTACCCTTACAAGAAATAAACTTATTCTTATCTAAAGCAGATAAAATTGACGATCCTGGATGACCTAGACGAGCATGCCACAAGGAAGGAGCAAGAGCTGCAAAAGTGGATGGCATATCTTGACGCGAGACGAGACTCTGCAGGATTAGATAAAGATCCCCATCACACACCTCATGAGAGGACTCCCCGTCTTGAAATCCTTCACAGAAAACCCAAACAAATCAAAATAAATAGAGACCCAATTATTAGTGGTGAATTTACGGACAGACACCAAAAAAATTCAGGACAAGTGGTGGATGAGGGGGGATAAAGTTTTATTCGTCTGTAAAAGATCCAAGGAGATAATGGCATAAATCCATCGAGAACCTTCGCATCAAGCATAACCCATAAGTCTAGATTTGTTGCTTTGGCGGGCACAACCGTTGTAGATGTAGACGCCGTATCACCCCGCCGAGTAGCGGGAAGGATGACGTGGTGAAAACTTTACGCGCCATAATACGAATCTTGAATAATTTCGCCCACGCCCCATATCGACGCTATTGTCACGACGACTCGGCCCGCGATCGTGCTCGATGCGCGATTTAATGCACACACTTTAACGCAAGCGCACGCTGTCGACTCAAGTAATATAGTCAGGTAAGACCGAATATCGCCCTCGCGATTGGTTTCAAGTACCGATTATCTATCATATGGTATCTATTTGGTTAACGTAAATTGAATTTGTTGATTATAACTAACAATTATAAAGACTAATTAACTATGTGTTTACTTCAGTGATGATGAAAATAGGGCTTCCAAGTCGCCTCAATTATCCGCTTATATTACTTATTAATGCAATAAATTATGGTTCTTCTTCTTTTGGAGATAGCAGGTTTACTAATTCGTTTTATACTCCCGTTAAGGCTATATAAACACTCAACCCCAGTAGCGCTCCTTTCTACCTTTCGGTGATAAGGATGACTCTATAGGAGGATTAAGAACAAAAACCCTGTTAACGTTTACGCAAGTAATCTAGGTATTTAAACCCCCGTTAACGCTACACAAGTAATTGAGGTATTTTCATTCCCAATTCGACCTATGATTACCCAACTACAGCATAGTCACAACCTCCTCCTTTCGAAGTTTGATTAGAAATCATATAAATAATGATAATTAGTGATCAAGTAATTACCAAGCATTCAAAACAACTATTGGAATAAACCTCAACAATAAGAAGAACAACCATAAACATGCATTAACTCATAAAATAAGGTTCAAGTGAATTGACATGGAAAGCCCTATATTAGAATTAGTTCCTAGCCATTTACATGACAAGAACTAATTCAATATCCAACATAAAAACTGAAATAAAGTAAAAGAAAGAAAAGAAATTACTCAAGAACGAGTCTCCAAGCCTTCTAGCATCCAAGGATTGTGTTGTGGAATATTTACAAGATGGAATGGTGGATGGATGGATGTAGAATGGTGAATGGTGGAATGGAGAATGAATTCTTCTAATGATGTAGAGACTATTTATAGACCAAGAATCCTTTAGGTGAAGAGTTAAGGATTATGTAGGTAGGAAAAGTTATTAGAATCCTTTTAGGTAAGGGTTTTAAGGTAGGAAAAGTTATCTCTTTAGGTAGGAAAAGTTATCCCTTTAGGTAGGAAAAATTTATCCCTTTAGACTCAAAACATGTCACCCGCCCGTAACTTCATAAATCCCGGGCGCCGCCAGTCTCACATACTACCAAAAATCAGCAACTTCGGAATATTCGTAATATCACGCCGTGGCGCCGTGACGCTTTTCCGCGACTCCGCTTGTCGCCCTTTTTCCGTCCGACTTCGCTTGATTCTCCTCTATAATTCTCTAACTTCTTAGACTTTATTTCGCCCTTTTGGTGTGCAATTCCATCTCATTTATGTTCATTTCATCTCCTTTTCGTCATTTCTCCATTTTTGACCGCTGTGACACAAAAGAAAGGAAAACAACCCTAATACTATACTAAACATAAATGAAATGAGTAAAATACTAACTAAAAATGACTCAAAAAGTGTATATAAAATACACCGATCAAATACCCCCAAACTTAACCTTTGCTCGCCCTCGAGCAAAGATCAAAAATATGAACAAAGACGTGAAAAAAAAAAAAATGACTCAAAGACATTGATCAAATTGTTTTATAAATGTCAATTAGAAAAGCACGGCGTTAGTAGGATAATATGTAGGAACATATATCATGGATTTTTAGCATTCTAAACACTCAAGTCGATATTTCGCAAATTCAATTTAATCATACTCAATGGAAGTAAGAATACCTAACTATGCATGTTAATTTCAAAATCGCATTTACATATTTACTTGCTATTCTCCACTAATCATGGATACACATATTAGAGATCTTCGTGGCTTTTCGTGGTTGTAATGTAGGCTTAGGTGCGGTAGGTAAAAATAGGCATTTAGGCTCAATTTACGTATCATGCTCTTTTCTTTCAACTCTTCCCTTTTCTTTTGATTCTCTTTGTCATTTCATACCTATCTTTCCTCTTTGTTTTGAGAGAATGAGGTGTATGATGAATAGTAGGCACCCCCAAACTTAGGCTTTTGCCTATTTATTATTACTTTTTCATTGGGGTGCATAAAAATTATTTACTCTATTTTTGTCTCTTTTTCAACACTTTATATTCCAAACATCTCATTTTTTCACTTATGACATAAGTATGGAATTATAGGGTGTCAAAGAAAGGTTTTATTTTAGGCTCAAACGGGTGACTAGTGATATAATTGACCGCTGTGATAGGCAAAGAATGGTAAGAAAGGGCTAACAAAGAAATGCCTGAGTCATCTCTCTAACATGCATATCCTAACTATTTCGCCTCAAATAGCAAGCAAGCAGACACATAGGTTTAATCACTAGCAATGCATAAATCAAGCAAGATACCCCAAATAGTTCGATTTTATGAATTTTTGGCATATCTATCCTAAGTGTTCAGATGGTTGCTTCTAATTCCACTACATTATTCCACTTTACTTCACTAGGCGTTTCAAGTAACTACAACATGCATGATCTTTAAAAAAAATAAAAATATTATGACTCAAAAATTACTCAAAAATACACAAAACAATTCAAAAAGACTCAAAAACAATAAAACATCCCCCCAAACTTAAATCATACATTGTCCTCAATGTGTGCAAGACTGAAAAAAAAGAATAGAGACAACTTACTAACACAACACAGCGGTCATAACGGAGGTGTCACGACCCCGGGCCGCGACTGGTGCCCTACCTGGGCACCCTTCTAATCATACAACATAAAAAAACTGCGGAAGATAAATAACACTCTTTTTTTTTAACCAAGGCCAAGCCGATAAGGCTGCCATAACATAAAAATTACCCGAAAGGGTCTATACTGTTTAACAATGTAAAAACAACTCTAGCTACCCAAATTCTACGATGAATACAGCACTTAAGATTTGAACAAATACTATGACGGACAAGGCCCCGCCGCATCCCCGAATATACATAGCCATGACAACTCCTAACATCGAGCCATCTCAAAATGCCAACCAGATCCTTAGCTCATGGATCCACAATCAGGTACCTAAACTCGCGACATTTAACGCAGCCTCGGGGTCCGCATAACAAAAATTTAATATGGAACGGAAATAAAGTACAAAGAAATGATCATAATCAGATAAAAGAATGACAGGGCAAGTATAAAAGTACATACCGCATCCTCGCCGTGTCATTACCACTCATGAACTTAATTTCACATCATTATCTTTTCCATTCCATTAAGAGTTATAGCCAATTTACGCATACTTAGGAGAACTCATTAAGTTCATTACCATATAACTTACTTATCTTTCATAACATAATCCAACCCTTTATGGAGGGACGCATATACTACCCGACCCAATCTGGGACGCGATCAAATCACACAAATATCAAAGCGCGTACGTGGAATCCCCATCACCGCCGATACCATAAGTGTAACATATAACCACGTGACGCGCTCGTGATCCTACCTCACCGCCGCATACATACACAACACATATATATATCTCTCCCGCCCGTGGAATCCCACATCATCGCCGATACCGTAGGTGTAACATATAACCACGTGACGCGCCGTGGCATCCTACCTCACCGCTTACAGACACATACATATATATATATATATATATATATATATATATATATATATATATATATATATATATATATATATATATATAACGTCGCATGCCCTAATCCTCATCGATAAGCATGACCATAACGTGCCTCTGCATCCCCATCGTAGGCGCAGTCTTCACGGGGAGCTAGCCCATGGAGTAATAATATAACATGCCCCTAATCCTCATCGTGGTACATGTCTTCACGGGAGCTAGCCCATGGAGTTATAGTCGACATAGCACGGTCGCATGCCCCTAATCCTCATCGATAAGCATGGCCACGGTAATAAAACAACCGAATCTAACCCGCCTCCGGTCACATGCCCTAATCCCACATCGTATAAGCATGTCCAAGGATCAATCATAATGGAAGCATACCCGTGGAATACCACATCACCGCTTGCATTTCCAAGTAAACTTACAACAAGACAAACACCTCCAACTGAGAGTCACGACAACGTAAACATATAATACTTGCACTCAAAGCTATCACAAGCAAACATAGGAAAGTTCATTAAACCTTTAGACTTCCATTTTTATAAACTCATGGCACTTTCGTTTCACACATAAAAATCAGGGAATTTAACCCAAAGTACTACGTGCTTACATACTTTTCAAAAGACTCTTTTTCATATAAAACCCCAAGATACTAACACCCGTAGTATCAAGGCTTGTTTACATTTTACCTAAGTCACTACACTTTTAGAAATACATTTTTCTTTTCTAAATCAAGTGACTTCTTTCCTTAAAACTTAAGCAATTGATGCTTTTAAATCCATTTGCCTTTCTTTATTTCAAAACATTTATCATTACTTAGAGTAAACCACTCTTTTAACTTTCCATAAAGCTATTATAACCCACTTCTCATAAAGTCGTTATACTAACTTTATAGTTTAGGCAAATACATTATTTTTATAACCAAGAGACTTATACTTTCGAAAACCAAGTATCGTATACTTTCAAGTCTCTTATCTTTTAGAATCAAGTTTCGTAGTTCATAGTCTTAACACTTCATAACGTAAACTCTTTAATTTAAGCAACATATGCCTTATATGTGTGAATAGGTTATACTTGTTTATACTGATCTCATTAAAGCAACCATGATCTAGAAAATGTAATACAATTTTGTCTTATCTTAACTTCTATGCAGATGGAGAATTCTACTTGTTTTAATATAATTTATCGTCATTACATTTTCCTTTATTAACGCTGCAATGGCTTGTTCGATACTTATTCTCATTCGTAAGTCAGAAATTAGCCAAGTCAACTTGCTCCAAATACCTCCTAACGACTCTTACCAACATCCCCATAAGACTTGGTAAGAACTTAGGATAACTTAGACATAACCTCACGTAGAGTGAATCAACATACATACTTCTTAACTTCTAAGAGTAGAAGGAAATCATGAAATAATACCACGTGTATATTCCATACATAGAATCATGTCTAAAGAAGGAAGAGGTTCACATACCTCGCGACGATTATCGATAAATAGCAAAATGCCCCGAAGTACTTCAACCTTGATAGCTATTCCATCCTTCAGTAGAATCCGCTATACTTAGTACTTCAACCTAAAATGGCCATAATATGTCCATTAACCTCTAGCTTCGAACGTAGAATATTCTAAGTGCAAAGTCACTAAATTCTACGGAAAATCGGACAACACTTCCTTTGTTTCTACATACTTTGCCACCTTTTTCAAGGCCGAATACAATAACCAAACACGCCACATTTAAGGCCCAACAATTCAGCTAACCAAAGGGGATTACACGCCTTAACAGGACGTGTAAAATTCTGCCCCAAAAATTAATACGAAACTAGTTCCATAATTAAAGTCATTCTCGGCTAACATAAACAACAACTCAAAGTCTTTCCCAATTATTTTTCAATCCAATATCTTAGGCCTAACATGTTATATAGTCATAAACAACTTAACAATTATAATTCCTTCCTTATATAACATGTGACGATTAAACTAATAATCCAATTGAATTGAAATCTCAAGGCTAAACATACTAGTTTTCGGATTAGGGTTCCAATATCCATAACACTTATCAACTTCATAATATATATACCTCATACTTGCTAATATCCATAGCTACAACAATAAGTAATCTCAATTACTAAAACGACAAGAATTATACCTTTACAAGCCCTTAAAATTTCCAAGATTCAAAGTCGCTCCTAGCAATTCTTAGCTCATTTACTTTACACTCCAATCCACTATTTGAAGCCTTTAGAAGCTCACAACCAACTTCTCTTCCATTTCCAATCAAAACCTATGAAAATGCCTTAGGTTTTCGCCTTGCGACTAACGTGAAAACGCCGTTTTCCGAAATATTTCTATTGCGATATCCTTACAATACCCTTAGGGACCTTGGGTTAAAGTCTTGTGAATAATGATCCATATTTTCAAAAATTTTCTCTCAAGAAATCACCTTGGCCGAGAGCACTCTCAAGAGGACCTAAAGTTTTCTCGATTTTTCTAAGTGTCGAGAGCTAAGTCTTGCTACTATGATGATATATAACACTGGAGGGTCTATATTACAACACATGTTAAAATTGATGAACGGGATCAAGCTGCCGCTCTCGACTTAGTCAACAACGCCAAGCTCTACTTGCAAGACTTAGTCTTCTATCACGTCAATGACCATACTACCCTTGCATAATTTCGTCCAAGAACATGGTGTGCCACATGTCGCCTCCCATTCGCCCATAAAATTCAGAACCTCGTGGGCCCCACAAAACGAAATTTCTGCAGGGCCCCACATGACCAAATCCGTAAAAAATAAATTTCCATAATGATAATAAGTTCCATACTCTTCAAATAATGCATTTTGAAAATCCAAATTCTCCTCAACGAACATTTTTCCTTTCCGACGTTCGGAAGATTTTTCGTCGGAAAAACAATTCTTCCTTTCGTACCAATTTCAAGTCTTGAGTTCCTTACGTACATTCTCTTAAACATGTCCTGGAGTTACGGGGTGTAACATTCTTCCCCCCTTAGAAACATTCATTCCCGAATGTTCTTTCGGAGTCCAATCTAATTAGATAGCGACATAGTCTCCTTTTACTGCACCCTTCATATTACATATGCCACCCATGACCACATAACAATACTTATACTAAGATGTCAACCTTGACACTCACAAATCCAACTAGTCCATACTCATAATGACCTCAAAGTCTGTCATAATCATCTCTACTAGGTCTACTAGGTCCGACTATCAGATAATCACCGGACAATTCTCATATACCCGCTCAGCTACCACCCCAAACACTCACGGGTGTAGTTAACTCAAAAGGTTCTTATGGATTCAGGCTCTATTCCTTTACACTTGGTTGCTATCTTTCTTACTGGTCATACCCTTTCCGTACTTCCAACTCATACTAGCATACATACATAACCCCCATACTGATTCTGGCCCCCAATCTTTGGAGTTTACTAAATCGAACAATATAAGGCCATTTCCGGCTCTCAAGACCTGGTTCCGGTGGAACGCGTCCACGAACCCAGAAACAATTAACTGCACTTGGGCCTTGCACCTCGTGACTTCGCCACGTAGCGTAACTACTACCAACCGATCCCACTCCACTTCGTGATACGGGCGACTGCACAGTCCTCACCCCGCCCCACCGCCGCACTTAACTCTTATTCTCGTCTATAATAAATCTTTCTACTCGAGAAGACCTTGTACATCCAAGGTCTCAGCGGTCATCAATATTCTTAGGCTCGCAATTTCCATGCTCCAAGCCTACCTTACCCCTTCAGAACGGTACAAAAACTTCTCATAATACCATAATCGTGTCGCCTTGATCACAACAACCATTACTTACTCTATACGGACCTCATCCGCATAATTCTCTTAAGCCTACCACGAGCTTAATATATTAACATGGTATTCCATTAAGTTTCTTAACATGACTTCTAAGGGTTCACCGCCTATCGCATACCTCATCCTTTCCCAATTATCTCAAAATAAAACACAAGACCTTGGCGAATTCATTAATCGCTCCATACCTCCCTGATCTAGTTAGTCTTTACCACCATCGGTAATCTAAAATCATTCTAGGCAACACGCTGCCCGATTTCATACATAACTCCGTATAGACGTATGTCACAATACCAACTATACTATAATCTTTACCAACCGATACGCAATCCACCTAGTCCTTCCCGGTCATCACGCTTTCTCGTAGCTGCAATCAACATAACTCGTTAGTGAGAGACGACTCTAACAACGCAACTCTATCGCACGATCTCGAGTGAGAAGAATGGAAACTAATCCTAAATGTCCCGCAAATTCTCCGATTATAGATATGGTGCACAACACACCGATAATCAAGACTCTACTAGACACGGTCCGTAGACACTTTCCGAGGACTAATCGCTCGATATCACTTTTGTCACGACTACTCGCCGCGATCGGTGCCCTACCCGGGCACCCTTCTAATCATACAACATAAAAAAATCTAAGATAAATAACACTTTTTTTGAACCAAGGCCAAGCCGATAAGGTCGCCATAACATAAAAATTACCCGGAAGCGGTCTACACTGCTTAACAATGTAAAACAACTCTAGCGCCTAGCCCAGCCTAATTTAATACATGCACTCTAAGATTTGAACAAATACTATGACGACAAGGCCCCGCCGCACTTCAATATACATAGCCATGACAACTCCTAATATCGAGCCATCTCAAAATGCCGAACCAGATCCTAAGCTATGATCCACAATCACAGATTTAAACTCATGACATTTAACGCACTTCGGCGGGGTCAAGATAACATGTACCGAATATGGAACGGAAATAAAGTACAAGAAATGATCATAATCAGACAAAAGAATGACAGGGGCAAATATAAAAAGTACATACCAGATACTGCCGTGTCATTACCACTCATGAACTTAATTTCACATCATTATCTTTTCCATTCCATTAAGAGTTATAGCCAATTCTTACGTATATACTTAGGAGAAATCATTAAGTTCATTACCATATAAATTACTTATCTTTCATAACATAATCCGACCCTTTATGGATGGACGCATATACTACCTGGCCCAATCTGGGACGCGATCAAATCACACAAATATCAAAGCGTGGAATCCCCATCATCGCCGATACCATAAGTGTAACATATAACCATGTGACGCGCCCGTGGCATCCTACCTCATTATCGACGTACACATACACAATACATATATATATCTCCTGCCCGTGGAATCCCACATCACTGCCGACAGCCGTAGGTGTAACATATAACCATGTGACGCGCCCGTGGCATCCTACCTCACCGTTTACAGACACATACACAATACATATATATATATATATATATATAACGTGGCCGCATGCCCCTAATCCTCATCGATAAGCATGACCATAACGCGCCTCGACATCCTCATCGTAGGCGCAGTCTTCACGGGAGCTAGCCCATGGAGTAATAATATAACATGCCCCTAATCCTCATCGCGGTACATGTCTTTATGGGGAGATAGCCCATGGAGTAATAGTCGACATAGTATGGTCGCATGCCCCTAATCCTCATCGATAAGCACGCTACGGGTAATAAACAACCGAATCTAACCCGCCTCGTCACATGCCCCGAATCCCACATCGTATAAGCATGTCCAAGGATAAATCATAATGGAAGCATACCCGTGGAATCCCACATCACCGCTTTCAGACGCCCAAGTAAACTTACAACAAGACAAATGCCTCCAACCGAGAGTCACGACAACGTAAACATATAATACTTGCACTCAAAGCTATCACAAGAAAACATAGGCAAGTTCATTAAACCTTTAGACTTCCATTTTTATAAACTCATGGCACTTTCGTTTCACACATAAAAATCCGGGAATTTAACCCAAAGTACTACGTGCTTACATACTTTTCAAAAGACTCTTTTTCATATAAAACCCCAAGATACTAACACCCGTAGTATCAAGGCTTGTTTACATTTTACCTAAGTCACTACACTTTTAGAAATACATTTTTCATTTCTAAATCAAGTGACTTCTTTCCTTAAAACTTAAGCAATTGATGCTTTTAAATCCATTTGCCTTTCTTTATTTCAAAACATTTATCATTACTTAGAGTAAACCACTCTTTTAACTTTCCATAAAGCTATTATAACCCACTTCCCATAAAGTCGTTATAATAACTTTATAGTTTAGGCAAATACATTATTTTTATAACCAAGAGACTTATACTTTCGAAAACCAAGTATCATATACTTTCAAGTCTCTTATCTTTTAGAATCAAGTTTCGTAGTTCATAGTCTTAACACTTCATAACGTAAACTCTTTAATTTAAGCAACATATGCCTTCTATGTGTGAATAGGTTATACTTGTTTATCGATCTCATTAAAGCAAACATGATCTAGAAAATGTAATACAATTTTGTCTTATCTTAGCTTCTATGCAGATGGAGAATTCTACTTGTTTTAATATAATTTATCGTCATTACATTTTCCTTTATTAACGCTGCAATGGCTTGTTCGATACTTATTGTCATTCGTACAGAAATTAGCAAAGTGAAATTGGCTCCAAATACCTCATAACGACTCTTACCAACATCCCCCATAAGACTTGGTATGAACTTAGGATAACTTAGACATAACCCTTACGTAGAGTGAATCAACATACATACTTCTTAACTTCTAAGAGTAGAAAGAAATCATGAAATAATACCACGTGTATATTCCATACATAGAATCATGTCTAAATAAGGAAGAGGTTCACATACCTCGCGACGATTATCGACAAATAGCAAAATGCTCTGAAGTACTTCAACCTTGATAGCTATTCCATCCTTCAGTAGAATCCGTTATACTTAGTACTTCAACCTAAAATGGCCATAATACGTCCATTAACCTCTAGCTTCGAACGTAGAATATTCTAAGTGCAAAGTCACTAAATTCTACGGAAAATCGGACAACACTTCCTTTGTTTCTACATACTTTGCCACCTTTTTCAAGGCCGAATACAATAACCAAACACGCCACATTTAAGGCCCAAAAATTCAGCTAACTAGTGGGATTACACGCCTTAACAGGACGTGTAAAATTCTGCCCCACAAATTAATACGAAACTAGTTCCATAATTAAAGCCATTCTCGGCTAACATAAACAACAACTCAAAGTCTTTTCCAATTCTTTTTCAATCCAACCTCTTAGGCCTAACATGTTATATAGTCATAAACAACTTAACAATTATAATTCATTCCTTATATAACATGTGACGATTAAACTAATAATCCAATTGAATTGAAATCTCAAGGCTAAACATACTAGTTTTCGAATTAGGGTTCCAATATCCATAACACTTATCAACTTCATAATATATATATCTCATACTTGCTAATATCCATAGCTACAACAATAAGTAATCTCAATTACTAAAACGACAAGAATTATACCTTTACAAGCCCTTAAAATTTCCAAGATTCAAAGTCGCTCCTAGCAATTCTTAGCTCCTTTCTTTTACGCTCCAATCCGCTATTTGAAGCCTTTAGAAGCTCACAACCAACTTCTCTTCCATTTCCAATCAAAACCTATGAAAATACCTTAGGTTTTCGCCTTGCGACTAACCTGAAAACGCCGTTTTTCCGAAATCTTTCTATTGAGATATCCTTAGAATACCCTTAGGGACCTTGGGTTAAAGTCTTGTGAATAATGATCCACATTTGCAAAAATTTTCTCTCAAGAAATCACATTGGCCGAGAGCACTCTCAAGAGGACCTAAAGTTTTCTCAATTTTTTTCTAAGTGTTGAGAGCTAAGTCTTGCTACTAGGATGATATATAACACATTGGAGGGTCTAGATTACAACACATGTTAAAATTGGATGAATGGGATCAAGCTGCCGCTCTCGACTTATTCAACAACGCCAAGCTCTACTGCAAGACTTAGTCTTCTATCATGGTCAATGACCATACTACCCTTGCATAATTCCATCCAAGAACATGGGGGGTGGGTGCCACGTGTCGCCTCCCATTCGCCCATAAAATTCAGAACCCTCGGGCCCCACAAAACGTAAAATTCTGTGGGCCCCACATGACCAACCAGAAAATAAATTTCCATAATGATAATAAGTTTCATACTCTTCAAATAATGCATTTTGAGAATCCAAATTCTCCTCAACAAACATTTTTCTTTTCCGACGTTTCTAAGATTTTCCGCTTAAAAACATTTCTTCCTTTCGCATCAATTTCAAGTCTCGAGTTCCTTACGCATTCTCTTAAACATGTCCCGAGTTACTGGTGTAACAGAGGTCTAGGAGGAAAATTTTTGGAGTTTGCACGAGTATGGCTCTATGAAGTTCCTACACACACTGAGATTCAGGCTACACACGATTTAATTTACTTTTCCTTTTTTTCAAGTTGCTCCTTTTTCCTGCTTTAGCTTTCACCCACTGTCATCCAACAACACAAAACAAGAACCCAAGACCGTGAGACTGTTTCAAGACAAAATAAAATAAACTAAAGATGTAAATTAAAATAACATAATTAAAAACATCGGGTTGCTTCCCAACAAGCCCGTTTTTAACGCCTTTAGCCGGACGCAATTAACCTTTACGAGTGCCCATTGGATCCTTCTGCGAACTGCTTGCAATCCGCAGAGTTATTGTTGCAGGTCTCACTTCAACTACAACAATTGCTTCAAACAAGGGCCTCAAATATACGATTATCCCCAAGTACACAAGACATGCTTGTCTTTTAGGCTCTCTCTAATGTAGGGATCAGTGAGATTCCCAACATCTCTCAACTCTAGGGGGTGCCCTTGATGGTATGGGCTTTCTTTTTGGGGATCATCATTGACAGCTGGTGGTGTTTCTTCTGCAATAGGTACATGAAAAAGTTTTTCCAAGGAATCCAAAAAGATGAATGATCGATCTCAAGAACCTTTTCCTTCTACACCAATTATCCCGCTGCATTCTCAACAACTGGCGTGGTTCAGCTCCTCAATTTGCTTGTCACCTCCCATAATGATGTCGCTAGGCAGATTTACTTGAGGTGTATTGCTCATCTCATCCATCGCTGCCTTACGCGGTCTCCAAATTTTTAGGACTCCTTGTCTCACCATAAACCGAGTATGGCACTTCGTAACATAAGTATGTCCGCCCGCAACTCATTTCGATGTTCCTCCGAACCCGTGGGTTAAGTCGCTGATGACTCCACTGTCTTTGATAGTAGTAGTCCATATAATTCTTTTCGATTTTTTTTTTCGAATTTAACCTGCAAAATAAGAAAAACAAAAAAAAAAGTGATAAAAAAAATGCTCGCAGAACAAGTTAAAAACTTGTTCTTGGAGCAACCAAATTAGAAATAATAATAGATAAATCGATATTGAAAGTAAGCCAATCCCCGGCAACGGCGCCAAAAACTTGATGCGCGATTTAATGCACACACTTTAACGCAAGTGCACGTTGTCGACTCAAGTAATATAGTCTAGGTAAGACCGAATATCGTCCTCAAGGATTGGTTTTCAAGTACCGATTATCTATCCTATGGTATCTATTTGGTTAACGTAAATTGAATTTGTTGATTATAACTAACAATTATAAAGACTAATTAACTATGTGTTTACTTCAGTGATGATGGAAATAGGCCTTCCAAGTCGCCTCAACTATCCGCTTATATTACTTATTAATGCAATAAATTATGGTTCTTCTTCTTTTGGAGATAGCAGGTTTACTAATTCGTTTTATACTCCCGTTAAGGCTATATAAACACTCAACCCCAGTAGCGCTCCTTTCTACCTTTCGGTGATAATGATGACTCTATAGGAGGATTAAGAACAAAACCCCGTTAACGCCACGCAAGTAATCTAGGTATTTAAACCCCCGTTAACGTTACACAAGTAATTGAGGTATTTTCATCCCCAATTCGACCTATGATTACCCAACTACAACATAGTCACAACCTCCTCCTTTCGAAGTTTGATTAGAAATCATATAAATAATGATAATTAGTGATCAAGTAATTACCAAGCATTCAAAACAACTATTGGAATAAACATCAACAATAAGAAGAACAACCATAAACATGCATTAACTCATAAAATAAGGTTCAAGTGAATTGACATGGAAAGCCCTATATTAGAATTAGTTCCTAGCCATTGACATGACAAGAACTAATTCAATATCCAACATAAAAACTGAAATAAAGTAAAAGAAAGAAAAGAAATTACTCAAGAACGAGTCTCCAAGCCTTCTAGCATCCAAGGATTGTGTTGTGAAATATTTACAAGATGGAATGGTGGATGGATGGATGTAGAATGGTGAATGGTGGAATGGAGAATGAATTCTTCTAATGATGTAGAGACTATTTATAGACCAAGAATCCTTTAGGTGAAGGGTTAAGGATTATGAGGTAGGAAAAGTTATTAGAATCCTTTTAGGTAAGTGGTTTTAAGGTAGGAAAAGTTATCCCTTTAGGTAGGAAAAATTTATCCCTTTAGACTCAAAACATGTCAAATTCGCCTAACTTCATAAATCCCGCTGCGCTGCCCGCAGACCGGGCGCCACGGTGCTCAAAATCAGCAACTTTCGAATATTCAGAACATCAGCCATGCGGCTGCTTCCAGCCATGCGCCATCGACATTTTTCTCGCGACTTCGCTTGCCGTTCTTTTTCCGTCCGGACTTCGCTGATCTCCTCTATAATTCTAACTTCTTAGACTTTATTTCTGGCCCTTTGGTGTGCAATTCCATCTCATTTATGCTCATTTCATCTCCTTTTCGCCATTTCTCCATTTCACTCGTGACACAAAAGAAAGGAAAACAACCCTAATACTATACTAAACATAAATGAAATGAGTAAAATACTAACTAAAAATGACTCAAAAAATGTATATAATATACATCGATCAGTGCCCTACCTAGGCACCCCTTTCAGGTATATATTATTGAATAGCAGCGGAACATACACAACTAAAAACAATACTTAGACATTAAGTCTCAACAGTGTCACACCCCGAACCCCGGGCCCGTGACTGGTGCCCTACCTGGGCACCCTTCTACCTTAACAACTAAGTAAACTGCGGAAATTAAATAACACCCTTTTTTTTTTAAATCAAACGTACGTGCAAGGGCAAAGCCGACAAGGCTGCCATATAATATACATAACAAAAGATACTACACCGTACATGAGTCCAATCTCACATATGAATATAGACATCTAAGAGTTATACTGAACTATGGCGGGACCAGGCCCCGCCATACCCATAATCAGATAAAAGCTCATCGAAAGAACTTAAACCAAAAAGATAAACTCAATGTAGGAGCTATCCAAAACTCGAGCCGGGTCCTACACTGCCGATCACCAAACAACAGACCTAAACTCAGCAGATGAACGCACTTCCGGGCGAGGTCAAGACGAAGAATGTACTCAAGTATGTGAAATGAAAGTACTGTGAATGAAATCATAGCCTAAACAAAACAGAGACATGTATGATAGCCAACCTACAAGACACAATACATAAGCAATATAGCAAGTCGTGACGATGCCTCAAAGTCACTACTCAAATATAACTATGGGTCTCACACCCATAACATCAACCATGCCCGTGGAA
Source organism: Przewalskia tangutica (assembly GCA_029844215.1). Classification (NCBI taxonomy): domain Eukaryota; kingdom Viridiplantae; phylum Streptophyta; class Magnoliopsida; order Solanales; family Solanaceae; genus Przewalskia; species Przewalskia tangutica. The sequence continues at coordinate 49,852,785 of CM056725.1, forward strand.
TCCTTTCTCACTGCCGGCAGTCCATGATATAACAATATAACACCAATAAGCATATCCAAGGAGTATCCCTCGTGGTCGCATGCCCTGTAATTCCACATCGCATGCACGACCACGGGTAATACAAACAAATCCGAATCAAACCCGCCTCGGTCACATGCCCTAATCCCACATCGATAAGCATGTCCATGAGTATCCTCGTGGTCGCACGCCCAAGATCCCACATCGATAAGCATGACCATAGGGTATCCTCGCGTCATGCCCGGCATCCCACATCGTATAAGCATGACCATAGGTATCCTCGCGTCGCATGCCCCTGATCCCACATCGCTTAAGTACGCACCGTAGGTAACACAAATAATGGAAGCATACATGGAATCCCACCTCACCGCTTGGTGACGTCCAAGTAAACTTACAACAAGGCAGCCGACCCTCCAACCGAGAGTCGCGACAACGTAATAAAACATAATACTTGTACTCAAAGGCTATCACCAGCACATATAGGAAATTCTCAATTAATAAAGCCAAAGTACTTATCAAGGCACACTTAGACTAATTCTCAATTAATCAAGCCAAAGTACTACATACGTACATTCTTTTTAAAGGACTCCTTTTTATGTAATACCCCAAGATACTAACACCCGTAGTATCAAGGTGTGTCTATTTTTCAAAGTAAGTTACTACACTTTAGAAAACTCATTTCAAAGCTCGAAATCCAGTAACTTCAAATTTTCACAATCTAGGCAACTTATGCCCAATAATCAAAATAGACAACTTTCTTAACCTTCCATAAAGCCGTTATAACCAACTTCCCATAAAGCCGTTATAACCCTTTATGGTTTTAGACATATCCATTTCTTTTATAACCAAGAGACTTATACCAATTAAAACCAAGTATCACATACTTTACAAATCAAGTTCTCAACTTTCAAAATACTACAAGTCTCTTAATACTTTAGAAAACAAGTTTCTTCTATTTTTAAACCTCAAGTAACTCACACCTCTAAAACAAGTTACTTCTCTTAAATCATGTCATTTCTCCTCTTTTAAAACAATTAAGTAAATCACTCCTTTGACTCCCCTAAAGTCATTATAATGACCTTTAGGTTTTGGAACTAAGGCACTAGCCAAAAGGTTTGAAAACCACTTCCTTTTCAAGACTCTATGTACTTTAAGTAAAATACTTTCACTTTTAAGAATCCAAACTTCACTAAGGAAATGGATTATACAACTTACAATTTAAACATCAAAGTACACTCAAGGAAGTACATAGAACAAATTCTATTTTAGGCAATCCAAATACAACCAAGGAATGGATCATTTAAGGAGTATGACGTACTTTCTTGATCTTAAGGAATCATGCTAGAAGAGGAGATAGTTCACATACCTTTTCGGCTAAATCCACAAGCTAAGTCGAATACTCCGTACGTAGAAGTGTCAACCTATAATGGTCACAACAAGACTATCAACTTCTAGTCTCTAACGTAGAATAATACTAAGTATACGGTCTCTAATTCTACGGAAAATCGGGCAGCACTTCCTTTGTTTCTACTCACTTTGCCACCTTTTTCATGGCCGAATACAATAACCAACATGCCACATTTAAGGCTCAAAACAACAACCAAACAAAGGGGATTACACGCCTTACAATACGTGTAAAATTCCGCCCCACAATTCATACGAAATAGCTCCATAATCTAGCCATTCTCGGCCAACATAAATAATAACACTAAGTCCTTTCCAATCCTTTTCCAATTCCAAGGTCTAACATGTTATATAGTCATAAACAACTTCAACAAATACAATTTCCTTCTTTTTACAACATGCGACGACTTTACTAATAATCGACTTGAAATGTAATCTTAAGGCTAACATGCTAGTTTTTCGGATTAGGGTTCCAATAGCCAACAAACATATCAAACCTTAAACTAAATACCACATTCTTGCTAATATCCATAGCTACAACAATAAGTAAGTCTTAACTACTAAAACGACAAAATTATACCTTTATAAGCCCTTAAAATTTCCAAGATTCAAAGTCGCGCCTTAGCAATTCTTAGCTCCTTTCCTTAAGTTCCAATCCGCTCCAAGCACTCCTTAGAAGCCTATGAAGAACCCATCTTCAAGTTCCAACTGCAAAGTCAAGAACTCCTTAAGTTTCCGCCATGACTAATACGAAACGCTGCTTTTTCAAATCTTTCTATTGATATATCCTTACAATACCCTTAGGGACATTGGGTTTAAGTCTTGTGGCTAATGGATCAAAACTACAAAATTTTGTCTTCCAAAAGAGGCCTTGGCCGAGAGCAACCTTTGAAGAACAAGGTGTTCTCTAATTTTTCTAAGTGTAGAAATGCCAAGTCTTGCTACTAGTGTAGTATTTAAAACACATTGGAGAGCTTAGATTACAACAAATGTGTGGCTTGGATGAGTTTCACTAGGATCAAGCCCATGTGGACAAATTGACAAGTCAACAATGTCATGCTAGCAAGACTAATCTTCCAAGGTGGTCAATGACCATTTTACCCTCACTAAATTTCGTCCAAGACCACATGTGGAGGTGCCACGTGTCGCCCTCTCATTCGTCCATAAAATTCCGTAATCCTCGCGGGCCCCACAAAACGTAAAATTCCTCGGGTGGGCCCCACGTAACCAAACCCGTAAAAAATAAATTTCCATAATGATAATAAGTTCCATACTCTTCAAATAATGCATTTTGAGAATCCAATTCTCAACAACGAACATTTTTCCCTTCCGGCGTTCGGAAAATTTTCCATTTAAAAACAATTCTTTCTTTCGTACTAACGTCCAAGTCTTGATTCCTTATATACATTCTCTTATACATGTCCTGGACTTACGGGGTGTAACAAACAGGCTAGCCGATAAGGCCACATTCCGTAAAATATACATAAACCAAAATAAAACAGTATATCTCTGTTCTTACAACCCAATCCACAAATATGACTACAGACCTCTAAGAATAACAACTGTGGCGGGACAGGGCCCCGTCATACCCCTGAATGTACATAAATCTACAACATCAGGGAAACCGTACCAAAAGACAAGCCTCCGGAGAAATGGAGCTTCTAACAACTGATCAGTGATCTTAAGAATGAGGATCCACCACCTGCTTACCCCTACATGCGTCATGAATGCAGCCCCCGAGGAAAGGGGGTCAGTGATCGGTGTATTTTATATACACTTTTTGAGTCAGTTTTAGTTAGTCTTTTGTCCCTTTTTGTACAAATAAGTGTCGTACTAGAATAGATTTTCTTTCTTTTGAGTCAAAGTGGTTAAAATGGCCAAATGGCGGAAAAGGAGCTAAAAGAGGGCAAAAATGGAAGTTCCAGAGCTTGAAAAGACGAGAAAGTGGCGAACGAGGCAGAAACCTGCATCACGCGCGACGCCTCTGCGCAGCGGCGCGCGGCGCCTCGCAGCCGAAGCAGGCCGCGATGCCTAATCATCAGAGACGCTGCAGAGGATCCAGCGCCGCGCGCCACGCATGCCAGAGATCGGGTCGCGACGCCAAATCACCCGGTCGAAGTTTGGCGCCGCGACGCCGAGCAGGCCGCTGGCGCCGACGCTGAAAATCAGGTTTTAGATGATTTTCCTGGTCGCCCGCAGGAAAAGTTAGAGGCGGTTTTCACTATAAAAGGAGAACCCTAGGCAGATTTTAAGAGTTCCTTTCTTGCACAACTCAAGGATTCTTGCTGAAGATCGAGACCTTAAACTTCGTAATTTTCTTTTCTTTTCTTTTCTTTATTTCAGTTTTGTATGATGAACCTTGAATTAGTTCTTGTCATGTCAATGGCTAGGAACTAATTCTTTTATAGGGCTTTCCATGTTGATTCACTAGAAACTTATGTTATGAATTAATGCATGTCTATGGTTATTATTCTTCTTTGAGAGATTTATCCAATAATTGCTTTGAATGCTTGGTAATTAATTGACAACTAATTATCATTATATGATTTCTAATCAAACTTCGAAAGGAGGAGGTTGTGAATATGTTGTAAGTTGGGTAGACATATTTGGGTTGGGGATGAAAATACCTCAATTATTTATGTAGCGTTAATGAGAGGCTTAACAACCCTAATTTTACGCATGGTGCGTGACAGTTAACTAGGTTTTTGTTCTTAATCCTCCATAGAGTTATCCTTATCACCGAAAGGTAGATAAAGTGCAATACTGGGGTTGAGTGTTTATATATCCTTAACGGGAATATAAAACGATTTCGTGAAACTCGCTAGCTCCGAGAAGTTAAGACCATAATTCATTGCATTAATAAATAACATAAGCGGATAGTTGAGGAGACATGGAAGCCCTATTCCCATCACAACTGAAGTAAACTTATAGTTAATTAGCTTTTATAATTATTAGTTATAAACCACAAAATCACATATCAATTACCAAATAGATACCAAAAGATAGATAGGAACTGGTACTTGAACCCTAATCCTTGTGGATGATATTCGGTCTTATCAAGACTATATTACTTGTCACGATAACGTGTACTTGCGTTAAAGTATGTGCATCTTTTCTCGCATCAAGTTTTTGGCGCCGTTGTCGGGGATTAGGCATAGTTCAATATCAAATTTATCTATTTTTATTTCTAATTTGGTTTTTAATTTTTTTTTAACGTTTTTGTCGTTATTTTCGGTAAAAAAATCAGGGTGCCGTGATTTGTTGTCTGTTTTTGATCTATTTCAGGAAATCAGTTTATGCGAAGGAGAAGAGGGGCATACACTCTTGTTCCCTTCAATCCAGAGATTGAGAAAACCTGTAAACAGAACAGAAAGAATCAGCGGATTGCAACCTTGATAGAGATGGACGGTGTTCAAAACAACAACATGATGAGAGAAGGGTTAGAGAAAATCAACCCAATCCAAAGAATACCTCGGCAAGTACCTATGGATGTCGAGGAAAGAGTTCAAGTCCAGGCAGAAAGAAGCTTGGGAGACTATGTGCTGCCGAGAGTGAATGGAGCACAGACATGTATTAGGCTCCCTGCCATAGGAGCAAACAACTTTGAGATAAAACCGGCGATTCTGAGCATGGTACGACACGCTGCAATTTGGAGGATCGCCATCTGAGGATCTCACACATGCACATAGCTAATTTTCGAGCTATGTGCAACTTTCGATATAACGACGCATCGATGATGCCGTCAGATTGAGGCTCTTTCCCTTCTCACTCAGGGATAGAGCAAAAGTATGGTTGAATTCCCTGCCGGCCGATTCGATTTTTACATGGCAAGAGCTGGCACAGAAATTCCTAGCCAAGTTCTTTCCCCCATGCAAAGCAGCAAAATTGAGAGGGGAGTTGAACAACTTCTACCAAGCAGATGGAGAGTCCTTATATGAAGCTTGGGAAAGGTTCAAAGATTTGCAGAGAAAATGCCCACACCATTGCATTGAGTTGTGGAACTTGGTCCACATCTTCTATAACGGGCTGAGCAGTACAACCAGAACCATTATAGATGCAGCAGCAGGTGGGGCATTCATGTGAAAAAGAGCACACGAGGCTCACTAGTTATTAGAAGATATTGCCACCAACAAGCATGTCACGTAAGAGAGGTCGACAAGTAGAGGAGAACAACGGTGAGTCCACGAAATAGATGCCATTGCACGCTTGAATGCCCAAGTGGTTCTTTTGGCGAAAACACATAAAGATCATACAAAGGTCGTTGAATGCGTGCAGATGCCTAAAATCGTGAAATATGCGCGCCCACATACATTCGATAGGTGTCCTTCACCGATCCTAATAATATACCAATGGAGCAGCAGTGTCGTGCCGTGGTAATTATCGAGGCCACGTAACAATCCATACTCCAACACTTATAATCCAGGTGGAGAAATCACCCAAATTTCTCGGAGAGGAGACCAAGGCAGCAAGAATCAATACAGGCCGATCAACCCCAAGCAGAACCAAAATCAGCAGCCTTTACTCAGCCCCGTGATCCTCAGCGCTCAATGCACGTTCAAAGAAGAAAGCCGACGAGCCGAAGTACAAGTTGGCACTTACCAACGCCTGCACTCGCTCATGTAAGCTAGATCCTCGCTCAGAATTTGGAAACACAAGTGGTCACTAGCAAAGCAGAAAACAAGAAAGCCACGTGGTACACCGCTAAGCAACACAGAGGTAAATCCGAGGTAGCAAGTGTCGCAAGATAATTGAGAAGGCAAACAATCGAGCAACATCACCTCACCAGAGTTGAGAAAAGCGGCGTAGATAGAAAAGAGAAGTGGTTGAACCTAGCCCAGTGGTAGAAACTTCCGCAGAAGGAGTATACGTAAAAGATCCATTTCTCCCGGAGATTACAAATGAAGGCGGTTGATAAACAATTCTCCAAATTCTTGGAGACATTCAGGAAGCTGCATATCAACATACCTTTTATAGAGGCTTTGGAGCAGATGCCCTCCTATTTCAAGTTCATGAATGAGATCTTGGGGAAGAAGAAGAAACTGGCAGAGTACGAAATAGTAGCACGGACGAATGAGTGTAGTGCTATCTTGCAAAAGAAGTTGCCACCAAAACTAAAAGACCCAGGGAGCTTTACACTACCTTGCATGCACAAAGGTGGTGACATGCAATGTGGCTCAGGCGATTTAGGGGCAAGCATAAATCTGATGCCCCTATCGGTATTTAAACGGTTGGAGTTGGGTGAGGCCTGTTATACCCCGTATTTCCAGAGTATGTACGTGAGGGCGTACGTAAGAATTTGAGCCTTAAGATTAGGCAAGGTTCGAAATTGGGCACAAGTGCCGAAAAGAGTCGTTTTCCGACGAAACGTTTCCAGCCACGTGGGAAAATTCGCTATGTCATTAATAATTTTTGCGGATTTTTCCGAGAGACGAAATATTTTGGACCAACGGGAGGGTGACATGTGTCACCCTCACATTGGAAGAGGTTGGACGGCAAATGGGCTAGCCTTGCACGTTTTTGGTGTTGAAATTTTGGTCAAGGGTTAGGTAGGATATTTTGTGTAGATGGATAAGGTAGCACATGGCTAAATCTTGGCCTTACACTTGCTATGCACTTGTCTTCATCTTGGCCATTGGTTGGCCTTCACTGACCTATAAATACCCTCTAGTTGAAGACATTCTTCATCCAAAACTTGAGCAATCTATCTAAGTCTCAAAATACTCCCTCCTCTTGTCCTTTCGCCCACCACACCCCCTCCCCTTTGAGAAGGCCCTTTGGCCGAGAGCTTCCTCCCCTTTGTCAGGAGCCATGGGTACCCCTAGCCTAATTGTTTTCGTATAATACCCTTGTTGTGGTATAGAAATACTCTCCTAGTATTTTTGTAATGTCCAAATACCTCGCCCAAATACCTTGTAGTTTTCCCAAGGTTACACTTATACAAAAGCCCGGAAAATACTATTATACTTCCTTTAGCCACTAAACGAAACCCTAAGGAAATCTTCATTGATAGTTGAAGTATTTGAGTAAGTTGGTTAGAACTTCTAAGGGTTGTTTGGAGCGGGTTGGAGCGCACTTAGTAGAGCTAAACCTTGCTCAAGATCGACATATAAACTCGGATAATTTTGGGCTTATCGAGGTAAACACTCTTGACCTTCTATTGTAATTGGAAATTACATGTTGTAGGAATATATAGTTGAAGTATACTATATATAGAACTGAACATTATAATTGTGCGGCAATGTATTTTGACTTAAGCTCGAATAATACTTACAGAATGTCTTGCGACTTAAGCCTGAATTTAAAGAAGAGAATCGAATCAGAATTACATAGGATCAGACATGAGACTTGTGTAGCATTACTGTGAGTAGAATTGTACACGTCCGGTTAGACGTGCAAACCCCCCCCCCCCTGGTTGGCTTGGTAGCCGGCCTCGATAGAGGAGGAGATTTACGCTGTTGCGGGGGGGGAGGTGCTGCCGAATTTTCTGTAGAATATTCTACATTGAGATCTAAGATGTTAATAGGCGCCTTGTGGCCTCTATAGGTTGAAATACTGCGTGTGGCGTGGTCTACTTGGCTTACGGTGTAGCCGACGGTTTGAGGTACTTGGAGCGTTTTGCTATTAGTCGATAATCGTCGCGAGGTATGTGAACCTCTTCCTATCTTTTCTAGCATGATCTGTGTGTAACTATGTAGTACGGTAGACGTACATGTGCTAAATGTATTTGATTGGTTTAAAACATAAAGTGTTATAACAGCTTTATGGGAAGTTGGTTATAACAGCTTTATGTAGGTAAGGAAATGCTTTGTGGTTTTAAAAAGGTAACGGATTTGACTTATAACTGACTTGTTGTGTAATAGTAAAGGATCTTGAAGTATTTCAAAAGAATGCTGAATCATCGTTAACAGAAGAGTAATACTTGGTTTTGAAAACATAAGAGTTATACTAGCTTTATGGGAAGTTAGGTATAACGTCTTAAGAGAGAATGGTTTTACTGATTTTTAGAAGTTAAGAGACTTAATCTTAAAAGATAAGAGACTTGACTTGATATGGATGTTAGTGTGAAACCTCATTCGTGAGTAATGAGTACCTGGTTGTAAAAGGAATAATGTTTTACTGATTCGGAAATCAGAATAAGTATCGAACAAACCACTGCAGCGCTAATAAAGGAAAATGTAGTGACTAATGAAGTATTATTAAAACCAAGAGAAACCTCCATCCGCATAAGCTAAGATGAGACAAAATGAGATTACATTTTCTAGATCATGGTTGCTTAATAAGATTGATTATGAACAAGAATAACCTACTCGCCTAGGGCATATGTTACTCAATTGTTTTAAAAAGAGATTAAGACATTGAACTATGAAACTTTTCTAAAAAGAGACGGGCGTAATTGAAATTAGGCAAACTGGAACTTTAGGGTAAAGAAAGGCATTGTGTTGTCTTAAAATGGTTTAAAACATAAAGTGTTATAACAGCCTTATGGGAAGTTGGTTATAACGACTTTATGAAAACAAAAGAAGGGTTTTTATCACTGGTTTTAATGTGGTAACTTGACTTTAAAAAGAGAAGTGTTTTGGTTTACTTAAAAGATATAAGTCACTATATTTTATGCTAGGGTTTTCGGGTGACTTTTATAAAAGGGAATGGATCTTTAAAAGGAACTTAACGTACGTAGTACTTTAGGATTAAAACCCGGACTTTGACATAAAATGAAAGTACCTTGAGTTGTGGATAACTTGCCTATGCTTGTTGTTGTGTAACTTGCCTATGCTTGTTGTTGTGTAACTTGTCTATGCTTGTTGTTGTGTAACTTGCCTATGCTTGTTGTGATAGCCTTTGTTATGCAAGAATTGTGTTCTATATTACCGCATCCCTCAATGGAGGGCCGGTTGACTCATTGAGGACTTACTTGGACGTACCGGCAGTGACGGAAAATTCCACGGGTATGCTCCTGATGATAGTGTTATTCCATAGACTAGCTCTCCATGAGGTTTCTTCGTTTCGCCTTGGTACCCGGTGGTCGGCCGTTTCTTGCCCCGCCTCGTGGTCGACACGCCTTGGTACTGGTAGTTAGCCCTCGCACTTGCCCCGCTCAACAGTAGTGACGGTCTCGTGATACGGCCTTGGTACTGGTGGTCACCAGATTGCCCCGGTCACCACGTGACCGCCTTGGTATCCGTAGTCGCCTCGCACTTGCCCCGTGTCGCCTTCGTGGTTTGGTTGTATTGTATTGTTATTACGCTTTGGCATCGTGTAGACTTGGTGTTCAGTGTACTTCGATGTTATCATATCATAAATCGCCGGTGAGGAAGGTATTCCACGCACGATCGATGTTGTGGCGTGAGACCCATAATTATATTTGAGTAAATGACCCGAGGCGTGAGACCGACTTGATATAATCGTATATGTGTATCGTATTTTGGTTATCATACATGTCTCCCGCTTTATGTAGATGATTATGATTTCATTTACGATTTACGCTTCACATACTGTACTGTTAGATCGACCTCCTTCGGTGCGTTCATGCCGCAGTAAGTACATCGGCCGTCGATCCCCGCTTAGGATCACCTTTCACAGATTGGGAAGCTCCGCTCCTTCTGAGGCTTATCTTTGTATGTTACCACGATGTCTGTAGGTTCTGTACATTCGTGGTATGGCGGGCCCCGTCCCGTCATAGTTGTTGTAAAAATCTTAGAGGTCCAGAGCACAAGTGTGGTTGTAAGGATTGTAACTGCTCGACGCTTATATATATATGTTGAAAGGCAACTGTTTTGGTTGGCCTGTTTATTTATAATATCTCTCATTTCATGTTCATGTTTTATTTCCACTGATTTTCTCTGATGTTTTATCACTAGGGTGCCCGGTAAGGCACGATCACGCCCTGATTCGGTCGTGACAAAGTGGTATCGTGAGCGCTAGTCTCTGAAAGTGTCTACGCATCGTGTCTAGTAGAGTCTTGATTATCGGTGTTGTGCACCACATCTATAGTCGTGAGGTCGCAGGACATTTAGGTTGGTTTCCATTCTTCTCATTCGAGATCGTGCCTTAGAGCCATGTAATAAGATCGACCCTCCGACATACTTCGCTTTTACCGCTTATGCCTCCGCGTAAGGCAACCCGCCCGGCGGCAAGGCAGCAGAGGAGTCGCGAGTAGAGCAGCCAGCGAGACCACAAGACTGAGCCTCCATCCCGCACCGAGCAGGCGAGATGAGTCACAAGGAGCGGGCCCGCATGGCCGTGGTTGTGGCGACTTGATGATAGGCTGGACGCAGCAGCCCAAAGAGCACCAGCCGTTCACCCTAGATCGATAGTTCGAGGCTACGGATTTTCTCGAGTCAGGAAGCCGCCAGAGTTTTATGGGTCGAGGCACGAGGATGATCCGCAGGAGTTCATCCGACGATTCATGAATCGCGAGAGTGGTCAAGGCATCGGAGACCGAGTCGGTGGTCCTAGGTTCGCGATCGGCCGCGTGACACCGCAATGATCGTTTGATTCGCGAGCTGTCCCGGGAGAGCATGCACTTCCACTTTATGGGACGAGTTCTCGAGGCCTTTCTTGCACATTTCTTGCCTCCACGATGAGGGCTCGGCCGACATATTTTTGGTGTTGCGTAATCCGGGCGACGGTTCGGGAGTACAATGGAGTTCGACTCATTGGCCCCAGACGCCCCCGTTGGTAGCTAGTATGGAGGATCGAGTGCACCGATATGTTACAGGCTCGATGATCACCTAGCCGAGTTGTTCGTGTAGCTCTTCACCGCATGGACATCGCCCGCACGCAGCGTATGCACTGGATGTGAGGAGCGGATAATCGACTGAATGACCGTGGTCGCAGTAAGAGGTCGAACAAAGCAGGTCCTTTGGTGACTTTCGAGGCGGACCGCCTCGAAGAAAGCCGCTTATGCGCCCACCAAGACAGAGTGGTCCTCCACGCTTTCGACCTTTGGGATATTCAGAGCAGGTCGTGGCTCCCGTGTTTTAGATTTTCGTGAGTAGAGTGCTCACGGATGAGGTTACCCTGTCTCAGGTGGCCGCTGTGGAAAACTTCATAAGGGAGAGTGTCGATCGACTTGGGAGGTTGTTATTCTTGCGCCAACAGGCCATCTCGCGAGACTGTCTCACTGTGGGTAGCACTGGTAGGATAGCACAGACTACTAGAGCAGTCACGGGTTTTTCACCTTCCATAGCCAGGCAGGATGTTCGTACACCGGCAGGCCCCGGTAGAGGTCGCGGTGGGAGTTCCGCTTAGCGGTCCTTTGAACCGCCTATTTTCAGGTATATCCTTAACCCTCTAGAGTTTTGTATGTATTGATGTTATGATGATGTGTTTAGTGTTATGTTCAGATAGCCTTGTGCTAAAATGTGATTTAGAAACCTGGTTGGTAAAAAGGGTAAGCCTGGGGGTGGGAAAGTGATGAACCTTAGAATATTACAGTTGAGACCTTGGATGTAAGGCCATCTTGAGCACAAGATTTTGCGGGGGATCTTTGTCAGAATGTGTAATTATGCGTGGTGTAATTGTGGAAAAAATTTCCTTGGGTGGTGTAAATGGAAGTGGTAGCTTTCATGACCTGTATAGGTAAGATTGTTCGGATCGAGAAACGAGAGTCGGCGAGGATACAGGCTCGGCCGAGGACGCGGCGCGTGTCAACCCGTGGTCCGAATGAGGTGGGTCGATCGAGGTGGTCCCGCCAGGTGGTAGGGTCACGAGGGTGCTAGGCCCAAGTTTAGATAACCGTCGTATGAGTTCGTGGTTATGTTCGACCAGAAGCGGATCGTGAAGGCCGGGAATGGCCTTAGAGAGAAGTGAAGCTAGTAAGATGACCAAGTTTAGAGGTGGTGACTCCAAAGTTTTGGGAACCAAGCGATGATCAAGTGTGGCACGATACTAGAAGAGTGCAAGTGTTCAAGAAGCGGCACGACGAGTAAGGAAGGAAGAGAACGTGTTATTTCGTGCCAGTGTGGCGTTGGCAACTTGTTAGAAGAACTTCATCGTTATCCGTCTTGAGAAGGAACATTCGACGAATGTTTCTAAGAGGGAGAATGTTATACCCGTATTTCCGCAGTATGTACGTGAGGCGCACGTAAGAATTTGAGCCTTAAGATTAGGCAAGGTTCAAATTGGGCACAAGCGCTAAAAGAGTCGCTTTCCGACTAAACGCTTTCCACACTTACGTAGGAAAATTCGCTATGTCATTAATAATTTTTATGGATTTTTCCGAGAGACGAAATATTTTGGACCAACGGAGGGTGACATGTGTCACCCTCACATTGAAGAGGTTGACGGCAAATGGGCTAGCCTTGCACGCTTTTTGGTGTTGAAATTTTGGTCAAGGGTTAGGTAGGATATTTTGTGTAGATGGATAAGGTAGCACATGGCTAAATCTTGGCCTTACACTTGCTATGCACTTGTCTTCATCTTGGCCATTGGTTGGCCTTCACTTGACCTATAAATACCCCTCTAGTTGAAGACATTCTTCATCCAAAACTTGAGCAATCTATCTAAGTCTCAAAATACTCCCTCCCTCTTGTCCTTTCGTCCACCACACCCCCCTCCCCCTTTGAGAAGGCCCTTTGGCCGAGAGCTTCCCCCTCCCCCTTTGTTGTGGTTAGCCGTGGGGTACCCCCCCCCCCCCCTAGCCTAGTTGTTTTCGTATAATACCCCTTGTTGTGGTATAGAAATACTCTCCTAGTATTGTTGTAATGTCCAAATACCTTGTAGTTTTCCCAAGGTTACACTTATACAAAAGCCCAGAAAATACTATTATACTTCCTTTAGCCACTAAACGAAACCCTAAGGAAATCTTCATTGATAGTTGAAGTATTTGAGTAGAAGTTGGTTAGAACTTCTAAGGGTTGTTTGGAGCGGGTTGGAGCGCACGAGTAGAGCTAAACCTTGCTCAGGATCGACATATAAACTCGGATAATTTTGGGCTTATCGAGGTAAACACTCTTGACCTTCTATTGTAATTGGAAATTACATGTTGTAGGAATATATAGTTGAAGTATACTATATATAGAACTGAACATTATAATTGTGCGGCAATGTCTTTTGACTTAAGCCTGAATAATACTTACGGCAATGTCTTGCGACTTAAGCCTGAATTTAAAGAAGAGAATCGAATCAGAATTACATAGGACAGTATTACGAGACTTGTGTAGCATTACTGTGAGTAGAATTGTACACGTCCGGTTAGACGTGCAAACCCCCCCCCCCCCCCTGGTTGGCTTGGTAGCCGGCCTCGATAGAGGAGGAGATTTACGCTGTTGCGGGGGGGGGAGGTGCTGCCGAATTTTCTGTAGAATATTCTACATTGAGATCTAAGATGTTAATAGGCGCCTTGTGGCCTCTATAGGTTGAAATACTGCGTGTGGCGTGGTCTACTTGGCTTACGGTGTAGCCGACGGTTTGAGGTACTTGGAGCGTTTTGCTATTAGTCGATAATCGTCGCGAGGTATGTGAACCTCTTCCTATCTTTTCTAGCATGATCTGTGTGTAACTATGTAGTACGGTAGACGTACATGTGCTAAATGTATTTGATTGGTTTAAAACATAAAGTGTTATAACAGCTTTATGGGAAGTTGGTTATAATGACTTTATGTAGGTAAGGAAATGCTTTGTGGTTTAAAAAGGTAACGGATTTGACTTATAACTGACTTGTTGTGTAATAGTAAAGGATCTTGAAGTATTTCAAAAGAATGCTGAATCATCGTTAACAGAAGAGTAATACTTGGTTTTGAAAACATAAGAGTTATACTAGCTTTATGGGAAGTTAGGTATAACGTCTTAAGAGAGAATGGTTTTACTGATTTTTAGAAGTTAAGAGACTTAATCTTAAAAGATAAGAGACTTGACTTGATATGGATGTTAGTGTGAAACCTCATTCGTGAGTAATGAGTACCTGGTTGTAAAAGGAATAATGTTTTACCGATTCGAAATCGAATAAGTATCGAACAAACCATCATAGCTAATAAAGGAAAATGTAGTGACTAATGAAGTATTATTAAAACCAAGAGAAACCTCCATCTGCATAAGCTAAGATGAGACAAAATGAGATTACATTTTCTAGATCATGGTCGCTTAATAAGATTGATTATGAACAAGAATAACCTACTCGCTAGGGCATATGTTACTCAATTGTTTTAAAAGAGATTAAGACATTGAACTATGAAACTTTTCTAAAAAGAGATCATGTAATTGAAATTAGGCAAACTAGAACTTTAGGTAAAGAAAGGCATTGTGTTGTCTTAAAATGGTTTAAAACATAAAGTGTTATAAAAACTTTATGGGAAGTTGGTTATAACGACTTTATGAAAACAAAAGAAGGGTTTTATCAATGGTTTTAATGTGGTAACTTGACTTTAAAAAGAGAAGTGTTTTGGTTTACTTAAAAGATATAAGTCACTCTATTTTATGCTACTGTATCGGGTGACTTTTATAAAAGGGAATGGATCTTTAAAAGGAACTTAACGCATGTAGTACTTTAGGATTAAAACCCACTTTGACATAAAATGAAAGTACCTTGAGTTGTGGATAACTTGCCTATGCTTGTTGTTGTGTAAACTCTTGCCTATGCTTGTTGTTGTGTAACTTGTCTATGCTTGTTGTTGTGTAACTTGCCTATGCTTGTTGTGATAGCCTTTGTTATGCAAGAATTGTGTTCTATATTACGCGATCCTCAATGGAGGGCGTTGACTCATTGAGGACTTACTTGGAGCGTCTGCGGACGGAAAATTCCACATATGCTCACGATGATAGTGTTATTCCATAGACTAGCTCTCCATGAGTTTCTTCTTGTTGACCTTGGTACGGTTTGCCGCATTTGCCCTCGCGCCCGTGGATCGTAGTGCCTTACCCCGGCACCCTAGTGATACAACATCGAGTAATCAATGAACATAAAACAATACAAGACATATTATGAAATATGAAACAATAATCTGAGAAAACTTGCCTTTCTAAGATATATATAAATAACAACTTTTTCCAACATGAACAGTTTTAATCATTTTTACAAACCCTGCCCACAACAGTAGTACATACCTCTAAGAAATGATAAGACAACAATCGCGGGACAGGGCCCCGCCATAACCCTGAATGTAAACACCTACAACAACAGGACTATACCATCGATAAGCCTCCGAGAAACGGAGCTTTCCCACACGCCGAATCGTGACTCCAAGAGCGAGGATCAATGATCGTGTACCTTTACTGCGGATGAACGCAGCCCAAGCGAGGTCGATAACAAAAATTCGGTATGTGAAACTAAAAATATCAGAAATGAAATCATAATAGTCTATAAAGCAGAGACATGTATGATAACCAAACTACGCTCACAATAATAAGCAAATATGTCAAGTCGTGACTCACGCCTCAAGTCATCACTCAAATATAACAATGGGTCTCACGCCACAACATCAATCATGCCTGGAATACCTTCTCACCGCTGCCAGCTTATGATATAAAAGCACCAAGGAACACACATGAACACCGTGTCCCACCTGTGCCATAATAACACGCATGTGGTAAGTGCGAAGGCATAGCCGACTACTAACACCCACAGCACCAACAAGGTCATGAATCGTATCATAAGATCTGCTCAGACCGTCACATGATCAAAGCGACCACTTGCCCGCAGATCTAATGTGCGCGTCTAGCCTCGAACTTTCCGCAGCCCCGCATAGGCCAATCGATCGCCCGCATTGAGGTATAACCCCGCATCGAGGGTAGCTTACTCCCAGGCGTCCCCGACTCGCCGTCCGCATGGCCACAAGGACCGCATGACCACAAGGGCCGTGATCTCAACTCGAACTCCCGCAGCCGCGATAGCCCCTCGACCCGCATGAGGTAGTCTCAATCATAGGTCCATCGACGCTTGAAGTCTACCCCAGACGGAGGCGCTTAACCCTAATCATCTCAAGAGATGAGTGATGTATAATACTATCATAACGACTTATCGTTAAACAACATAAGCACAACAAAGGAAAAACCCTTTACACAAACATCACAAGATACTAACACACGTAAGATCCTAGCATGTTTACTTATCAAATCAACAAGGTATTACAAGGCTATCACAAACCAACACAATCAAGTTATACACACCGTGTACTTTCTACTATATGCTAACAAGTTCGGGTTTTATCCCCAAAGTACTTCATACATTAACTCTTAAAAGATACGTTACTTTCACAAAAGTCACACAATACCCGTAGTATATGAAAATATAGTGATTATCTTTTGAAGTAAATCAAAACACTTCTCTTTGTAAAACTCAAGTAACAACATTATTTTCCAAACGCCCAAGTTTGCCTAATTTCAAATGTTCATGTTTCTTATTTAGAAAGGTTTCAGTAGTTCATAGTCTTATTCATTTAAGAATATAATTCTCTTTAAACTATCCGAGAAACATAAGTCTTATATGTGAGTAGGATATTCTTGTTTACAACAATCTTATTACAATGCCATGATCTAGAAATATCATTTTGTCTCATCTTAGCTTCTATGCAGATGGAAGTTTCTACCGGTTTTAATAATACTTAATCACAAAACATTTCTTTATTAACGCCGCAGTTGGTTTGTCGATACACATTCGATTTCCAAAATCAAGAAACATTCTAAGACGTTATACCTAACTTTCCATAAAGCTAGTATAACTCTTAAGTTTTCAAAACAAATCAAGTATTACTTTTCTCTCAAAATGATTCAAAACTCTTTTGAAATACTTCAAGTTCTTTATTAACACATAACAAGCCGCTTATAGTTCAAATCGATTACTTTTAAAACCACATGTATTTTCTTACCAACATAAAGCCGTTATAACCAACTTCCCATAAAGCCGTTATAACACTTTATGTTTTACACCAATCAAATACATTTAGTACATGTGACGCTCACCGTACTACATAGTTCACACATATCATGCTAGAAGAGATAGGAAGAGGTTCACATACCGCGACGAGTATCGACTAATAGCAAAACGCTCCAAGTACTCCCAACCGCTCTACTCCTAAAGCCAAGTAACGCGCCACACGTAGTACTTCAACCTATAAGGCCACAAGGCGCTTATTAACATTAAGATCTTATCGTAGAACATTCTACGTAAAATTGGCAAGACTCTCCCCGCAACAACAGAAATCTCCTCTCTCTAACGGCCGGCCACCAAGCCAACCGGGGTTATACATCTAACCCGAACGGTACAATTCTACTCCACAAGATTACTACACAAGTCTCATCTGAATACGATTCGATTCTTGGGCTTAAGTCAAAGACATTGCCAACTAACCACGCTCATTTCTATATATAGTATACTTTAACTATATATTCTAACAACATGTAATTTCCAATTACAATAGAGGACAAGATATTTACCTCGATAAGCCCATAATTATCCAAGTATAAAGTCGATCCCGCAATCGCTTAGCTCAACTCCGAGCGCCCAACCCGCTCTAAACCACCCTTAGAAGTTCTAACCAACTTCTACACAATACTCCAACGGACTATGGAGATTTTCCTGTGGTTTCGGTTTGTGGACTGACGGAAGTATAATAGTATTTCCTTTCGTATAGGTATAACCTTAGAATACTACAAGGTATACTACTAAGGTAATTTGGGCATTATAACAATACTTTAGAGAGTATTTCTACACCACAAAGTGGTATTATAAAAGCAACTAGGCTAGTGGGTACACTCTCGGCTAGCACCCTGTAGGGGGGTGCTCTCGCCACAAGTGGGGAGGGACGAACCATAAGGAAGGGAGGAGGATTCTAACACTTAGAAATATTTAGGATGAAGAAGTTCATCAAAGGAGAGGGTATTTATAGCACAAGCCAAGGCCAATCAATGGCCAAGATCTAGCCAAGTGTATAGCAAGTGTAAGGCCAAGATATGCCCCAAGGTGCCCCTAGTCCCTACTCCTTAAAACCCTCACAAAATATCTACACAAATATCAACCAAGACTTGCTCATCCAATCGGCCCTAACGCCCTTCAAGTCCACCAACGAGGGTGCCAAGTGTTGCCCTCTCGTTGGTCCAAAACGCTTCGCCTCTCGGAAAAATCCGCAAAATACTAAATGACATAGCCGTAATTTACCCTACGCAGTTAGGTAGAACGCTTCGTCGAAAACGACTCTAACCGGTGTCAGGCACAAATGCCATTCTACTAAGTTACACTAGGCGGGGTGACACGTGTCACCCTCCTAATGGCCCAAAATAAAACATCTTAGAAAATATCCACAATGGCCAAAATCTCAAAACAAAGTGGGCCCCACAAAACCAGAATTTCTCCCTGGGCCCCACGTGACCATTTCCAAAAATAAAATTCCATAATTCTCTAATATTCCAGAAGTCCGAATACCAAACTGGGAATCCAATTCCATTAACGAACCTTTTTCCTTCACAAAACCGAAACTTTTCCTGGAGAAATCACCTCTTTCTTCCTTTCCAATCTTTACGTCAGATTCTCGTACGTACGTCCTCGCATACATACCCAGGAACTACGGGGTATAACATTCTTCCCCCCTTAGAAACATTCGTCCCGAATGTTCATTCTAAGTCTCAAAACATACGTGCGCCAGTATAGTCTTCACTTCTATACTTACGAAACAATCCTGCCATACCGCCACGTAAAAATACCGCGCAACATACTTATATCCAAGTCTACGAGGAAACACCTCTAACATCACCACAAATAATACCACTTTTGTCACTTTGCCGCGAGCCTAGCTCCGACGACCCAACAAATGGTACCGGGCTGCATGCGATCACTGAAGCTGTCGTACACTCGAACCCTTACCACATTTCTGATACTGCTTTAGTTTCCAAAACTCGGTTACTATCTCTTTACGTGGGCATCATTAATCGAACATTCTCGATGGATCTTCGATACTTTCCGATCATAACAATACGAAGATCGACGCCCCGCCTCCTAAGTCGGACGGCAAAGCTAACATATAGGCAACCCGCCTATTCTTCATATGAACTCTTAAAGGCCCAAAGTAACTCGCTAAGTTCCTTCGCTTCAAAACTCGCCACACCGTCCGGTGGTACTTTCAAGAAGACCGACCCAACTCGAACTCTAAGCGCCGCCGATCATCCGCACGATTCCTCCGAGCCGCCGTAACTTCTTCTAGACGAGCTTTACCTCATCCACGACCTGCTGGAACAAGCTCGATCCAACTATCTCAACCTTGCCAACATCGAACCAATCGACCGCAACTTACACTTCGCCTACAAGGCTTCGTAGCGACATCCAACATCGAAATGGTAGCTTAAACGCTCCTCCACAGAGACAACAATCTCGCAACAACCCCCAAATCCACACACCGCCCGGTGGCGAACGCGATTCTCGAGACTCACCGAGTCCTTAACCTCGCTCGTAAAACTTCCAAACAAAAACAGCCAGAACTGGCTCCACTGTCGCCATAAGGTGAAGGTAGGCACCCTGCGCACCTTACAACCTTTCTCGATAAATCAACATCGCCGAGTGAACGGCCCCGATCAAGAACACGATCGGCTGCTTCATCGACCACCATCGGGTCGAACGCATCCACGAACTCGCACGCTAGTTAACTAAACTCGAGCCTAACACCTCGTGACCTACCACAAGGCGGGACCACCACAACCGCACTTCACCACCAAACATGCCGCGGGTTGACCCGCAACGTGGCCTCAACCCGACCCAGGCGCGAAATACCATCTCCCGGCGAACAATCTCAAAACACGCTACTTAAAACCTAGCGGTCTTCTTAGCTCAACTACCCTCTTCCTTCCACACTACTCGTGACTTATCCCACGAACATAGCTCATGTGCACTATGCACTCCTATAAGGGTCAAACATAATATACGTCTTTTACTCGAGATGGCTTTACCTCTAAGGTCTCTACGATAACACTCTAAGGCTCACACCTTCTCTATCCCCAAAATCTTACTCTGTTAACCCACCATGATTTCTAATCACAACTAACACACCGCTATCGAACATAGCATTTAAGGTATACTCACCTTGAAAGTTACCGCGACCTTGCCGCCTCGCCCTCTTCTCGCCCTTGGTTAACCCGTCGATCTCTACGCTTTTCGCCTGCTGTACATAAGCCCGCATACGTGCCATGCCAAGCCCAATCAAGAATTACTTGCACAACTCTCTTAGGTAGTCATCAAGACTCGCGGTACATCTCAGATAATCTCGTAGCCAAATCCATAGCTAGTAATGAGGGTCGCCTCTTTGCAATCTATATTCATCGCTCTACCGTGGAACCGAGGTTCAAATATCATGGACGCAGTGAGGAACCGCCGCCGTGCTAAACTCGGCCAAGCTAGCGACGCCGCGTAAATCCCGAATGAAGCACTACCTAGGTAATGATTGGGCTGTGCCTCGCAACCTTCTCAACTCAACTCGCAGCCTCCGGCCGCCGCTTCTCCTCTGAGGCTGGTTGCGCTGGGAGGCATAACGATAAGTGGAATGAATTTCGCGTAGGTCCAACTTACAACACAACTCTAAGGCACGATCTCGAGTGAGAAGAATAGAAACCAATCCTAAATATCCTATAGCCTCACGATTATTGGTGTGGTGCACAACACACCGATAATCAAGACTCTACGATACGGCCTAGACACTTTCCGAGGATTAATCGCTCGATACCACTTTGTAATCGCAAGGCCGCTGAGGCATTAACCTTCTCAGCGACCTACAAGTGTACCGTTTGCTGCGATCCTCGAGGCATGCCCAACGCTTCTCGTGATGTGCCATACGGAGCCACGGTTCGCTCGTTTCGCCGTGAGGCTCGCCTTTATACGCCCCGAAGCGAGGTCGCATAAAAAGTGCAGTATGTGAAACTAAAAATACAGTAAATGAAATCATAATAGTCTATAAAGCGGAGACATGTATGATAACCAAACTACGCTCATTCACAATAAGCCATGTCAAGTCGTGACTCACGCCTCAAGTCATCACTCAAATATAACAATGGGTCTCACGCCCACAACATCAATCATGCCGTGGAATACCTTCCTCACCGCCAGCTTTATGATATAAAAGCACCAAGGAACACACATGAACACCGTGTCCCACTGTGCTATAATAACACGCATGTGGTAAGCACGAAGGCATAGCCGACTACTAACACCCACGCACCAACAAGGTCATGAATCGTATCATAAGACTGCCTGCAGTCCACGATCAAAGTCACCACTTGCCCGCAGATCTAATGCGCGCGTCTAGCCTGGAACTTTCCGCAGCTCGCATAGGCCAATCAGATCGGCCCGCATGAGGTATAACCCGCATCGAGGGTAGCTACTCCCGGCAGCCGCCTGGACTCGTCCGTGACGCGCCACAAGGACCGCATGACCACAAGGGCCGATCCTAACTCGAACTCCCGCAGCTCCGCGATAGCCCTCGACCCGCATGAGGTAGTCTCGAATCATAGGTCCATCGACCCGCCGAAGTCTACCCCAGACGGAGGGCAAGTAACCCTAATCATCTCAAGAGATGAGTGATGTATAATACTATCATAACAAATTATCGTTAAACAACATAAGCACAACAAAGGAAAAACCTTTACACAAACATCACAAGATACTAACACACGTAGATCCTAGCATGTTTACTTATCAAATCAACAAGAAGGTATTACAAGGCTATCACAAACCAACACAATCAAGTTATACACACCAGGTACTTTCTACTATATGCTAACAAGTTCGGGGTTTTATCCCCAAAGTACTTCATACATTAACTCTTTAAAATATACGTTACTTTCACAAAAGTCACACAATACCA
The DNA here is from genome assembly GCA_029844215.1 of Przewalskia tangutica. NCBI lineage: Eukaryota > Viridiplantae > Streptophyta > Magnoliopsida > Solanales > Solanaceae > Przewalskia > Przewalskia tangutica. The sequence goes on from CM056725.1 coordinate 49,874,984, forward strand.
GTAGTATATGAAAATATAGTGATTATCTTTTGAAGTAAATCAAAACACTTCTCTTTGTAAAACTCAAGTAACAACATTATTTTCCAAACGTCCAAGTTTGCCTAATTTCAAATGTTCATGTTTCTTATTTAGAAAGGTTTCATAGTTCATAGTCTTATTCATTTAAGAATATAATTCTCTTTTAAACTATCCGAGAAACATAAGTCTTATATGTGAGTAGGATATTCTTGTTTACAACAATCTTATTACAGCAGCCATGATCTAGGAAATATCATTTTGTCTCATCTTAGCTTCTATGCAGATGGAAGTTTCTACTGGTTTTAATAATACTTAATCTGTCAAAACATTTCCTTTTATTAACGCTGCAGTGGTTTGTCGATACACATTCTGATTTCCAAAATCAGTAAAACATTCTTAAGACGTTATACCTAACTTTCCATAAAGCTAGTATAACTCTTAAGTTTTCAAAACAAATCAAGTATTACTTCTTCTCTCAAAATGATTCAAAACTCTTTTGAAATACTTCAAGTTCTTTATTAACACATAACAAGCCGCTATAGTTCAAATCGCTACCTTTTAAAACCACATGTATTTTCTTACCAACATAAAGCCGTTATAACCAACTTCCCATAAAGCCGTTATAACACTTTATGTTTTACACCAATCAAATACATTTAGTACATGACGTCTTACTACATAGTTCACACATATCATGCTGTAAGAGATAGGAAGAGGTTCACATACCGCGACGAGTATCGATCGATAGCAAAACGCCTCAAGTACTCCCAACCGGCATTACTCCTAAAGCCAAGTAACGCGCCACACGTAGTACTTCAACCTATAAGGCCACAAGCGCGCTTATTAACATTAAGATCTTATCAGAACATTCTACGAAAATTCGGCAAGACCTCCCCGCAACAACAGAATCTCCTCCTCTAACTGGCCTGGCTACCAAGCCAACCGGGGTTATACATCTAACCCGAACGTACAATTCTACTCCACAAGACTACTACACAAGTCTATCTAATACGCTTCGCTTCTTCAGCTTAAGTCAAAAGACATCGCCAACTAACCACGTTCATTTCTATATATAGTATACTTTAACTATATATTCTAACAACATGTAATTTCCAATTACAATAGAGGACAAGATATTTACCTCGATAAGCCCATAATTATCCAAGTATAAAGTCGATCCCGGCAATCGTTTAGCTCCAACTCCGGCGCTCAACCCGCTCTAAACCACCCTTAGAAGTTCTAACCAACTTCTACACAATACTCCAACCGACTATGGAGATTTTCCTAGGGTTTCGGTTTTGTATTGACGGGAAGTATAATAGTATTTCCGGCCTTTAGATAGGTATAACCTTAGAATACTACAAGGTATACGGCTAAGGTAATTGGGCATTATAACAATACTTTGTAGAGTATTTCTACACCACAAAGGGGTATTATACGAAAGCAACTAGGCTAGTGGGGTACACTTCGCTAGCACCCCTAGAGGGGGTGCTCTGCCACAAGGGGAGGGACGAGAACCATAAGGAAGGGAGGGGGAGGATTCTAACACTTAGGAAATATTTAGGATGAAGAAGTTCATCAAAGGAGAGGGGTATTTATAGCACAAGCCAAGGCCAACCAATGGCCAAGATCTAGCCAAGTGTATAGCAAGTGTAAGGCCAAGATATGCCCAAGTGCCCCCTAGTCCCTACTCCTTAAAACCCTCACAAAATATCTACACAAATATCAACCAAGACTTGCTCATCCAATCGGCCCTAACGCCCCTTCAAGTCCACCAACGAGTGGGGGCCAAGTGTTGCCCTCTCGTTGGTCCAAAACGTTTCGTCTCTCGGAAAAATCCGCAAAAATACTAAATGACATAGCCGTAATTTACCCTTCGCAAGTTAGGTAGAACGTTTCGTCGAAAAACGACTCTAACCGGGTGTTGTGCACAAATGCCATTCGGCCAAGCCACCTAGGCGGGGGTGACACGTGTCACCCTCCTAATGGCCCAAAATAAAACATCTTCCGAAAATATCCACAATGGCCAAAATCTCGAAAACAAAGTGGGCCCCACAAAACCGTAAATTTCTCCCGTGGGCCCCACGTGACCATTTCCAAAAATAAAATTCCATAATTCTCTAATATTCCAGGAAGTCCGAATACCAAATCAGGAATCCATTCCATTAACGAACCTTTTTCCTTCACAAAAACCGGAAACTTTTCCGTGGAGAAATCACCTCTTTCTTCCTTTCCAATCTTTCTATCGTATTCTCGTACGTACGTCCTCGCATACATACCCAGGAACTACGGGGTATAACATAACAGCCTTATGGGAAGTTGGTTATAACGACTTTATGAAAACAAAAGAAGGGTTTTTATCACTGGTTTTAATGTGGTAACTTGACTTTAAAAAGAGAAGTGTTTTGGTTTACTTAAAAGATATAAGTCACTCTATTTTATGCTACGGGTATCGGGTGACTTTTATAAAAGGGAATGGATCTTTAAAAGGAACTTAACGCACGTAGTACTTTAGGATTAAAACCCGACTTTGACATAAAATGAAAGTACCTTGAGTCAGGATAACTTACTACGCTTGTTGTGTAACTTGCCTATGCTTGTTGTTGTGTAACTTGCCTATGCTTGTTGTTGTGTAACTTGCCTATGCTTGTTGTGATAACCTTTGTTATGCAAGAATTGTGTTCTATATTACCGCATCCCTCAATGAAGGGCCGGTTGACTCATTGAGGACTTACTTGGACGCATCTGCGGACGGAAAATTCCAGGTATGCTCACGATGATAGTGTTATTCCATAGACTAGCTCCATGAGGTTTCTTCTGTTCGCCTTGGTACCGGTGGCTTTCGTACTTGCCGCCTCGTGGTGATACGCTTGGTACTGGTAGTTAGCCGCACTTGCCCTGCTCGGTGTAGTGACGGTCTCGTGATACGCCCGTACCGTGGTCACCTCAAGATTGCCCCGCCACCACGCGGACCGCCTTGGTATCCGTAGTCGGCTCGCACTTGCCGGTCGCTCGTGGTTTGGTTGTATTGTATTGTTATTACGCTTTGGCATCGTAGGACTTGGTGTTCAGTGTACTTCTTGATTATCATATCATAGACTTCCGCATGGGAAGGTATTCCACGCATGATCGATGTTGTGGGCGTGAGACCCATAATTATATTTGAGTAAATGACCCGGGCGGCGAGACCGACTTGATATAATCGTTATATGTGTATCGTAGTTTGGTTATCATACATGTCTCGCTTTATGTAGATGATTATGATTTCATTTACGATTTCACATACTTGGTACTCAGATCGACTCCTTCTGCGTTCATGCCGCAGTAAGTACATCGTTGCCGATCCCCGCTTTAGGATCACTCAACAGTAGGGAAGCTCCGTTCCTTCGAGGCTTATCTTTGGTATGTTACCCGATGTTCTGTAGGTTCTTGTACATTCGTGGTACGTGGCCCCGTCTCCGCCATAGTTGTAAAAATCTTAGAGGTTTGTAGCACTGTGGCGTGGTTGTAAGGATTGTAATCGTCGACGCTTATATATATATGTTGAAAGGCAACCGCTTTGGTGGCCTGTTTATTTATAATATCTCTCATTTCATGTTCATGTTTTATTTCCGCTGATTTTCTCTGATGTTGTATCACTAGGGTGCCCGGGGTAAGGCACCAGTCACGGGCCCGGATTCGGGTCGTGACAAGGCCAAACCAACCACAGTAAGCCTGCAGCTGGCCGATAGGACAGTGGTTCATCCAAGAGGGAAGATTGAGGACGTGATTGTCAAAGTAGGAAAATTCTTTTTTCCTGCGGACTTCCTCATTCTTGACATGGAAGAGGATGCGGAAATCCCTATCATATTGGGGAGACCATTCCTAGCAACAGGGAGAGCCTTGATCGATGTAGAACGAGGAGAGTTGACATTGAGGGTGGAGAAAGAAGAAATGTGTTTAAAGTTTTTAAACACATCATTGAGCCACCAACCATAAGTAGGTGCTTTGCAATCAGCACCATCAACCCCCCCTGTGAGCCCGTACAAGTCAATAAAAGGAAGATGAGCCCACGAAAGCAGGCATGGTTTGCCAAACCTCCACAACAACAGGTATGTGTTCCTGAACTCCCTTAATGATAATGCTTAGAGAAGAAGAAAAAGAAAACGCAAAATGTGGAGAAATGGATTAGTTGTGACCCACCCACGCCTATTAAACTAAGGAACTGCGTCCCGCTAAAAGACGTTAAAGACATCTACTGGGAGGCAACCCAAGATATTTTGAATTGATTTTACTTTAGTAATTTTTATTAAGAACGGTCTCACGGAGGTAGTGTTCGTGTTGTAATTGACAGTGTGCAAATAAACAAGCGGCGAAAATCAAGAAAAGCGATTTCGGAAAAAAGCGGATGCGGCCACGCCTGCAGATGGCTGCACGCTAAAAGAATGTAAGAGGCACTGAAGTTTGGCCGCGCCAGGAGCAGCGCGCAGAAAAATCCCGGAGTGCAGAACATCAGGCGGCTAAAAACAGGTCTGCGCGCTTAAGCGAAATCCAAACTTAAAAACGCCTAAATCAGATTTGCCCCAATTTCAAAACCAAAACCTTACCCTTCTTCTCCACAAACCCACGAAAATCCACAAGTTACCCACAAATCCTCCAAATCGAACCCAACCACAACCAAAACTCTTAAATTCCTAAAACCCTTAGTTATCTCAACCAACAAAGCTCCATTCCATAGCCTCAAATCACCATTAAGCAAGAACATCGGAGAACACCATCAAAAAAGGTAATCTTCACCCTTTCTTGAAAGTTGCTAGTAGTCAAAGGAGGTAATAGTTGGAGAAGTGTTGCATTGTGAAGTAGTTTGGGTCAAAAATTGATTGTGAAGTTGGAGAAGGAGTATACTAGGGTGTGGGTATTGGGTAGTAGAGTTGAAGTTTGGGGTGTTTGTGTTTTAGCCACAGAGTGTTGATTGTGTTGGGAACACTTGTGCTAATAAGTTGTAATCACAGTAGTGTTTTTAACCATGTCCGCCAGAAAAAGAAGAGCCTCCACGTCCACCTCAGCCCCACATTACGATGATACTAGGTTTGTGAGCTAAGCCTTCCAAAGATACAAAAGCTTAGTACTAGGCCCTTAATCCCTGAAAGGGAATGAACTATCGAGGAGTCGTTTGGGAAGAGGATGTTTATGAGCCCATTCGGTCAATGATCGAGTTAAGTGGAGGAGATTTGTAAATCCGGAGAAGATAGCACCAATGAACACAACAATGGTGCGTGAATTCTATGCCAACTTTCCGGAGGTGGAAAGAGGTGCTTGTATGGAAATTATGTACCGTGATGCAGAAGATGTAAATACACAATCAAGACGGTTGATGTTGAAGAAAGTCAGATTGGAACCACTTTAGAACACGGTCTAGAAGACCTCCAACATCGATCGAATAACATTGCGCATACAGAAAGCTACCCCGGGCTGCATTTGATCTTGCAAGAAATGGGTCAAGAGGATTAAGCGGTGCCCGGTTAACAAAGCAACAAGGTTGGCTATATTTCATCGCGTCGATCCCATCAACGCACTTCACCAGAGTGCCGTAAGATAGGATTAAATTGATATATGGGATCATGACGGGAAAACAATTGATGGGAAAGAAATAGTGCGAGCATTGAGTAAATCAGCAGTTAGTGACAACAGTGGATTGGGACATGGCTCGCTTATCACCAAGTTATGTCACATGAACGGGTCCCAATCCTACCCATCGATACTAATGAAAGAAACCAACCACAGGTCCTATGGGATAATGCACTCTTTCCCAGACCCAAGCCCCCCAACAGCAAGAAGAAGAGCACAACAACCAGCAGCAGCAGCAGCAGAGGCCGCAATGAACGAAGATGAGCACAAATAGGGCTCATACGCGGCAGACCTAGCCACCAAAATCTACCACAGATTCGTAACCTCCAAAGGTTATGATGGAGCAGTTGCTCCAAAACCAGAGAATGATGATGCAACATTTCGACACAGTAATACAAGGACAACATGAGTTGAGACAAGGGCAACAAGAATTTAGGCAGGAGCAACAACAATTACACCAGCTGACGATGAGTTCCCTGTTCAACCAATGGTCGATGCATTATCCACCGCCACCACCACCATTTTAGCCAAGTCTGTAAGTGTCCTATTTCTTTTATTGTCTTTGAGTCTACACACATTTGGGACAATGTGTGATTTATGTTTGGGGGGGGTGTTTTATTTGTGTTTTTGTTGTTTTTATGTATTTTTGAGTCACAATTTTTTTTCTTTTGAGTCATAATCAGGTGTCAAAAGATCATGTATGTAGTTGCTAGAAACACCTAGTGAAGTAAGGTGGAATAATGTAATGGAATTGAAGCAACTATCTAAACACTTAGGTTAGATATGCCAAAAACTCACAAAACTGCCTATTCGAGTTTCTTGCTTAAATTGTGCATGCTAAATGATGAATACTTATGTGTTATGATTGCTTGCTATTTGAGGCTAAATAGTTAGGATATGCATGTTAGGAGATGACTCAAGCATTTCTTTGATAGCCAATTTACCACTCTTTTCTATCCCTGACTTTAAATATATCCCTAGTCACCCATCGAGCCTAAAAATTGAAACTTCTTTGACACCCTATATTCCCACAAATTGTGCCATAAGTAAAAATGTGAAATAGTGGAATAAATTGTGTTAAAAAAGAGACAAAAGAGTGAACAAAAGAGGAAAAGATACAATACTCTTCCTCTTGAAAAGTAATAAGAAATAGGCAAAAGCCTAAGTTGGGGGTGCTTGTTATTACAATACTCTTCACTCTCCCAAAACAAAAGAGGAAAAGATAGAATCACTGAAGAAAAGAACCAAAAGAAAAGGGAAAATGGAAAAGCTAAAGAGCTTACATATGTAATGAGCCTAAAATGCCTATTTTTACCTACCTATACCTAAGCCTACATTACAACCCTTAAAGTCCTGAAGATCTCTTTTATGCATATCCAAGATTAGTGGAGAATAACAAGTAAAAATGTCATAGTATTTTTGAATTTATATGCATGATTCAGTAAGTTGACTTCCATTATGTCACGACCCGTTCCGGGGCCAGTGACTGGTGCCTTACCCGGGCACCCAAGTAGTCATACATCAGAGTAATCAGCGGAATATAAAAATAAGACATGAAACAAGTGTAAATCGAGACACAGTTTATATCTGAGAAAAATGTCGTCTTTCGGCATATATATATAAAGAGTGAACAATTACATCCCAACTTTACAACATGACTACAAACCTCTAGGAATGTAAACAACTATGGCGGGACAGGGCCCCGCCATACCCTGAATGTACATATATCTACAACATCAGGGAGAACCATACCAAAAGTCGAGCCTCCGGAGAAGATGGAGCTCCTGACACCAAAGCAAAGATCCTAAGGATGCGGATCTAGCACCTGCTTGCCCTTACCGCGGATGAACGCGTCCAGCGAGGTCGATAACAGTACCAAGTATGTGAAACTGTAAAGTACGTTAAGTGAAATCAAAGTATTTAAAACCATTTGCAAATATAATCAGTTCAATTGCACATAGTGCCATATCACAAACAAGAGCAATAGGTAAATCGTAATGTGTCTTTTTCAGCCGCGAATGATCAAGCAAGGCCAATCGCCATAGTATCATTATGCGCCTAATCCTCGACTCCCGCATCGCATAGGTCACACGCATCTTCGCAGGTATTCTCGTGACGGTAGCTAACCCCTGCATTCTCCTCGACTCCCGCAGTCCGCATAGTCTCAATAGACCGCATAGTCACATTGCATCGCATAGGCATCCCCGTGACGGATAGAACACCGAATGATCAATCTCGAACTCCCGCAGCCCGCATAGTCACACGCCGCATACAGCCGTATAGACCCGCATCGGTGGCAAGCCCTCGGTATAATCAAGTCGCGGTATGCGATATAATAACAAGATAACGCCTTAACGCTTAACAACGTAAGCACAACAATAATAACATCACAAGACACTAACACACGTAGTATCATAACATGTTTACTTATCAAACCATCTTACTATACTTGCGTAAGTCAATACAAGATTTTCATAAACAAACAAGTAAAACCGTCTTTTATCTTTCTTAAGTCGTTATACCTAACTTCCCATAAAGCTAGTATAACTCTTAAGTTTTTGTTTAAAACCAAGTATTACTCTTCTTTCAAAACGATTCTTAATTCTTTTGAAATACTTCAAGATTCTTATTATTTAAAACTCAAGTTAAAGACATCACCAAAACTACGTCCGCTAACACACGACGCCTACCGTACTATATATATATATATTTTAAAATATCATGCTCAAGAGTATAGGAAGAATCACATACCTTCTACGAAATCCACCGCCAAGTCGAATATGTCGCTACAGAGAATCAACCTATAATAGTCAAATACGCCTATCAACGCCTAAACTATTCTCGCATGCGATTCTAAGCAGAGGTTCTATTCTATGGAAAATTGGGCAAGACTTCCCTACCCGCTGCTACTCAAGTTCATCAGAATACAATCCTATGTAAGTACAGCTCAATCTTCTTTATTATTCTTCCGATGTGATTTCACCAATTCTATTCTTTAATATTCTTATATACCTTATACTCAAGTCTTAACTATTCTTATATGTAATATCCAATTACAATAGAAGGACAAGAGTATTTACCTCGATAAGCCCAAAATTATCCAAGTTAAATGTTGATCCTGAGCAAGGTTTAGCTCCTAATTTGCACGCCCGATAGCTCCAAGCCCTTAAGTTCTACACAACTTCTACACAAACACTATAAGGATTTGGGCTAGGTATTTTGAATAGTAACTATACTGGAAGACAACTTTCTACCGCGTGTAAGGGTCTACCGGGCCACTAGGCTAGAGGGGAGAGGATGTTTCACTGCTTCTGTAGGGGGAAGAGGCTGGACGAAAACACTACAAGAGGGGGGGAGGATTTTCAAGACGTGGAGAAGTGATTTGTGGATGAACAAAACCTTCAAGTTAGGGGGGTATTTATAGCCCAACCAATGGCCAAGATGAAGCCAAGTGCTATGCAAGTGTAGCAGGATTTACCCAAGTGTCCTTATCCATCTACTACACAAAATATCCTACCTAACCTTGACCAAAGAAAGCCACAAAATCGTCCAAACAAGCCCATGTTTGTCGCCCACTGGCGGGTGACAAGTGTCCCTCTCGTTGGTCCAAAATGTTTCATCTCTAAAAACTCGCAAAAATTATTAATGACATAGCCGAATTTTCCATACGCAAGCTTTGGAAAACGCTTCGCGGAAAACGATTCTTTCGAGTGTTGCACAATATTTCGTCCAAAGTGTCTAACTAAGGTTAAACTTTTGACGACGTCCTCACGCATATACTCGTGAAATACGGTATAACATTCTCCCTCCTTAGAAACATTCGCCCGAATGTTCCTTTCCAAGACAGATAACAATAAGGTTCTTCATAACTAAAAAGCTTGCAAATGCCACATACGCCACAAAACAACACTTAGGCAAATATGACAATGAAAATTTACAAGTAGGAATGCGAGTTACCCGAGGTGGGAATAGGTGAGGATACTTCGCCTCATGTCCTCCTCACCTTCCCACGCCATCTCCTCCCCGAGCTCGTTCCGCCACAAGACTTTGACTGCCACGCCTCGTCCGCAGACGCTTAACTCGACGATCGATTATCGCTATGGGAATCTCCTCATACGATAACCCCTCGGTCACCTGGACATCGTCAATCGAATGCACTCTAGATGGAACCCCGATACATCTCCTCAGCATAGAAACGTGAAACACCGGATGCACTGCTTCCAGATCGGACGACAGATCCAACTCATAGGCAACCTTGCCTACCTCGCAGACAACTGATACGCCCAATGTACTGGGCCGAGTTTCTTCTTCGAATCTCATCACACCCTTCATGGGTGACACCTTCAGAAAACTCAATCATCAACCTCGAACTCCGATGCCGACGACGATGATCTCGCATACGACTTGCCGACTGAGCCGCGAGCAACCGCCTCGATAAGCTTCACCTTATCCATCGCCACTGCACCAAATGATCCCACTAATCGCACTCGCCACATCAAACCAGCCTATCGCGATCCGCACTTCCTCCCATACAAGGCCTCATAAGGCGCCATCCGAATACCGAGTGGTAACTATTATTATATGCAAACTCACTAAGCAAATGATCCTCCCACTACCTCGAAATAATAACACAAAGCTCGCAACATATCCTCAAGAGTCTGATAGCGCCACCGTCCGTCACTGCTCAGGATGGAATGCAGACTGTGCTCACTCGGCTCTTAAACCTTCTCGAAAGAACTCAGGTTAGCCGTAAACCGGCTCTGCCTGATATGATCGAAATAGGGAATCCATGCGACGACGATCTCTGATGTAAAGTCCGCATAATCCTCACCAAAAGTCGCCCCGACGGAAGAAAGTGGGCTGATTTCACCGCTGACGATAACCCAAATAGAATCATGTTTCTGAGTGCGAGGTAACCCCGTGATAAAGTCTATGTTGATCACCTCCCACTTCCGTGCGGGATCTCTATCGCCCGCAATAATCCACCAGTGCCTCGTGCTCTATCTTCACCGCCGACAACACGCACCGAGCTACAAACTCGCAATGTCCTCTTCAAGCCATCCCACCAATACATGTAGATCTAAGGTCGTGGTACATCTTGGTCGACCGGATGGATAGAGTAACGCGCTACAGGTGCTTCCCGTAACTCCGCCAAGTCCTCAAATATCTGGAACACACAACCTCGCCAAACCTTAGCACCCCATCAAAAGTGCTACCAAAAGCGACCCTTCCTAACGAAGAGCCGATCACGATACCGAATCAAAATCGATCCTCAAATTGCCTCTTCACCTCCTCGACGATGGAAGACTCGGCAACCTCTCGAACTCGAACCCCACTGCTATCAGAATCTATCAAACGGACACCAAGGCTCGCTAACTGATGCAAATCGCGAACCATGCCCCTTGTCACGACCCGATTCCGGGCCCGTGACTGGTGCCTTACCGGGGCACCCAAGTAGTCATACATCAGAGTAATCAGCGGAAATATAAAGCAAGACATGAAACAGCTTTATAAAATAAGACGCTTTACGTGAGAAAACATCGCTTTCTAAGATATATATATAAACATGGTTTAGCGATTACATCCGATAATCGCATAACATACGACTACACTTAAGGAAAATACAACTATGGCGACAGGCCCGCCATACCCTGATCAGACAAAACTATCTACAACAGTGAGATCATACCTAAAAGTAGAGCCTCCCAAAGGATGGAGCTCCCGACACCAACGTAGATCCTAAGAATGTGGATCTAGCACTGCCTCTTACCATGCAGATGAACGCAGCCCCGGCGAGGTCGCATAACAGTACTAAGTATATGAAATCAGAAATACTTAAATGAAACATATCATTTTAAAAACATGGCAAGTATGTATGAAACAACCAAGGAAACCGCATAAGCTACACATCACAAACAAGAGCAGAATAGGTAAATCAGAATGTCTTTTCTAGGCCGCGAATGATCGGCAGGCCAATTGCCCGTAGTATCACCACGCAAGCCTAATCTCGACTCGTAGTCCGCATAGGCCAATCACATAGCCCGTATAGGTATATAACCCCGCATCGTGGTAGCTACTCCTGCATCGCCCCGACTCGTAGTCCGCATGGCCACATAGACGCGCAGGTATAACCCCGCACACTAACTCGAACTCCCGTAGTTCGCATAGGTCCCTTGGACCCGCATGCAGGTATTCTCGAATCATGGTCCTGCATCACCGAGTCTACCTCGCGACGGAGGCGACTAACCCCGGTAATATGTCAAGAGCGAGTGATGTTACACTAACCTAACAACTTATCGTTAAACAACATAAGCACAACAAGAATACTCTTTACACAAACGTTACAAGACACTAACACACATAGCATCATATCATGTCTACTTATCAAACCATCTTATTATTCTTTTCACGATTCAATATAAGTTCGTTATAAACACATAGGCAAATCAAGCTTTTATCAATCTTAAGTGGTTATACTTAACTTCCCATAAAGCTAGTATAACTCTTAAGCTTCGCTTAAAACCCAATTAGTTCTCTCTTAAAAATGATTCAAGATTCTTTTGAAATGTTTTCGCTTCTTTATTATTCAAAGCTTAAGCATCGGCTGCAGTGCAGTTATTCAAAGCTTAAGCCGCAGGCATTGCCGTAAGTGTTATTCGAGCTTAAGTCAAAGACATTGCCGTAGTTATTATTCGCTAACACATGTACGCCTACCGCATACATATATATTGTAAAATATCATGCTTTAGAAGAATCACATACCTTCTCAAAACCACCGCCAAGTCAATATGTCGCGCAGCAGAGTCACTCATAATAGTCACGACATCTATCAAAGACTACTCAAGGTCATTCTAAATGGAGGGTTCACAATTTACGGAAAGTCGCAGCACTTCCCTACCCAATGAGCTATATAAGTTCATCAGAAAACATTCCATGTAAGTACTTGATTATTCTTCTTTAAACCCTTCTACGTGGTAACAGCTCAATTTTATTCTGTGATATTCTTCTAAGTATTTAATACTTATTCTAATACTACTACATTATGTATTCTCTAATTCAAAAGAGGGTTAGGATTAGTTACCTCAAGAAGCCCAATAATATCCTAGAAAAATCGCACTGAGCAAGGTTTTGCTCCTAAGTTGTATGCTCCAGAAACCTTAGAAGTTTTTCACAACTTCTACTAAGTACTAAGGTATTTGGGCTAGTGGTACTTGGGCATTATAACAATACAAGAAGGCAACTTTTCTACCAAGGAGGGGGTAGGTTTTGGCTAGGCTGGGGGTAGCCCTACCAAACTTCACAAGTGGAGGGAGGTTGGACGAAAGAGCTACAAAGGAGAGGAGAGGATTTTCAAGACTTGAAAGATTTGTGGACGAAGAACTCTTCATCTCTAAGGGGTATTTATAGGTCAAGAGGCCAACCAATGGCCAAGATTAAGACAAGTGCAAGGCAAGTGTAGGTGAGGATTAACTAAACACAAATATCCTACCAACTCCTCGACTTGTGCACAAGGCACAAAAACGTGCTCACCTTTGTCCAATTCGGCCCAAATGGACGATTTCAAGTCCATCAATCGAGGTGACAAGTGTCGCCTCCGCTGGTCCAAAATGTTTCGCCTCTAAAATCCGCAAAATTAGAAATGGCATATGGAATTTTCCCTACGAAAGCCGTGGGAAACGCTTTCCGGAAAACTATTCGCTTTCATGAGTCAGGCCCAAAAATCGCCCAAGCCTAAACTTTAAGGCTAAACTTTTGTACGTATTCTCTTACGCATACTCAAAATACGGGTATAACATTCTCCTCCTTAGAAACATTCGTCCGAATGTTCCTTCCCAAGACATGATAGCGATAAGGTTCTTCATAACTTAAACAAGCTTGCAAATGCCACACACGCCACAAACAACACTTAGGCATAAACGATAATGAAAATTTACAAGTAGGAAAGTGAATTACCCGAGGTGGGAATAGGTGAGATACTTCGCCTCATGTCCTCCTCGGCTTCCACGTCATCTCCTCCCCGAGCTCGCTTCGCCACAAGACTTTGACGAAGCCACGCCCTTGGTCCGCAGACGCCTAACTCCGACGATCGACTATCGCATGGGAATCTCCTCATACGATAACCCCTGGCCACCGACATCGCCAATCGGTGTACCTAGATGGATCCCCGATACATCTCCTCAAAGATAGATACGTGAAAAACCGATGCATCGCCTCCGGACGGTCGGCAGATTCAACTCATAGGCAACCTGCCTACCTCATGGACAATCAAACGCCCAATGTACCTGGGCCAGTTTCCTTCTTCCCGAATCTCATCACACCCTTCATGGGTGACACCTTTAGGAAAACCCAATCATGAACCTCAAACTCAAGATGCCGACGACGATGATCTCGCATACGACTGGCCGACTCGAGTCATTAATAGCCGCCTTGATAAGCTTCACCTTATCCATCGCTGCACCAAATCCGTCCCACCACCGCACTCGCCCACATCGAACCAACCTATAGGCGATCCGCACTTCCTCCCATACAAGGCCTCATAAGGCGCCATCGAATACCGGAGTGGTAGCTATTATTATACGCGAACTCAACTAGAGGCAAATGATCCTCCCAACTACCATCGGTCAATAACACAGCTCGCAGTGATATCCTCGAGTCCGGATAGTGCGCTCGCCGTCCGCTCTGCTCAGGATGAAATGCAAGATCGTGCTCACTGCGCCCATAAACCCTCGGAAGGACCTCCAGGTTAGCCAGAACCGGGCTCCTGCTCGATATGATCGGGTAGGGACTCCACGCATCGACGATCTCTGATGTAAAGTCCGCATAATCCTCACCAAAAGTCGCCCCGACGGAAGAAAGTGGGCTGATTTCACCGCCGACGATAACCCATATAGAATCATGTCTCTCCGAGTGCGAGGTAATCCCGTGATAAAATCCATGTTGATTACCTCCCACTTCCGTGTCGGGATCTCAATCGCTGCAACAAACCACCGTGCCTCGTGCTCTACCTTCACCGCCGACAACATGGGCACCGAGCTACGAACTCGCAACGCCCTCTTCAAGCCATCCCACCAATACACGTATCTAAGGTCGTGGTACATCTTGGTCGACTTCGATGAATAGAGTAACGCGCTACCGCGTGCTTCCCCAAGAACTCCGCCAAGTCCTCAAACATCCGAACACACACCGCCAAACCTTAGCACCCCATCGTGCTACCTCAAAAGGACCCTTGCCCTCACGTAAGAGTTGTATCACGATATCTAATCAAAGCCGGATCCTCGAATCAAGCCTCTTCACCTCCTCAACGATGGAAGACTCGGCAACCTCACGAACTCTAACCCCACCGCTATCGGAATCAATCAAACGGACACCAAGGCTCGCTAATCGTGCAAATCACGAACCATGTCCTCCTCTCTAGCCGCACATCCGATAGGCTCCCATCGACCTACGACTAAGAGCATCCGCCACAACATTGGCCTTCCCGTGGTACAGATATCAACATCGTAATCCTTAAGCAACTCTAACCACCGCCTCGTCAGAAGTTCGCCTCCTCTCGTGAAGATATACCGAGGCTCTGTGGTCTGTAAATATCCACGCGAACCCCATACAAATAGTGCCTCCAGATCTTCAAAGCGTGAATCACAACCGCCAACCCAAATCACGCGGGTAGTTCCTCTCGTGTTTCTTCACCGCCTGACGATATGCTATAACCCCGCCATGCCGCATCAACACATCCCAACCCGATGCTCGACGATCACAATACACGACATAACCATCCGACCCTCCGAAGAGTAAGAACGGGCGGCCGCCGCTTCTTTCAAGAATCGAAACCCCGCCACAAGCATCACCATCAAACTGGCCGCTTCCGAGTCACCTAGTCAATGTGCAGAGATAAGCAAACTTCTCCACGAACCGCCGATAATATCCTCGCAAGGCCTGTAAAATCGCGAACCTCTCCGGAGTAAGAGTTCAGGCCAAGTCCTCGATCGCCGATCTTGGCCGATTCACTGAATGCCATCACCCTAATATGCCCAAGAAACGCCATCAAGTCAACCAAAACTCACATTTGGAAAACTTGGCGCATAATCGCTGGTCCCGAGAATCGCCAAGACAGCCTCGGTGCTCCGCATGCTCTCGCCTCCGAGCGAATAAACCAAGATATCATCAATGAACACTATCACAAACGTGTCCAAAATGGTTTGAACACTCGTTCATCAAATCCATGAATACCACGAGCATTCGTCAACCCAAAAGACATGACCGAACTCATAATGCCCGCACGTCCTAATGCTCTGTGGACATCCACCTCTCGACTCGCACTGATGATAGCCCGATCGCAGATCAATCTTGGAGAAACATCTCGCACTCGCAACCGTCGAACAAATTATCAATCCCGGAAGGGGTATTCGTTTAATGGTCACCTTGTTCACCGCTCAGAATCAACACACGCGCAGCGCCCCGCCCTTCTTCTTTACGAACAATACCGCGCTTCCCTGTGGAGAAACACTAGGCCGGATGAAGCCCTTCTCCAAAGAAATCCTCACCGGTCCTTCAACTCTCTCAACTCGGCAAAGCCATTCTCAGATGGCGGAATGGAAATAGCCGGTATCCGCAACACATCTATACAAAACTCGATCTCCTCTCGTGAGGATACCCGGAGGTCATCCGAAACACGCCTGGGAACTCACGACCATCGAACCGATCAAAATCTGGTACCGCAGCCTTCAAGATCAAACACCAACGAGATGGTAGATATACCCTTCGCACCATCTTTCCTAGCCTCGAGGTAGGAAATAAACCTACCTCTACGAAACCGCGTTCTCCCACTCAACAACCGGCCTCGTGAACCGGAACCGCATTACTTTCTCTCTCAGAGTCTACATTGGCGAGCAGAAGCTAGCCAATCCATCCCCATGATCACGCCAAGTCAATCATCTCCAACTCTATCAAGTCGGCTAGGTCCGACGATCAGAATGGTCACAGACAAGCTCTATATACCCGCCGAGCACATCGAATCACCCATCGGCGTGGCTACCTCGAAAGGATCTATGGACTCGTGCTCTATCCCTATCCTACTAGCAACAAGGGGAGATATATAGACAGAGTAGAACCCGGATCTATCAAGGCATAAACATCAAACCCGTAAACCGATAAGGTACTCGCGATTTACATCAAAGCGAGGCCTCATGATCCGCTTACCGGACAAAGCATATACGCGCTCGAGGACCGCTAGAATCGACCCGCGCCACGACCTCACGCGACTCGCCGCCCACGAGTACCTTGCCTCCGTGGCGAGTAATCGTCGGGACGGAAGACCGGCGAAAGAACTCGTAGTCGACTTACCATCAAGATCGCCTTGGTCGACAATTCTCGCATAGTGACTCGCTGACACAATCAAACAAGCTCCCGTGAAGCAGCACCACAACTCCCGGCGGATCTACCGCGACGCCACACCGGCGGGTGGTCCCGATCGCCGCACTTCGCCGCCTGACGCTCAAGTCCCGCCCCGGTTCCGCCTCGAATATCTCGGATGCGGCTGAGGACGGTGCAGAGTGCTCGGGCCGGCCGTGGGTGCACCCAGATCGCCGAGGCCGCCACCACGATAGCCACCAAAAGACCCCGCCCCCGGTCTCTTCTCGCCGTCACAACCCGGCGGGTCTACGCTCCTCACATCCTGCAGCACGAGCTCGCACGCGGTAATGTCCATACCCTGAAGAGAAACACCGCACACCACTTCGGCCATATAGTCATCTAGCCCTGACATAGCGTGCACCCTATCCTCCATAATCGCTACTAACGCTGGACATATCGAGCCAAAGAATCAAACTCGACATTGTACTCCCGACAGCAAGGCCCTCTCTCGCCAGCAAAAATCTATCACCGCGCCTCCTCATCCGCGAGGCAAGAAGTGAGCGAGGAAAGCTTCCGAGAACTCATCCTGGTAGCCGGGACGCTGCGTTTCCCGGATAACTCCTATGAATCAAACCAATCGATCGCAGATCACGCAGCCTATGCGAATCGGCGTCACAGACTGCCTCGAGGCCTTGATCACCTCACGATCCTTCAGAGCCGACGGATGAACTCCTCGCGATCATCCTCCGCCGACCAGAAACTCAAGGCTACAACTCAAGAAATCTCGTAGCTCAAACTATTCGCCTCGGGTGTACCACGGCGCGACCGGCCGAGCCGAACTGAATCGCCGCGATTCACTTCCTCGATTCGCCACAACTTCAGCTAAAAGTCGGCTATCTCTCGCACTCCTAACTCCTCCGCCTGTGCCGTGGGACATGAGGTGCTGGTACCGTGGTCTTCGGCTGGCCGGGCGGCCATGTAACTCGCCGTCATGTATAGATCGGGCTCGAGCCTCGTGACTAGGTGTTCGATCGCGCCTCCCGCTTGCCCTTCCGCCCGGTTGCCTTTACGCGAGGCATAATCAGCATAGAAAGGAATACGTTAGAGGTCCAACCTATAACACACGCCTCTAAAGCACGATCTCGTAACGAGAAGAATGGAAACCAATCCTAAATATCCTATAGCCTCCGACATTGGTGTGGTGCACAACACACCGATAATCAAGACTTACTAGATACGGCTCAGACACTTTCCGAGGATTAATCGCTCGATACCACTTTTGTCACGCACCCATTCCGGCTCGTGGATCGTGCCTTACCGGCACCCAAGTAGTCATACATCGAGTAATCGGAAATATAAAGCAAGACATGAAACGCTTTATAAAATAAGACACGCTTTATGTGAGAAAACACGCTTTTCGCATATATATATAAACATGGTTTAGCGCTACATCCGATAATCGCATAACATGACTACGCACTTAAGGAAAATACAACTATGGCGAGTGGCCCCGCCATACCGATCAGACAAAACTATCTACAACAGAGATCATACCCAAAAGTAGAGCCTCCGAAAGGACGAGCTCCCGACACCAACGTAGAGATCCTAAGAATGTGGATCTAGCACTGCCGCCTTACCGCGGCATGAACGCAGCCCCCGGGCGAGGTCAAGACAACAGTACTAAGTATATGAAATCAGAAATACTTAAATGAAACATATCATTTTAAAACAGCTTTTGCAAGATGTATTTAAACAACTCAGGAAACCGCACATACACATCACAAACAAGAGCAGCAATAGGTAAATCAGAATGTGTCTTTTCTAGGCTGCGAATGATCGGGCAGGCCACTTTCCGTAGTATCACCATGCAAGCCTAATCTCGACTCTGTAGTCCGCATAGGCCAATCACATAGGCCCGCATAGGTATATAACCCCGCATCGAGGTAGCTACCCTCGGCATCGCCCCGACTCGTAGTCCGCATGGCCACATAGACCGCATGAGGTATAACCCCGCACACTAACCTGAACTCCCAGAGTTCGCATAGGTCCCTTGGACCCGCATGAGGTATTCTCAATCACGGTCCTGCATCACCGAAGTCTACCCCAGACGGAGGGCAGCTTAACCCCTGCATTATGTCAAGAGGTGAGTGATGTTACACTAACCTAACAGCTTATCGTTAAACAACATAAGCACAACAAGAATACTCTTTACACAAACGTTACAAGACACTAACACACATAGCATCATATCATGTCTACTTATCAAACCATCTTATTATTCTTTTCACGATTCAATATAAGTCTGTTATAAACACATAGGCAAACTGTTTCTTTTATCAATCTTAAGTGGTTATACTTAATGTTATACCCCGTAGTTCTGACCCTACGTACGAGAGCGTACGAAAGTATGTAAGACTTAAATTTTTTAAGGATAGGTTGACGGATTGTTCCGGGCGGGTTTTAGTCAACTTTGAGGCGGGTTATGACCCGGTATATTGAGAGTTCCTGGCGTTTCAAAGGCCTAGGCGTAGTTCGTTGAGTCTGGATTCCAACACAACCAACCGCTCGCCGATAGGCGCCGGAGTAGGAAGTTATGAGAATTACAAGTTCGGGCGCAATGACGTAAACGTGTTTCGACTAAGGCGATGGCCGCGCCCGGTGCAGGGTCGCGCGCCAAAGTACCGCAGGTCGCAGCAGCATGCAGCCGCGCGCCAGGCGTGGTCGCGCGCCAAAGAGCAGAGGATCATGAGGTTTCAGCACAAGGCGCCGAGACGGGTTTTTAGGCGGAAAACTTAGGAAATCTGATTTTTGTTTTGAAAGAGGCTATGGAAGGTGACAAGTGTCCCCATCTGATTTTCTCACAGATGCAATATATTGACCAAGGCTTGGTCATTTTCTATCTTTCATCTTCACTCTCTCTCTCAAATTGCTCCCTTCTCTCTAAACTTCCAAATTTCTCTAGAACCCCAAGAGAAATTCTAAGCCTAAGAAAATCTGAAAGATAAGAGCAAGAAAAGAAGCTTGTGGCTAGCTTGTTGGCATTGTTGTTGTGGTGGTGTTCTTGGCAAGGAAGCTAGCAATATTTGGAATAAGTTTGGCTAAAACTTTAAGGTAACATTTCTTCCTTTAGAATTAGTTCTAGTGTTGCATGTTTGTAAGAAGGAACTTGTGATAAGAGATAATGCTCTTAGAATCATTGCATGCTAGAAATGTGGTTCGATATGAAGAATGGGTTAAGAAGAGATTATGAGCATGTTGTAGCCTAAAACTACCTTAGAATTGTTAAGTAAATTGTTGTAGACTTATGGGACAGAATTTTGGGTATGTAATCCCTTTGAATCATTGGTTTGATCGAGCCTTAAACGTGGCATTTGATGATAAATTCGACCTTGAGAAAGGTGGCAAAGTGAGTAGAAACAAAGGAAATGCTGCCCAATTTTCCATAGAATTTAGTGACTTAGAACTCGATTGTTCTACTTTGAGATTGTGAGGTTAATGTCAGATCATGATTATTATAGTCGAGATATTACTCATGTAGTCGAGCTTAGCAAGTGGATTGACCAAAGAGGTATGTGAAGCTTTCCTATCTCTCGAGCATGAATAGATGAAACTATGTAGTACTAGACGACAAGATTTGGTGTTCTTACTTGTTTTGATTATAAAATGACTTGTCTGCTTTAAAATGTATAAGTCCTCGATTAAGGGAAAATATGATTTTACTAAAGTATAGAGTTAATATAACAACTTTATGGGAAGTTGGTTTATTAGCTTCATAAAAGGTTAATGAGAAGAGATTTTACTCTAAGTAAGATAAGATATAAGAGGCAAATTGATTTAAAGGCATCAATTGCCCAAAGGCTTTTATGTATAAAGAAGAGTCACTTTTAAAAGAGTCAAAGATGTAGTACTAAGTTAAATTCTGCTTTGCTTTTTATTAAAGATATGGTTAAGTGCCTTAAGTAAACTAAAATGAGAGGGTATATGAGCAAGATTAGTAAGAAGTTATAAGTTTTCTTAACTTATTTATTATTATGATACGATGACTTGAGATAGGTAAGAGTATGTCCGGCGGGCAAGCCCCAAGATCGCCATACCACCTCCTTCAAGTAAGAGTATGTCCGGCGGGCCAGCCCCAAGATCGCCATACCATCCGCTTCTGGGCAAGAGTATATCCGAGGCCACCCAAGATCGCTATACCACCGCCTGGTAAGAGTATATCCGGCGGGTAAGTCCTCAAGATCGTTATACCACCCGGTTCCGTGGATTTGCTACCCATGACGCGAGGAATACCTCACGCGAGTCCTGTGGCTTACGCGCGGTGAAATAGTCCCATGCCGACGGTACACCGATGCGAGAGTACTCACGCGGTCCACAGGACCTACGCGGTGAAATAGTCCCGCGAGTAGTGGTGCATGGATACCGCAGCGAGGTACTCGCCTCGATCCTAAGGCCCCTATTTTACGCAAAGATTATATGTATATATATATATACTTGTCACTCTCATTGTTAGTAAGGCACAAGAAAAGGTATTTTAATTGTCTTCCATGACTCCACTACTTTTAGACTTGATATCATTATTACAAAGATTTTCCAGCCTTTACATACTTGGTACATATCACAGATCGACTTCTTCCTGGGGCCGCTCATGCCGCAGGTAAGGGTAAGCGCATTGAGGATCCTCGCTCTAGGATCACTATTCCTGTCGAAGCTCCATTCCTCCGACGCTTGTTGTTTTGGTACGGATTTTCCCCGACGCTATAGGTATTTTATACATTCAGTGGTACGGCGGGCCCCGTCCCGCCACGCTTGTTATCTTTAGAGGTCCGTGGTCACATATGTATTTTGGGCTATAAGAACCAGCTTGTATTATAAATACTTTGTTTAAGTATGTTTATGGAAGCAGCCTTTATCTACCGCCGATATGTTTTACCCTTTTACGGTTATGTGTCAGGCTATGTTCCGCCGCTATTCTCCGACATATACCGACAGGTACCCCAAGAGGTACTAGTCGCGCCCGGTCGGGTCGTGACAAAAGTGGTATCAGAGCGCTTAGTCCTCTGAAAGTGTCCACGCATCGCGTCTAGTAGAGTCTTGATTATCGCTGTCGTGCACCACATCTATAATCGTGAGGTCGCAGGATATTTAGGATTGGTTTCATTCTTTCACTCTAAGATCGCAATGTAGCCGAAGTTATAGTCGAGCCTCCTCCGATGTTTCCTTTGTATCGCTTATGCCTCCACGCAAGGCAACCGCGCCCGTGGCGGCAAGGCACCGAGGTGCCGCTAGCTGGACGCGGAGAGTCACGCAGGCACAGCCCGGGCCCTACCAGATGATGTTTAGAGCGGCGAAGTTCCACGCCGCCGCCACCAAAGAGAGTTCGAGGCAATGGACGCGCCATCGAGACCGCGCAGACGAGCTCCACCCCACACCAGGCCCGAGTACGAGATTACGGGAATGATTCGCCATCGACCAAAGATAGTAAGGTGGCAATACGACAGAGCAGCGCTAACCCTAGAGCCGATAGCTTTACTGATTCGGATTTCGGGTTGTCACCCACCCGAAGTTCTATGGTTCAAGATTTGACGAGGATCCGCAAGAGTTTGTCCCAGCTACAATGACCATGCAGTTCTTAGGCCTCGTAGACCGAGTCCGTTATACTAGCTTTCTACCGTTACGCGATATCAAGGCTGAACTGCCTGAGCCACGGGTATTGTCGAGGTGAGGATGCTCTTCCACCGATCGAGGAGTTCACAGAGGCGCTCCTAGACCACTTCTTGCCCCCGAGCAGTGAGGCCCGTAGATAGGTTCTTGACCTTGAGACAAGACGAGGACTATCGTGAGTACACTGAGTTTGACTCTGGCCGAGCATGCGCACACCATAGTAGCCATACGCGCATGTGGTTCATCGATATGTGACGGGTTAGACCGTCACACGACTATCGTGATGCTTGGGGGTGGCTCTTCACCGGGATGGATATTTCCAGACGTGCATACGCACGTGGATCGGCGATAGAGAGAGGCAGGATCGCCTAGATACGGGTCACCAAGAGGCCGTGACAACAGGACTCGTATGATCTCGAGGCGGCAATTTCAGCAGAATAGGTCCACATTCCACCAAGACAGAGTGCTCCTTCTCGCTTTTCCGCAAGAGATCCGATCGCCAGGTTATTCAGAGCAGTCGTGGCTCCGTGACTTCAAAGTGCTGCGAGGCAGACCAACACCAATCGAGACCACCTACCTCTGGCGCTCGACGTGGTAGATCTCATCCGGCGAGTGCCGTATGGGTTCTAGAGCAGTTACTCTTGTGACGCAGGCCATCTAAAGAAGGATTGCCCGCCCCAGCAATGGAGCATTACTGCTCACCGACGGTCCGGTCGGGTCTTCATCTTCTATGGCTAGACGCCCGAGGCGTGGTACTTACGGGCCAAAGCAGCCGCGGCAGGTCATGGCAGTGGTTCCAGCCTAGCGGTCCTCGTAATCGCATTTATGCTATGTCCAATGACAGACCGTGAGGCGCCCTGCATGTCGCCACAGTACATTATTGGTTTCACGCCGATGTATATGCTTTGATAGATCCAGGTTCTACCTTGTCCTACATATCTCCTCATATTGCCAGTAGAATAGGGATAGAGCCCGAGTCCATAAGACCTTTTGAGGTGGCTACGCCAGTAGGCGATTCAGTGGTAGCTGAGCGAGTGTATAAGGCTTGCCCCGTGATTATAGATAGTCGTCATACCCTAGCCGACTTGATAGAGTTGGATATGACAGACTTTGACGTGATTACGGTACGGATTGGCTAGCATCTTGCTACGCCAACGTGGACCGTAGGAGAGACTAGTTCGTTCCAGCCTACGAGCCGATTATCGAGTGGAAGGGAATACAAAGCCGCCGCGGGTAAGTTTATTTCTTACCTCAAGGCTGGAAGATGGTGCGAAAGTGGTATATCTACCATATGGTTCGGTATTCGACATCGAGGTCGAGGTACCGACCTTCACCAAGACTGGCCGTTAGAGAGTTTCCACGTATTCCCGCACGAGCTTCCGTGTCCCTCCCGAGAGGAGATCGAGTTTTGTATTGAATCGACGCCGATACTGACCGATATCTATTCCGCCATATAGGACGGCACCCGCCGAGTTGAAGGAATCAAGGACCACCAAAGACTTGGCCGAGAAAGGCTTTATTAGGCCAAGTGTTTCTCCTCGGGAGCACCCGTGTTATTTGTAAAGAAGAAGGACGGACGCCGCAGATGCGGTATTGATTACAAACAACAAGGTAACTATCAAGAATAGATATCCTCCCGTGATTGACGATTTGTTTGACCAAGCAGGTGCAAAGTGTTTTTCCAAGATAGACTTGGGTCCGGTTATCATCAAGTGCGAGTTAGAGAGATAGATATCCCAAAGATCGCATTCGTGACCCAGATGGGCACTATGAGTTCAGGCGATGTCCTTCTGTTGACCAACGCCCCAAAGAAGATTCATGGATTTGATGAATAGGTGTTCGTGCCATTCGACATGTTCGTTATAGTTTTCATCGATGATATCTTCGTATATTCGCGCACGAGCAGCGAGCATACAGATCATTCGGCGCGGTATCGAGTCCTCCGAGACCGCAACAGATGCCAAGTTCTCAAAGTGCGAAGTTCGTTAGCTTCAAAGGCTTTCCTAGCATATTATCTGGCCGACGGATTCTGTTGATACAACTAAGATTGAGATAGCCAAGACTTGGCCTGCACTCCACTACACCGGCAGGTATGCAGCCTTTTGGGCCTCATGTTATTATCTGAGGTTTGTAGAGAAGTTTGCTTCTATTTCAAAGATCGCTGACTGTCGACTCGTATGCGCCTATGTTCACGGACTGATACTTGTGAGGAAAGTTTCAGCTAAAAGGAGAAGTTGACGACCGCCTCAGCTTCTTACTTCCAGAGGGCTTAGATGGTTACGTGGTTTTTGACGCCAGTGCGTCTGGTGCGCGCATCGACGCAAAGACGGCAAGCGTTATAGCTTATGCATCTCGACAAATTAGGAAACATGAGAAGAACTATCCCACGCATGACTCGAGTCGCGCAGCGATTCATGCCTTAAAGATCCGAGGCATTATTTATACGGAGTTCATGTGACATTTACACGCACCACAAGAGTCTCCGACATCTTCACCGCAGGAGCCGAACTCATGCGCAGACGGTGGTCGAGCTACTTAAGGATTATGACGCTGATATTCGTACCACCCGCGAAGGCCAACGTAGTGGCGTATGCCCTTAGTCGCAGATCGACGGGTAGTCCGTCTGATGTTCACCGCAGAAGAGGATACGGTCCGAGAGTTACATCACCAGCAAGCCTCGGGTCCGCTTGGTTGATTCTCGTAGTAACGGAATTCGGTTCGAGAGGTTGCCGAGTCTTCCATCGCCGGCGAGGTGAAGAGGCGACGATGAGGATCCGATTTTGGCACTGCATCGACGCAGCCTTCCGTAATGAGAAGAGTCTATTCGGCGCGCTCACGGGTGCTAAGATTCGAGGGCCGGCCAGGTGTTCCCGATGTGACAGACTTCGCCAGATTTCGTGAGGCACACGGCTCGTTATTCTATTCATCCGGTCGACTAAGACGTACCATGACCTCGACGCGTATCAGCGGACGGCCTAAAGAGGACGCCATGGAATTCGCGTACGCGCGCCCAATTGTCAACGTGTTAAGATTGAGCACCAGAGGCCCGCTGGTCAGCAGCCATCGATATTCCAACTGAAGCTGGAGGTGATAAATATGGATTTTATCACAGACTACCCACCACTCCTGAGGAAGCATGATTCCATTTGGGTGATTGTCGACAGATTGACGAAATCACCATTTTCTTCCTGGCCGTAACGACGTTTCACCGAGGACTATGCCGATTATATATTAGAGAGGTTGTGAGACCGCACGAGTCCCTGTCGATTATATCGACAGAGGAGCCCGCCTCGCTAACTCTGAGGTCTTTTCGTGGCGGATTAGGGACACAGTGAGTCTCAAGACGGCGCTTCATCCTCGTGACAGACGGACATGCCGAGCGCACTATCCGCATACACTCGAGGATATGTCATGCGCTTGTGTTATTGATTTCGTGGTAGCCGAGGATCACTTGCCTCAGGAGTTTGCTTATAACAATGCCTACCATTCCAAAGATTCGACGGCGCCTTACGAGGCCTTATACGAGGAAGCGCAGTCACCGATAGTCGTTCGAGGTGGAGAAGTTCAGCTTAGTCGGGCCGCACTTAGTTCACAGTGCGGATAAGGCGGCTTATCCAGAGCGTTATCGCACCGTAGTCTGCGTAAGTCGACGCAGATCATCGCGCCGACACTTGGAATTTGAGATGTATGATCGGGTTTTTCTAGCGTACGCCTACGGCGGCGTGATGAGATTTGGAAAGAAAGGGAAGCTTAGCCCAAGGTACATCGTCGCATCGATTGTCCGTAGTGCAGGCGTTGCCTATGAGTTAGATCTTCCGTCCGATTCGAGGCTGCATCCGCTTTTTCATGGTCTATGTTGCGAAATGTATCGAGATCCGCTCAGAGTGCACCCGATTCATGATGTCCAGTGACAGAGGAGTTATCGTATGAGGAGAGTCCCATAGCGATACTCGATCGACAAAGTTAGACGACTTCTGACGAAAGACGGCTTCCGCCAAGCGTCCCGTGGCGAACGAAACAGGAGGAAATGACGGGAAGCAGAGGATGACATGATGAAGAAGTATCCTCACTTATTCCCTATACCTCCGTGTAACCTACTTTCCCGCTTGTTAGTTTTGATTTAGCATTTACGCTCGTAAAGATGTCAGGTTTCGGAGTTTCTTTTTGCAAAAGAATAGTTAAGAGGGTCTATGTCGACGCCAGGATTTGAGTAAGTCTAGAAGGAACATTCGACGAATGTTTCTAAGGGGGAGAATGTTATACCCTCGTAGTTCTGACCCTACGCACGAGCGCATTTAAAGTATGTAAGACTTAAATTTTTAAGGATAGGTTGACTGATTGTTCCGCGGGTTTTAGTCAACTTTGAGGCGGGTTATGACCCGGTATATTGAGAGTTCCTGGCGTTTCAAAGGCCTGGCGTAGTTCGTTGAGTCTAGATTCCAACGCAACCAACCGCTCGCCGATAGGGCGCCGAGTAGGAAGTTATGAGAATTACAAGTTCGGGCGCAATGACGTAAACGTGTTTCGACTAAGGCGACAGGCCGCGGCCCGTGCAGGTCGCTGCGCGCCAAAGTACCGCAGGTCGCAGCAGCTGCAGCCGCGCGCCAGTGGGCAGGGCGCGCGCCAAAGATCGTGAGGATCATGAGGTTTCACGCCGCTGGCGCCGCGCGGCCGCGCGCCGAGGCGGGTTTTTAGGCGAAAACTTAGGAAATCTGATTTTTGTTTTGAAAGAGGCTACGGAAGGTGACAAGTGTCCCCATCTGATTTTCTGTCAGATGCAATATATTGACCAAGGCTTGGTCATTTTCTATCTTTCATCTTCACTCTATCTCTCTCAAATTGCTCCCCTTCTCTCTAAACTTCCAAATTCTCTCTAGAACCCCAAGAGAAATTCTAAGCCTAAGAAAATCTGAAAGATAAGAGCAAGAAAATAAGCTCAGGCTAGCTTGTTGGCATTGTCATGTGGTGTTCTTGGCAAGGAAGCTAGCAATATTTGGAATAAGTTTGGCTAAAACTTTAAGGTAACATTTCTTCCTTTAGAATTAGTTCTAGTGTCGCATGTTTAGAAGAAGGAACTTGTGATAAGAGATAATGCTCTTAGAATCATCGCATGCTAGAAATGTGGTTCGATATGAAGAATGGGTTAAGAAGAGATTACGAGCATGTTGTAGCCTAAAACTACCTTAGAATTGTTAAGTAAATTGTTGTAGACTTACGACAGAATTTTGGGTATGTAATCCCCTTTGAATTGTTGGTTTGATCGAGCCTTAAACGTGGCGCTTGATGATAAATTCGACTTGAGAAAGGTGGCAAAGTGAGTAGAAACAAAGGAAATGCTGCCCAATTTTCCATAGAATTTAGTGACTTAGAACTCGATTGTTCTACTGAGATTGAGGTTAACAATGTCAGATCATGATTATTATAGTCGAGATATTACTCATGTAGTCGAGCTTAGCGTGGATCGACCAAAGAGGTATGTGAAGCTTTCCTATCTCTCGAGCATGAATAGATGAAACTATGTAGTACTGTAGACGCACAAGATTTGGTGTTCTTACTGTTTTGATTATAAAATGACTTGTCTGCTTTAAAATGTATAAGTCCTCGATTAAGGGAAAAGTATGATTTTACTAAAGTATAGAGTTAATATAACAACTTTATGGGAAGTTGGTTTATTAGCTTCATAAAAGGTTAATGAGAAGAGATTTTACTCTAAGTAAGATAAGATATATGAAGAGGCAAATTGATTTAAAGGCATCAATTGCCCAAAGGCTTTTATGTATAAAGAAGAGTCACTTTTAAAAGAGTCAAGCATGTAGTACTTCAAGTTAAATTCTGCTTTGCTTTTTATTAAAGATATGGTTAAGTGCCTTAAGTAAACTAAAATGAGAGGGTATATGAGCAAGATTAGTAAGAAGTTATAAGTTTTCTTAACTTATTTATTATTATGATATGATGACAACTGAGATAGGTAAGAGTATGTCCGGCGGCAAGCCCCAAGATCGCCATACCACCTCCTTCGCAAAGAGTATGTCCGGCGGCCAGCCCAAGATCGCCATACCATCCGCTTCAGCAAAGAGTATATCCGGCGGCCACCCCAAGATCGTTATACCACCGCCTGTGGTAAGAGATATCCGGCGGGTAAGTCCTCAAGATCGTTATACCACCGGTTCCGCGGATTTGCTACCCATGACGCGAGGAATACCTCACGCGAGTCCTGTGGGCTTACGCGGTGAAATAGTCCCACGCCGGCGGCATACCGATGCGAGAGTACTCACGCGTCCACGCGGACCTACGCGGTGAAATAGTCCCGCGAGTAGGGTGCTTATGGATACCGCAGCGAGGCACCGCCTTGATCCTAAGGCCCCTATTTTATGCAGATTATATGTATATATATATATACTTGTCACTCTCATTGTTAGTAAGGCACAAGAAAAGGTATTTTAATTGTCTTCCATGACTCAATTTACTTTTAGACTTGATATCATTATTACAAGATTTTCCGCCTTTACATACTTGGTACATATTGTGTACTCGACTTCTTCTGGGGCCGCGCTCACGCCGCAGGCGGTAAGCGTATCGAGGATCCTCGCTCTGGGATCACTATTCCTGTCGGCTCCATTCTCCTGACGCTTGTTGTTTGGTAACGGATTTTCCCCGATGCTATAGGTATTTTATACATTCAGGGTATGGCGGGCCCCGTCCCGCCACGCTTGTTATCTTTAGAGGTCCGTGGTCACATATGTATTTTGGGCTATAAGAACCAATTGTATTATAAATACTTTGTTTAAGTATGTTTAAGGCAAATTTTATCTACCGCCGATATGTTTTACCCTTTTACGGTTATGTGTCAGGCTATGTTCCGCCGCTATTCTCGACATATACCGATGTGGTACCCCAAGAGGTACTAGTCGCCCCTGGTCGGTCGTGACACTTAACTTCCCATAAAGCTAGTATAACTCTTAAGCTTTTGTTTAAAAACCAATTAGTTCTCTTACTAAAAATGATTCAAGATTCTTTGAAATGTTTTCGATTCTTTATTATTCAGCTTAAGCCGAGGCATCACAGTAGTTATTCAAAGCTTGCCGAGGCATTGCCGTAGTGTTATTCAGCTTAAGTCAAAGACATTGCCGTAGTTATTATTCGCTAACACATGACGCTCACCGCACTACATATATATTGTAAAATATCATGCTTTAGGAAGAATCACATACCTTCTCAAATAAAACCACCGCCAAGTCAATATGTCGCAGAGAGTCACCTCATAATAGTCACGCATATCTATCAAATACTACTCAAGGTCATTCTAAACAGAGGGTTCACAATTCTACGGAAAGTCGGGCAAAGACTTCCTACCCAAGAGCTATATAAGTTCATCAGGAAAACAAATTCTATGTAAGTACGCTTTGATTATTCTTCTTTAAACCCTTCTACTGTGGTAACAGCTCAATTCTATTCTCGTGATATTCTTCTAAGTATTTAATACTTATTCTAATACTACTACAGATGTATTCTCTAATTCAAAAGAGGGTTAGGATTAGTTACCTCAAGAAGCCCAATAATATCCTAGAAAAGTCGCTACTGAGCAAGGTTTTGCTCCTAAGTTGTATGCTCCATTAAACCTTAGAAGTTTTTCACAACTTCTACTAAGTACTAAGGTATTTGGGCTAGGTACTTGGGCATTATAACAATACAAGAAGGCAACTTTTCTACCAAGGAGGGGTAGGTTTTGGCTAGGCTAGGGGGTAGGCCTCGGCCAAACTTCACAAGGAGGAGGGGGAGTGTTGGACGAAAGAGCTACAAAGTGAGAGGAGAGGATTTTCAAGACTTGAAAGATTTGTGGATGAAGAACTCTTCATCTCTGGGGGTATTTATAGGTCAAGAGGTGGCCAACCAATGGCCAAGATTAAGACAAGTGCAAGGCAAGTGTAGGGTGAGGATTAACTAAACACAAATATCCTACTAACTCGACTTGTGCACAAGGCACAAAAACGTGCTCACCTTTGTCCAATTCGTCCAAACGACGATTTCAAGTCCATCAATTGGAGGTGACAAGTCGCCTCCCGTTGGTCCAAAATGTTTCGCCTCTAAAAATCCGCAAAATTAGAAATGGCATAGCCGAATTTACCCTACGAAACCGTGGAAACGCTTCGGTCGAAAACTATTCGTTTTGTGAGTTGTGCCCAAAAAAATCGTCCAAGCCTAAACTTTAAGGCTAAACTTTTTGTACGTATTCCCTTACGTACATACTCTGAAAATACGGGGTATAACACCCCTCCTCTCCGGCTGCACATCTGATAGGCTACCCATCGACCTACGACTAAGGGCATCTGCCACAACATTGGCCTTCCCCGGGTGGTACAGGATATCGACATCATAATCCTTAAGCAACTCTAACCACCGCCTCTCGCCGTAAGTTCAGCTCCTCTCGTCAAGATATACCGAGGCTCTTGTGGTCTGTATAAATATCCACATGAACCCCATACAAATAGTGCCTCCGGATCTTCGCGCGCGAATCACCGCCGCCAACTCCAAATCATGCGGGTAGTTCCTCTCATGCTTCTTAAGTCGCTTCGACGCTGTGATGCTATAACCTTGCCTCGCTGCATCAACACACATCCCAACCCGATGCCCGACGATCACAATACACGACATAGCCGTCGACCCTCCGAAGAGTAAGCACGGCGCCGCCGCCTCCTTCAAGAATCGGAAACCCCGCCACACGCATTAGTCCATCAAACTTAGCCGCTTCGAGTCACCTAGTCAATGGTGCGTAGATAAGCAAACTTCTCCACGAACCGCCGATAGTAACTCGCAAGGCCCGAAAATCGCGCACCTCTATCGAGTAGAGGTCAGGCCAAGTCACGATCGCCGATCTTGGCCGTATCCACCCGAATACCATCACCCCACAATATGCCCAAGAAAAGCCACCGGCCAACCAAAACTCACATTTGGAAAACTTGGCGTATAATCACAGACTGAGAACTCTCAAAGACACCTCAAATGCTCCATGCTCCCGCCTGAGCGAGAATAAACCAAGATATCATCAATGAACACTATCACAAACGTGTCCAAAAATGGTTTGAACACTCGTTCATCAAATCCATGAATACCACGAGCATCGTCAACCCAAAAGACATGACCTCAACTCATAATGCCCATACCGTCCGAATGCACCCTAGGGACATCCACCTCTCTCGACTCGCCGATGATAGCCCGATCGCAGATCAATCTTGAGAAACATCTCGCACCGCAACCGGTCGAACAAATCATCAATCCAGGAAGGGGGTATTCGTTTAATGGTCACCTTGTTCACCGCTCAGAATCAACACACATGCGCAGCGCCCCGCATTTCTTCTTCACGAACAATACCGCGCTTCCCGTGGAGAAACACTCAGTCCGATGAAGCCCTTTCTCCAAAGAAATCTCTAAGCTGATCCTTCAACTCTCTCAACTCGGCAGTGCCATTCTCAGATGGCGAATGGAAATAGGCCGAGTGTCCGCAAAGACATCGATATAAAACTCTATCTCCTCTCCGGAGGATACTTGGGAGGTCGCCTGAAACACATCGGGAACTCTCTCACTACGGAATCGATCAAAATCTGGTACCGCAGCCTCAGATCAAACACCCAAATGAGATGGTAGATATACCCTTCGCACCATCTTCCTAGCCTCGAGGTATGAAATAAACCTACCCCTCCGATACAGGTGTTCCTCCCACTCAATAACCGCCTCAGAAATCGAACCGAACTACTCTCCTCGCAGCTTCACATTGGCGTAGCAAGAAGCTAACCAATCCATACCCACGATCACATCGAACTGGCCATGTCCAACTCTATCAAGTCGGCTAGGTCCGACGATCGCATAAAGACATCGGGCAAGCCCTATATACCCGCCGAGCTACCACCGAATCACCCATCGCGTAGCTACCACGAAAGTGGTCTATGGACTCGTGCTCATCCCTATCCTACTAGCAATAAGGGAGATATATAGACAGCAGTAGAACCCGATCTATCAAGGCGCATACATCATAACCGAACCGATAGAGTACTGCGGACGACGCCGCGACGCCTCCGGTCCCGCTGGCCGACAAGGCATAAATGCGTTCGAGGACCGCTAGAATCGGGACCCACGCCATGACTCTGCGCGACTGGCCGTCCATGAGTACCCTCGCCTCCGGCGTGTAATCGTAGGATGAAGACCGCAATGACCACTGGTGACTCTACCCTCTGACCGCCTCGCCTGACAGATTTCGCATAATGACTCGCTGCCACAAGTGTAGCAAGCTCCCGGCGTAGTACTACACCCGAATGGAATCTACCACAACGGACACATCGAAAGACCTCGATCGTTAGCACCCTTGCTACCCCGGAAGTCCGATGTCCCGGGCCCCGACTGCCCCCGAAAGCTCGCTATACCGAAACAATGTAGAGTGCTCGAGCCGGCCGTGGTGCAAATCTAGACGCTCGCTGAGGCCGCCCACCCCGAACTACCGAAAGAACCGCCGCCTTGGCCTTCTTCGCCGCTGATATCCGCCGACCCGCTCTCTACGCCTCGCATCCAAGTGCATGAGCTCGCATATGGGTAATGTTCATGCTCGTCAAGAGCCACACCCGCGTAAGACTCGCCATATAATCATCTAGCCCGCGACGACGGCACTCGGTCCTCCATATTCGCATTAGCGCAGGACATATCGAGCCAATGAATCGAACTCGACGTTGTACTCCTAATCGTGCGCTTCTCTGCCTCAAAGAACAAAATATGTCGCCTGCCTCCTCATCTGCGGAGGCAAGAAGTGCGTGAGAAAAGCCTCCGAAAACTCGTCCCATACTGCTGGAGGCGCATGCTCTCCCCAGGAAAGCTCCCACGAATCAAACCAATAGACTGCGGTATCACGCTGCTGGTGCGAACCGAAGACCACAGACTCGGTCTCTGAAGCCTTGATCACCGTGACGATCTTCAGAATCGACGGATGAACTCATGATCATCCTCGTGCCTCGACCGTAGAACTCGTGGCTACAACTCGTAAAATCCCGTAGCCTCAAACTGCTCGATCTCGGGTGAACCACGCACCGCTGAATCGAATCACTGATCCACTTATCTCATGTTCGCTACAACTCGCCAATAGTCAAGATCTCTCATTTCTAACTCCTTCGCCTGTGCCGCGGGATGCGAGGTGCTGTGGTATTCGCTGGCGGCGGCGGCGATACAGGTTTAAGCCTCGGCGTAACCGCCTCGGCAACAACAACAAAGACATGGAATTCGCCGCCTCTGCATAGATTGGGCTGAGCCTCGTGACTCTGTCCTACTAGCAACTCCTCACGCTTGCCCTTCCGGGCGGTTGCCTTACGTGGAGGCATAATCATATGAAAAGGAATACGTTAGAGGGTCCAACTTATAACACACTCTAAAGCACGATCTCGAGTGAGAAGAATGGAAACCAATCCTAAATATCCTATAGCCTCGACATTGGTGGTGCACAACACACCGATAATCAAGACTTACTAGATACGGTCAGAGACACTTTCCGAGGATTAATCGCCTGATATCACTTTTGTCACGACCGTTCGGGCCGCTGATCGTGCCTTACCCGCACCCAAGTAGTCATACATCGAGTAATCAATGAATATAAAACAAGACATGAAACAAGTGTAAATCGAGACACGCTTTATATCGAGAAAAAATGTCGCTTTCGCATATATATATAAAGAGTGAATAGCTACATCCCAACTTTACAACATGACTACGCACTTAGGAATGTAAACAACTATGGCGGACGGCCCCGCCATACCCTGAATGTACATATATCTACAACATCAGGGAGAACCATACCAAAAGTCGAGCCTCCGGAGAAGATGGAGCTCCTGACACCAAAGCAAAGATCCTAAGGATGCGGATCTAGCACCTGCTTGCCCTTACCTGCGGCATGAACGCAGCCCCCCGAAGGAGGTCAGTACAACAGGTACCAAGTATGTGAAACTGTAAAGTACGTTAAGTGAAATCAAAGTATTTAAAACCATTTGCAAATATAATCAGTTCAATTGCACATAGTGCCATATCACAAACAAGAGCAATAATAGGTAAATCCGAATGTGTCTTTTCTAGGCCGCGAATGATCGAAGCAAGGCCAATCGCCCATAGTATCATTATGCGTGCCTAATCCTGGACTCCCGCAGTCCGCATAGGTCACACACAGACCCGCATGAGGTATTCCTCGCATCGGGGGTAGCTAACCCCTGCATTCTCCCGACTCCCGCGATCGCATAGTCTCAATAGACCGCATAGTCACATGCATCGCATAGGGCATCCCCAGACGGATAGAACACCGAATGATCAATCCTAGAACTCCGCAGCTCCGCATAGTCACACATCGCATAGGCCGTATAGACCAAGATCGGGTGGCAAGCCCTGGTATAATCAAGTCAGGGTATGTGATATAATAACAAGATAACGGTCTTAACGTTTAACAACGTAAGCACAACAATAATAACATCACAAGACACTAACACACGTAGTATCATAGCATGTTTACTTATCAAACCATCTTACTATACTTGCAGAAGTCAATACAAGATTTTCATAAACAAACAAGTAAAATCGTTCCTTTTATCTTTCTTAAGTCGTTATACCTAACTTCCCATAAAGCTAGTATAACTCTTAAGTTTTCTGTTTAAAAATCAAGTATTACTCTTCTTTAAAAAATGATTCATAATTCTTTTGAGATACTTCAAGGTTCTTATTATTCAGGATTAAGTCAAAAGACATTGCCGTAAAACTACGTCCAGTTAACACACGTACGTCTACCGTACTATATATATATATATATTTTAAAATATCATGCTCAAGAGTATAGGAAGAATCACATACCTTCTCGAAATCCACCGCCAAGTCGAATATGTCGCGCAGAATCAACCTATAATAGTCAAATACGCCTATCAACGTCTAGACTATTCTCGCATGCTCTAAGCGCAGGTTCTCTATTCTATGGAAAATTGGGCAGCACTTCCCTACCCGTCAAGCTACTCAAGTCTACTGTAAATACAATCCTATGTAAGTACAGTTCAATCTTCTTTATTATTCTTCTGATGTGATTTCAGTTCAATTCTATTCTTTAATATTCTTCTATACCTTATACTCAAGTCTTAACTATTCTTATATGTAATATCCAATTACAATAGAAGGACAAGAGTATTTACCTCGATAAGCCCAAAATTATCCAAGTTAAATGTCGATCCTGAGCAAGGTTTAGCTCCTAATTTGCACGCTCCGATAGCTCCAAGAAGCCCTTAGAAGTTCTACACAACTTCTACACAAACACTATAAGGGATTTGGGCTAGGGTATTTTGGAATAGTAACTATACTTGGAAGACAACTTTCTACCAAGGGGAGGAGGTGTACTCGTAAGCCACTAGGCTAGAGGGGAGAGGGGTGTTTCACTAAGCTTCTAGAGGGGAGAGGCTTGGACGAAAACACTACAAGAGGGGAGTATGTTCAAGACTTGGAGAAGTGATTTGTGGATGAAGAAAACCTTCAAGTTAGGGGGGTATTTATAGGCCAACCAATGGCCAAGATGAAGCCAAGTGCTATGCAAGTGTAGGGTGAGGATTTACCCAAGTGTCCTTATCCATCTACTACACAAAATATCCTACCTAACCTTGACCAAAGGAAAGCCACAAAATCGTCCAAACAAGCCCATGTTTGCCGTCCACTTGAGGGTGACAAGTGTCACCCTCTCGTTGGTCCAAAATGTTTCATCTCTCAGAAAAATCCGCAAAAATTATTAATGACATAGCCGGAATTTTCCCTACGCAAGCTTTGGAAAACGTTTCGTCGGAAAACGATTCTTTCGAGTGTTGTACAATATTTCGTCCAAAGTGTCTAACTAAGGTTAAACTTTTGTACGTACGTCCTCACGTACATACTCAGGAAATACGGGGTATAACACATTAAGCATGATAAAAATGAGTTTGCGAAATATCTAACTTAATGTGTTTATTGTGATGAAATTTCATGCTATATGTTCCTGCATATTATTCTGTTAACCTTCATATTTTTCTAGATAACACTAATGCAGCAAAAGTGATCAATGTCAGTGAGTCTTTTATTTTCGTTTCTTTGAGTTTTTATTTCTTTCTTTCTATCTTTGCTGGAGGGCGAGCAAAGGTTAAGTTTGGGGGTATTTGATCGGTGTATTTTATATACACTTTTTGAGTCAGTTTTAGTTAGTCTTTTGTCCTTTTTTGTACAAATAAGTGTCGTACTAGAATAGATTTTATTTCTTTTGAGTCAAAGTGGTTAAAATGGCCAAATGGCGGAAAAGGTGCTAAAAGAGGGCAAAAGTGGAAGTTCCAGAGCTTGAAAAGACGAGAAAGTGGCGACAGGCGTAAACCTGCACAGCGCCGCGCGCCCTCGCAGCGAAGGCCGCGACGCCTAATCATCAGAGAGGCTGCAGAGATCCAGCGCGCGCCACGCATGCCAGAGATCAGGGCCGCGACGCCAAATCACCCGGTGTCGCAGGTTCGGCCGCGGCCCGAAGCGGTCATGCGGCGACGCCGAAAATCAGGTTTTAGATGATTTTCTGGGCCAGGCCTGCAGGGAAAAGTTAGAGGCGGTTTTCAGCCTATAAAAGGAGAACCCTAGGCAGATTTTAAGGGTTCCCTTTCTTGCACAACTCAAGGATTCTTGCTTTGAAGATTGGAGACCTTAAACTTAGTAATTTTCTTTTCTTTTCTTTTCTTTATTTCAGTTTTGTATGATGAACCTTGAATTAGTTCTTGTCATGTCAATGACTAGGAACTAATTCTTTTATAGGGCTTTCCATGTTGATTCACTAGAAACTTATGTTATGAATTAATGCATGTCTATGGTTATTATTCTTCTTTGAGAGATTTATCCAATAATTGCTTTGAATGCTTGGTAATTAATTGACAACTAATTATCATTATATGATTTCTAATCAAACTTCGAAAGGAGGAGGTTGTGAATATGCTGTAAGTTGGGTAGACATATTTGGGTTGGGGATGAAAATACCTCAATTATTTATGTAGCGTTAATGAGAGGCTTAACAACCCTAATTTTACGCATGGTGCGTGACGGTTAACTAGGTTTTTGTTCTTAATCCTCCTATAGAGTTATCCTTATCACCGAAAGGTAGATAAGGTGCACATCAGGTTGAGTGTTTATATATCCTTAACGGAATATAAAACGATTTTGTAAACTCGCTAGCTCCGAGAGAAGAAGACCATAATTCATTGCATTAATAAATAACATAAGCGGATAGTTGAGGAGACATGGAAGCCCTATTCCCATCACAACTGAAGTAAACTTATAGTTAATTAGCTTTTATAATTATTAGTTATAAACCACAAAATCACATATCAATTACCAAATAGATACCAAAAGATAGATAGTTGGTACTTGAACCCTAATCCTTGTGGACGATATTCGGTCTTATCAAGACTATACTACTTGTCACGATAACGCACTTCAAGTAGCAGTGTGCATCTTTTCACGATCACCAAGACAACAGATGTACCAAGTATGTAAAACTGAAAGTACTGAAATGAAATCATAAAGTCTAAAAATAAAGCTGGAGACATGTATGATAACTCACATAACAGTACATTGTGCCTTACTAACAATGAGAGTAAACAAGAGTATACTTTACTGCATAAAAATAGGAGGCTCATGATCAGGGTAGGGCCACCCGCCCGTAGTATCATTAAGCAATCCTACTCCTGGGACTATTTCACCCGCATAGGTCCTGTGGACTCGCAATGAGGTCATCCGCCTCGCATGGGACTATTTCACCCGCATAGGACTATTTCACCCGCATGGGCCCGGTGGGCCCGCAATGATTACAAACGCCGCACTCGCATCATGGGTAGCAAATTCATGGAATAAGTAGTAACCCGGGGGTTTACCCCGCAAGAATAACATAACCTAGCACAACCGGCTATCATACGTAATATAAGCACTACCGGCTTATCGTATATAACATAAGAACCATCGGCTTATTATACATAACATAAGAAAGTTAAGAAATCCCCTAACTTCTTATTAGCTTTGTTTATATACACTCTCATTTTAGTTTACTTAAGGCACTAACATGTCATTATAAAACCCGGGAATTTAACCCAAAGTACTACGTACTTCTATTCTTTTAAAATGACTCTTTTTCATATAAAACTCCAAGATACTAATAACCGTAGTATCAAGTCATATCTACTTTTCAAGACAAGTCACAATACCTTTTAGAAATACATTTATATGCTTCTAAATCAAGTGACTTCTTTCTTTAAAACCTTAAGCAATTGATGCCTTCAAATCAATTTGTCTTTCTTCATTTCAAGTCATTTATCCTTATTTACATCACTAGAGTAAACCATTCATTCATCTTTCCATAAAACTATTATAACCAACTTTCCATAAAGTCATTATACTATCTTTATACTTTAGGCAATTACATTCTTCTTTATATCCAAGAAACTTATACTTTCAAAAGAAACAAGTATCATATACTTTCAAAATACTTCAAGTCTCTTAACTTTTAGAAACTAAGATATCCTTAATCTTTTTAAACAAGTGAGTTAATTCCCTAACTCAGCCAACTTGGACATTCTTAAGACAAGTCAAGGATATCAAATGAAACTAGATTCGTAAAATCTCAAACGCTCACTGCATCATATACCTCGTATTTCGAGTATGCGTAAGGACGTCGTAGAAAAGTTTGTGCCTTAAAGTGCAAGGGCCGAAAATTATTTGTTCACAACACCCGATTAGAGTCGTTTTTCGACGAAACATTTTACACAACTCGCGTAGGGTAAATTCCGGCTATGACATTTTTAATTTTTGCGGATTTTTTCGAGAGACGAAACATTTTGGACCAATGAGAGGGCGACACTTGGCACCCTCTCATTGGTGGGCTTTGGACGGCAATTGGGACGAAATGGGTGAGTGGGAGTAGGTAGGATATTTTGTGATATTTGTGTGGTAGATGGATAAGGTGCACATGGATGAATCTTGACCCTACACTTGCCTTGCACTTGGCATGATCTTGGCCATTGGTTGGCCATGGCTTGACCTATAAATACCCCCCCTCTTGGTAGAAATACTCTCCATAAGTATTGTTACTATACCCAAATTACCTTAGCCGTATACCTTGTAGTATTCCAAAAATACCTCTATACGTAGAGCCCGGAAATACTACCTAAATGTCCTTTTTGTCTCAAACCGAAACCCTAAGGAAAATCTCCATAGTTGGTTGGAGTATTAAGAAGAAGTTGCGTAGAACTTCTAAGGGTTGTTTGGAGCGGGTTGGAGCACCCGGAGTAGGAGCTAAGCGTTGCTAAGGATCGACATCTATACTTGGATAATTATGGGCTTATCGAGGTAATTATCTTGTCCCCCTATTGTAATTGGAAAATACATGTTGTAGGAATATATAGTTGAAGTATACTATATATAGAATCAACATAGTTTTGCGACAATGTCTTTGGACATAAGCTGAATCTAAAGAAGAGAATCGATCGTAATTACGTAGGATCAGTATTACATGAGACTTGTGTAGTTTGGATAGGAAGTCTTGCCCGATTTTCCGTAGGATCTTGTATCTAGATTTATTCTACCGAGTAGTCTAGACTTTGATAGACTTGTATAACCTGTATAGGTTGAATGTTCTGCGAGTAGCATGTGCTACTTGAGAAGGTGGACCGTGCTAGGGTTATAGCGTGGAAGCGATTTGCTAATAGTCGATAATCGTCGCGAGGTATGTGATTCTTCCTATCCTCTTGAGCATGATATTTTAAAGAATATATATATATGCGGTGACGCACGTGTTAATCGAATAATAATTACGGCAATGTCTCCGGACTTAAGCCTGAATAATAATTACGGCAATGTCTTTTGACTTAAGCCTGAATAATCTTGAAGTATTTCAAAAGAATACTGAATCATTTTTTAACAGAAGAGAAATACTTGGTTTTAAAAGCTTAAGAGTTATACTAGCTTTATCGGAAGTTAGGTATAACGGCTTAAGAGAGATAAAAAGAATGATTTATTAATTTAAGAAGTTAAGAGACTTGATCTTAAAAGATAAGAGACTTGACTTATTTGAATTTTGTTAAAAAGTGTGAAACCTCATTCGTGAGTAATGAGTATTTTGGTTTTCAAAAGGAATGATGTTTTACTGATTTCGAAAATCAGAATGAATGTCGAACAAACCACAGCAGCGCTAATAAAGGGAAATGTTTTGATTAATAAAGTATTATTAAAACCAGTAGAAACTTCCATCTGCATAGAAGCTAAGATGAGACAAAATGATATTACATTTCCTAGATCATGGCTGCTGTAATAAGATTGTTATGAACAAGAATAAACTACTCACACATAAGGTATATGTTTCTCAAATTGTTTTAAAGGATTAAAACTATGAACTACAAACCTTTCGAAAATAAGAAACTTGAGTAATTGAAATTAGGCAAACTTGGAACGTTTGGAAAAGAATGTTGTTACTTGATTTTACAAAGAAAAGTGTTTTGATTTACTTCAAAAGATAATCACTCTATTTTCATATACTACGGGTATTGTGTGACTTTTGTGAAAGTTACGTATCTTTTAAAGAGTTAATGTATGAAGTACTTTGGGGATAAAAACCCGATCTTGTTAATCATACAGTAGAAAGTACCTTGTGTGTATAACTTGATTGTGTTGGTTTGTGATAGCCTTGTAATACTTTCTTGTTGATTTGTTATGTAAACATGTTAGGATGCTACGTGTGTTAGTATCTTGTGATGTTTGTGTAAAGGGGTTTCCCTTGATTGTGCTTATGTTGTTTAAGCGATAAGTCGTTATGTTAGTATTGTATCACTCATGATTCCGGTTAAGGCGCCTCGATGCGGTAGACTCGTGGTCTGTGTGACCTATGATTCGAGAATACCCTATGCAGTGCACAGGCGGCGCGGAACTGGGAGTTCCGTGTTAGTGCGGCCTTTGTGGTCATGCGGTCTATGTGGCCATGCGGACGGCGAGTCCAGACGCCACGGAGTAGCTACCCTCGATGCGGGAATACCTCATGCGGGCCATCGGAGTGGCTTACGGAGTCGCTGGAAGTTCGGGGCTGACGCGCACATTAGATCTGCGCGAGTGGCGGCTTTGATCATGTGACGGTCTAGGCAGATCATGATACGCTTTATGACCTTGATGTCATCGTGGGTTACGGTAGTCGGCTATGCCTTCGATTTACCGTCACGGTTTTTATGATGACACGTGGGACCCGTGTTCATGTGTATTTCTTGGTGCTTTATATCATAGATCGCTAGCTGGCGGGAAGGTATTCCACGGGCATGATTGATGTTGTGGGCGTGAGACCCATTGTTATATTTGAGTGATGACTTTGAGGCGTGAGTCCCCGACTTGACATGATCGCTTATTTATCAGAATCGTAGTTTGATTATCATACATGTCTCCCGCTTTATATAGACTACTATGATTTCATTTACGATTTTCAGCCACATACTTGGTACTGTTATCTCGACCTCCTTGGGGCTGCGTTCATGCCGCAGTAAAGGTACACCGATCGTTGATCCTCGCTCTTAGGTCACATTCGGTTTGGGAAAGTTCCATTTCTCGAGGCTTATCTCGTATAGTCCTCATTGTAGGTGCTTACATTCGAGGTATGACGGGCCCGTCCCGTCGTTGTTGTCATATCATTCGTAGAGGTCTGTAGTAATGCTTGGCAAGTGTGGTTGTAATGGGATGTAATCGCTCAAATTGTCATTTATTATACTGAAGGTAACCGTTTTGGTTAGCCTGTCTTCTTATTTCACTGTCTTATTGCATTGACTACATGTTATTGTTTTATGTTCCGCTGATTTTCTCTGCTGTATGACTACTTGGGTGCCCGGGTAAGGCACCAGTCACGGGCCCCGGAACCGGTCGTGACAAAAGTGGTATCAGAGCAGTTAATCCTTGGAAAGTGTCTACAAACCGTATCTAGTAGAGTCTTGATTATCGGTGTGTTGTGCACCACACCAATAATCAGGAGGCTATAGGATATTTAGGATTGGTTTCTATTCTTCTCACTCTGAGATCGTGCCTTAGAGCTGTGTTGTAAGTTGGACCCTCTAACGTATTTCTTTCCCTTACCGTTATGCCTCCGCGTAGGGCAAACCCGGGCCCAGGAGGGCAAGGCAGCCGAGGGAGCTGCGAGTAGAGTACAGAGGGTTACGAGGGCGCAGGCCCAACCATCACCTGAGTTAGGTGCTTCATTCGGGGAGTTCTGCGACGTCCCTAGCCCCAGCAGAGTTTAGCACGGCGACGGCAGTTCCTACTGCGACCATGATATATGAACCTTCAGTTCCACGACCGGGGACAGAGAATATAGATTGCAAAGAGGCGACCCTGTTACTAGCTATGGATTTGACTACCAGAGAGTATACCGACGTA
Source organism: Przewalskia tangutica (assembly GCA_029844215.1). NCBI lineage: Eukaryota > Viridiplantae > Streptophyta > Magnoliopsida > Solanales > Solanaceae > Przewalskia > Przewalskia tangutica. Next base: position 49,918,061 of record CM056725.1, read on the forward strand.
CCGCGAGTCTTGATGACTATCTAAGAGAGGGTTGTGCGAAAGTAATTCTTCAGTTAGGCTTGAGCATGGCCTGTGTACGGGCTTGTGCGCGGCGAGCCAAGAAACGAGATCGACGGTTAACGGGCGACAAGAAGAGGCCGAACAACAAGGTCCTTTGGTAACTTTCGAGGTGAATTGCCTCACCAGCAGATTAGATATGCACCTCGCCCGCTGAGTGGTCCTCCGCGAGGTTCGGGGCGTTCGGACTATCACGAAGTTGGTCGAGCTCGAGTTTCGGCTCACGCCTACACATGTTCCAACCACCGATTCGATTTTCCTCGGTGTTCATAGCAGACACGCCGTCGAGGAATGTCGTCTTTTAGTTGGTACTTGTTTTGCCGGCGGCCGTCAGGGCCATGTGTCGAAAGGATGTCCTAGTAAGAGGACTCAGCCTTCAAGATCGGTGGGTAGTTCGTCACCTTCCTTAGCTATGCGCCCTACGGGGCAGGTTTGAGTAGAACGACTAAGGGGAGCGAAGCAGTAGATACAAGTATATCCTTAACCCTCTAGAGATTAGTACGTATGATGAGATGAGTATATCTTAAGTATATTGTGATTAGAAATCAGGGTTAGTAACCGGGAAGGATTGGGGATAAGGGAAAGTGTGAGCCTTAGAGCTTTTTACGTAGAGACCTTAGAGGCAAGGCCATCTTGGGTAAAAGATTTATATTTTTACGTTTAACCCTTGTCGGAGTGCATGGTGCACGTGAGCTATATAGTGTGATAAGTCCCTGGGTAGTGTGAAATGAAAGGGGGTAGTTGAACTAAGAAGACCGCTAGGTTTTTCGTAACGTATTTAGTGAGAGTTTTCCTTCGGGGAGCTAGTGTTTTGCACATTGCCGGGTCGGGTTGAGGCTATGTTGCGGGTCAACCCGCGGCCTGTATGGTGGTGGGGTCAGTTTGTGGTGGTCCCGCTTTGTGTTAGGGTTATAAGGGTGTTAGGCCCAAGTTTAGTTAACCATCGTACGAGTTCGTGGATGCGTTCAACCAGTAGTCAGGCCGATGGGTCAGCGTCGTGTCTTTCGATCGAGGCCGTTTACTGCAGAGGTTATGCGAGATGTCGCATCAGAAAGGTTGTAAGGCTGCACGGGGTGCCTACCTTCACCTTATGGCAGACAGTGGAGCCCAGTTACATTTCTTTTTCGGAAGTTTTACGAGCGGGTTAGGAACTCGGTGAGTCTCGACCACATTCGCCCTGGGCGGTGTTTGATTTCGAGGTAGTTGCGATGATTGTTGTCTCCTGTTGAAGGAATGTTTTTAGCTACCATTTCAGTGTTCGGATGTTGCCTTATGAAGCCTTGTAGGGGCGGAAGTGTAAGTTGCCGGTCGATTGGTTTGATGTTGGCAAGGTTGGAGTTGTTCCAATAGGTTGGATAAGCAGGCTTATCTAGAAGAGGTTTTTGGCGGCTCGGAGAAATCGTATGGATTATCGACGGCGCTTAGAGTTGAGTTGGCGGTCGGTCTTCAAGGTACCACCCGGGATAGGTGTGACGAGTTTTGGAAAACAGAGAAAACTTAGCGAGTTACTTTGGGCCTTTTGAGTTCATGTGAGGATAGGCGGGTTGCCTATATATTGCAATTGTCGTCCGACTTAGGAGGCGATCGCCATCTTCGTGTTATGATCGAGAAGGAAATCGAGATCCGTCAGTGTTCGATTAATGATGACCAAGTTAGAGATAGTAACCGAGATTTGGAACGACGCGAACAAATGTGGTAAGATTATGAGAAAGAGTTCAAATGTACGAAAAGGGTACGACGAGTAAAGGAAGAAGCGAGCATGTATTACGAGCATATTTGTGATCATTACTTTGGTGATATTAGAGGTGTTTCCTCGTGGGCTCGGATGTAAGAATTTGCGCAGGTGTTCCTGTGGCCAGGTGTGGCAGGATTGTTTTCGTAAGTATAGCAGTGAAGACTATACTGGCGCATGTTTGTTTAGAGACTTAGAAGGAACATTCGGGACGAATGTTTCTAAGGAGGAGAATGTTATACCCGTATTTCGGAGTATGCGTGGGGCGTGCGTAGAAAAGTTTGTGCCTTAAAGTGCAAGGGTAGAAAATTATTTGTTCCTGACACGGATTAGAGTCGTTTTTCGACGAAACGTTTTACACAACTCGCGTAGGGTAAATTCCGGCTATGATATTTTTAATTTTTGCGGATTTTTCCGAGAGACGAAACATTTTGGACCAACGAGAGGGCGACACTTGGCACCCTCTCATTGGTGGGCTTTGGACGGCAATTGGGACGAAATGGGTGAGTGGGAGTAGGTAGGATATTTTGTGATATTTGTGTGGTAGATGGATAAGGTGCACATGGATGAATCTTGACCCTACACTTGCCTTGCACTTGGCATGATCTTGGTCATTGGTTGGCCATGGCTTGACCTATAAATACCCCCCCTCTTGGTAGAAATACTCTCCATAAGTATTGTTACTATACCCAAATTACCTTAGCCGTATACCTTGTAGTATTCCAAAAATACCTCTATACGTAGAGCCCGAAAATACTACCTAAATGTCCTTTTTGTCTCAAACCGAAACCCTAAGGAAAATCTCCATAGTTGGTTGGAGTATTAAGAAGAAGTTGCGGAGAACTTCTAAGGGTTGTTTGGAGCGGGTTGGAGCACCCGAAGTAGGAGCTAAGCGTTGCTATGGATCGACATCTATACTTGGATAATTATGGGCTTATCGAGGTAATTATCTTATCCCCCTATTGTAATTGGAAAATACATGTTGTAGGAATATATAGTTGAAGTATACTATATATAGAACTGAACATAGTTTTGCGGAAATGTCTTTGGACTTAAGCCTGAATCTAAAGAAGAGCGAAGCTGTAATTACGTGGGGTGTATTCTGATGAGCATGTGTAGTTTGACGGATAGGGAAGTCTTTGCCCGATTTTCCGTAGGATCTTGTATCTAGATTTATTCTACCGAGTAGTCTAGACTTTGATAGACTTGTATAACTGTATAGGTTGAATGTTACTGCAGTAGCATGTGCTACTTGAGAAGGTGGACCAAGCTAAGCGGGTTATAGCCGTGGAAGCGATTTGCTAATAGTCGATAATCGTCGCGGTATGTGATTCTTCCTATCCTCTTGAGCATGATATTTTAAAGAATATATATATAGTGCGGTGAGGCGTCGTGTTAAGCGAATAATAATTACGGCAATGTCTCGGGACTTAAGCACGAATAATAATTACGGCAATGTCTTTTGACTTAAGCTTTGAATAATCTTGAAGTATTTCAAAAGAATCTTGAATCATTTTTAACAAGAGAAATACTTGGTTTTAAAAGCTTAAGAGTTATACTAGCTTTATGGGAAGTTAGGTATAACGGCTTAAGAGAGATAAAAGAATGATTTATTAATTTAAGAAGTTAAGAGACTTGATCTTAAAGATAAGAGACTTGACTTATTTGAATTTTGTTAAAAAGTGTGAAACCTCGTTCGTGAGTAATGAGTATTTTGGTTTTCAAAAGGAATGATGTTTCTTGATTTGAAAATCGGAATGAATGTCGAACAAACCACAAAGCGCTAATAAAGGGAAATGTTTTGATTAATAAAGTATTATTAAAACCGGTAGAAACTTCCATCTGTATAGAAGCTAAGATGAGACAAAATGATATTACATTTCTAGATCATGGTCTTTGTAATAAGATTGTTATGAACAAGAATAAACTACTCACACATAAGGTATATGTTTCTCAAATTGTTTTAAAGGATTAAAACTATGAACTACAAACCTTCGAAAATAAGAAACTTGAGTAGTGAAATTAGGCAAACTTGGAGCGTTTGGAAAAGAATGTTGTTACTTGATTTTACAAAGAGAAGTTTTGATTTACTTCAAAAGATAATCACTCTATTTTCATATACTACGGGTATTGTGTGACTTTTGTGAAAGTAACGTATCTTTTAAAGAGTTAATGTATGAAGTACTTTGGGGATAAAACCGATCTTGTTAATCATATAGTAGAAAGTACCTTGTGTATAACTTGATTGTGTTGGTTTGTGATAGCGTTGTAATACTTTCTTGTTGATTTGTTAAGTAAACATGCTAGGATCTTCGTGTGTTAGTATCTTGTGATGTTTGTGTAAAGGAGTTTCCATGATTGTGCTTATGTTGTTTAAGCGATAATTTGTTATGTTAATATTGTATCACTCGTGATTAGGGTTAAAGCGCCTCCCGTGCGGGAGTAGACTTCAGTAGTCTGTGTGACCTATGATTCGAGAATACCTATGCGGGTATGTGTGGCCTATGCGGGCTGCGGAGTTCTAGGTTAGTGTCACGCCTTTGTGGTCATGCGATCTATGTGGCCGTGCGGACGGCGAGTCCGGGCTGCGAGGAGTAGCTACCTCGATGCGGCGAATACCTCATGCGAGCCATCGAGTGGCTTATCGCGGGTGCGGGAAGTTCGGGCTAGGCGCGCACATTAGATCTGCGCGAGTGGCGGCTTTGATCATGTGATGGCAGGCGGTCGTAATCTGATTTATGACCTTGATGTCTGCGTGGAGTTACGGTAGTCGGCTATGCCTTCGTGCTTACCGTCGGTTTTTATGATAACACAGTGGGACACGGTGTTCATATGTATTTCTTGGTGCTTTTATATCATAGGCATGCGGTGAGGAAGGTATTCCACGGGCGTGATTGATATTGTGGGCGTGAGACCCGTTGTTATATTTGAGTGATGACTTTGGCGTGAGTCACGACTTGACATGACTTCTTATTTATTGTGAAGCGTAGTTTGATTATCATACATGTCTCTGCTTTATATAGACTACTATGATTTCATTTACAATTTTCGATTTACATACTTGGTACTGTTATCTTGACCTCCTTGAAGCTGCGTTAAATCTGCGAGTAAAGGTACACCGATCGTTGATCCTCGCTCTTAGGGTCGCATTCGTTGGGAAAGCTCCGTTTCTCGGAGGCTTATCTTGGTATAGTCCCTGCTGTTGTAGGTGCTTACATTCGAGGTATGGCGGCCCTGTCCGTCGTTGTTATCATATCATTCGTAGAAGTGCATGTAATCTTTGTTGTGGCGGGGTTGTAATGGGATGTTGTTCAAATTGTCATTTATATATCTTTGAAGGTAACCGTTTTGGTGCTTTGTCTTCTTATTTCACTGTCTTATTGCATTGACTACATGTTATTGTTTTATGTTCCGCTGATTTTCTCTGATGTATGACTACTTGGGTGCCCGGGTAAGGCACCAGTCACGGGCCCCGGAATGGGTCGTGACACGTACTATATATTTACAACTACTCATGCTCAAGAGATAAGAAAGTTCCACATATCTATTCGGTTCAATCCACTTGCTAAGTCCAATATGTCGTACGTAGTATGTCAACCTACAATGACCATAATACGTCTATTAACTTCTAACATCAAACGTAGAATATTCTAAGTGTAAAGTCACTAAATTCTACGGAAAATCGGACAGCACTTCCTTTGTTTCTACGTACCTTTTCACCTTTTTCAAGGCCCGAATTCAATAACCAAACATGCCACATTTAAGGCTCAACAATGTAGATAACACAAGGGGATTACACGCCTAATAGGACGTGTAAAATTCTGACCCACAATTTATATCAACTAATCCAAAAAAGGCAATGCCATTCACGGCCAAAAGGTGTAACAATATATCCTTCTTTCCAATTCCTTTTCAATCCAAGTTGTTTAGTATAACATGTTATAAAGCCGCAATCGATTATAACAACTAAAATCTTCAAGTAGATAACATGCGACGATTCTAATTATTGACCAATTTGTATTTCAATTTCAAATGGCTAACAATGTCATTTCGGATTTAGGCTTCCAATATCCATAACACTTATCAATCTTCAATACATATACTTCATGCTAGTTAAAATGTAAGGCTACAACAATATGTAATCTTATAACACTTAAGAGACCAAGATTGTTATCTTGACGAGCCTTAATCCAACTTCAAGATCCGAAGTCGCTCCCTAGAAACTTAGAGTCTCTCCTTGACACTCCAATCCGCCACTTGAAGCCCTCAGGATATCACAAACAACTTTCCTTCAATTTCCAATACAAACCTATGAAAGCTACTTAGGTTTTCACCTTGCGACTAATGCAAAAACGACACTTTTCCGGGATCTTTCTATTGAGATACCCTTACAATACCCTTAGGAATCTTGGTTTAATGTATGGAGATTATTGAACAACAAACGAAAATTTTCTTGTCCCTTGAAACCCTAACCCGAGAGCACAATAGTGAAGAACAAGTTTTTCTTGAAAATTTTACTAAGTGTGGGAACTTGTCTTGCTAGTAGTATGCTTAAATAACACTATGGAGGGTCAAGATTAGAACATATGGGTGGCTTGAATGTATTTCACTAAAAGATATAGCCAAGTGGCCCTTTGACTTAGTCAATATTATCAAGCTCTAGCCTAGCAAGACTTGGTCATCTTAACCTTGGTCAAATGACCCTTCTAACCTTGGTCCATTCGACCATGACCATCCAAGGGGGGGTGACACGTGTCACCCTCCCGTTCGTCGCAATATTTCGTTTCCCGACATTTTCATAATTCCGATAAATTTTTACTAGTCTCAAATCTTAACATTTTTGAGTTCTTACGTACGTTCTTATAAACATGTCCTGGAATTACGGGGTGTAATAGTTCTCTAGATCAATAACGATAGGAAGAACACTCTTGATGTTGGAAACTGTGAGGGCAGGATGAAACGTGTTTTTATCAGGCAGGGTGAATGAAACACGAAGATTCGGAGAAGGGAATTTGGGAGAGAGGATTTTTGTTGGAAGCAAAGAGCCGCGGCTTTGGTTGAAAAACCGAGAGGAAGGGCCGAGGCTGGAGCAGAAAATCCGAGAAAGAGAGATTTTTGAGGAGCGGAAGCAAGGTAAAGAGAACCTAGACTCTTGATACCATGAAATAATTAATCCCTATTCTATATGAAGAATAACTATACACTTATGATATTAGTACAAGTCTAATTAAGGTACAAGACTAATATAATATATATCAAATATACAATTAAATCACTGTTCACTGAACAGTTTTGGAACTGGGCCGCGGCGCTCTGAAGGCTTGGGCCGCGGCGCTTGGGCCTTTGAGGCTCATTTAACACTAGTAATTAATTCTCACATATTTTTTCTTTCTTATTCTCCTAGTACAAGTATTCTAAGATACTTGTCTTTGATCATAATAAAAAAATCTACTCGGATTTGATTAGTTTCTCAAATTTCAAATTAGACTATGTCTAGCAATAAAGTAAAAGTAAGAGAATATTTTTTTTTCCTCCATATTTTGTGACATTTTTAATTGGATTAGTTATATACAATTCACTTTATAAGCTGCCCTTGCATAAAATATATATATAATTTTTTTTTATAATCCAGGTATTCAGATTTGCGCCTGACTATTTCACTAGTATTATCTAGACGTCTTGGAGATGGATAGATCCGGTCCTTCATCGCTATCACCAAGATAAACCGCGTGATGTGCTTCATTAGCCAGGGTCTGAGAGCGGACAACTGATCAATGACACAAGGCTCAACTCCCTGCGGGGGATCGATCCCACACTGCGCATGCCAGCGTGTCTTAGCGCCCATCCTTTGCTACTGAAATATGCTTTGGGGAACAATTCGCTGAGAGGGAACTCGAACACGAAACCCTTCCCAGCATACTCTAGTGAAATGGCCACTGGGCCAAACACCTTTGAGTTCTTTTTCTTCTTTTTGTATGTAATTTAAAACACTTATGCCCATATTGAGCCCACACACCCGGCTCATATGCCGTCAATAAATTAACTGTAAAACTTAGTTTAAAAACTCTCCATTATATTATATTTATATCTTATATTATTTATTCTATATTCCCCACAATAGGATTAATGATCCCATAGGAGTATTGTCGTTTGAGCAAATATCGGATGATCTTTTTTAACGTAGTAGTCAAACGTAACCGTTCTTATAACATGGGAGAAACCCTTTGAATTGGAGAGGGTATAACACTTGTTCTGCACAACATTTTTTGTCATAATAATAAGTCATGTCACTAATCATGATAAAAAAATTATTCTCATAAGATATTTATTGATAACTTATCATAGTTAAGTAAAACTTATCCGCATCAGAATGTTTATACCAAACTATTACGAAATAGATTTACAAATTCCAATACTAGCTTGATACAATATATTTGTTTTTTTTTTCGATCAGCCAACTTATTATTGGTTGAATGTGAAAGAACTTACTTCGTCCGTCTCAAATTATTTGTTGTGATTATTAAAAATAGTTATATTAAATTATTTATCATCTTAGAGGTTCAAGGCACAATTAATGAGTTTTCCTCCATTCTATCTTTAGTAGAATTTTGTCATTAATGAATATGACACATAAAATAGACTAAACATTTAATGAAAGGGAATTATAACTTAGATATAAATAAGGATAAAATAGGTCAAATACTCCTCTTAATTAATATTTCTTAAAAGATGTGTAAAATAAAAAACCAAAAAACAATTTGAGACGGAGAAATTGTTAACACTCAAAAAAAAATTAAGTGTTTAGCCGAAGTCACTGACAACCGAATTATTCAGGAGCCGAATTTACTCCTAACTATCGACGACAAGAGCTTCATCGGCTACTAAGGCATCTTAGCCGAAGCTATCAGTTAGAAACATGACTGGGACCCACTCAAATGCAGGCGCCCAACGACCAAATCAAAAGCGTTTCCAGACCCCCAAAATCGGTATCGGCCAACAACAACTAAATGGAAGGGTCATTATCCGAGAAAGAGGAGAGAGAACGAGAAAATCGGCATCACCTCCCCCATAGTAAGTCGTGGTAGTTAGTGGGTTATTTGACGACCGACATGGGGGGCACGTTTTGTACAATTTTTTCTCTTTTTGTACTATAAATACTCATTCTCTGTACAGATTAGACACACAATCCAAATCAAATAAAATCTTTTATCTATCGTTACTTTATCATTTACTTTACTCGATTGTATTCATGCTTACCCTTGGTTTAATCCATCATCTCGACACTTTACGGGTAGTTTGGAAACTCATTGCTGGAAATTAGAATTTCGTTTCCAGCCAAAATCGCTTGAGTTAAGGAATCAATTTGTCTTCCGATTTCATCAGCCGATAAAATGACAAGGGTAAAACATCGGGGCGAGAACAAATTTGGCATACCTAGTGGGATCGTATGTGAATTAATAACGAAGTTTGATTCTCTAGGTCAGGATCATTCTTGGTGTATGTTCCTAAGCTCCGGTAAGAAAATGAACCTCGAGTCCAATCCACATCCTAGACAAAATCCTCCCAGAAGGAAAAATGGTAGCGTCCTCGGCGGTATGCCTCATCGGCGGATACCCTCCACCGTCTATCAACCCAAGCAGTGGAAGACTCTGGTAAATCTGAAGGTCCAAACCATAATGACCACGTCTTTTATTAGACAACAGATTGACTTGGGGATCCACGACATTATGTACCAAGTTTCTAAACAATTGGCTGACATTGTGAAGTTGATGGTGCATAATGTGGTTTAACATGCGAGGGAGATGGAAGCCAACCGAATGCACCCCGGCGATTGTTCAGCTAGTTTTACCATCCCTTTGGCGAGTGGTGATGTTCATCATGAGACCGTGACTCCCGATATTGTTCCTCAGCTGCATGTGCACCAGCTAGTACCTACTCAGGTACAACCGATAGCATACCTAGGAACACAAGCCCAATCGTCTGGAAACCACGGCCTGTATGGTCGCCGCTGAATCTTGGGGGGCAAAGTGTATCGCCTGACCAAGTAAGTCTGCAGTATGGGCAGATCAACATGGCTCGGAGACCAGTTCAGGCTCAATTTGTATTGTCATACGTTTCCACAAACGGCTCTACGATGCAGACGAACAATGTTAGCCAGCCGCATTGGCAGCCAATGGCCCCTGGCTATGACTTAGCTCGGCTATCTGGTGACACTGTTTATAGTGGGTTACCATTCCAGCAGTCATTGTCGGTACCCAATCCATACCTTCCAGGGGACATAAACTTTCTAAGGATGGCCGACAATCATGGAACCTTGTTCCACCTTATCCTCAGGTTCCGTTAGCCTTTCCAGGAGCTTGGGTTGCGGGCTTTGGTGACCATTCCCAACAGCAGCAATGGGGCATCACCCCACCTATTGGTAATAGAAATCAGACCACATACAACCTTTAAAACCCTGTCCAATAAGGTACAAAATAAAGGTCGTCGGTCTGAAAGCCTCTTGGCGAATCTAGTTGAGAATCGGCGGGGGCGTCGCTTTGATAAACTCTGAAGATTATTGCAAATACCGTGCGGAGTACTTGACATCAGTGAAACCATAGACATGTTTGTCTCTACAAGCCCACGATTGGGTAGGTTAGATAGCACATTTGCCGATGGGCTTCAAAATACCAGAATTTGTCATTTTTTCTAGCGATGATGGAAAATCCACTATCAAGAACATCGGTAGATTTACTGCCAAATGCGGCGAAGCTGGCCAGAATGAGTACCACAAGTTTCATATATTCCCTCTCTCTAACGGGAACAACTTTCGCATGGTAGATGGTACTCCTCTTTGGCTCACGAATTCCGTGTAAATTTGGTAGACATGGAGGATGCTTCCGTGATAGGTTATTGGCTCGACCTCGGATTCTGGTGGTGATCTAACAAATATCAAGCAGCGGGTCGATGAATCATCTACCAATTTTATCAAGAGATTCAGAAAGAAGGTTGAGAAATTCACTATACACCTCCCTGAATCTGAGTGTGCCTACATGATAATCAACAATATGCAACCTCAGTTGAAGAAGAAGTTGGTGGGACAATCCTGTTCTGATCTAAGCCAGTTAGTCGAAAAGGCTAGCCAAATAGAGCAATATGTCCAGGAAAATGAGCGAAGGAGAACCAACCGAAATCAAGGCTCCCGGCAGTATCCGTGATGAAACGGATGAGTCTAACTCAGTCAGCGACTACTAGGTAGGCCTTGATGGTGGCCGAGATTGTTAGGGGTAAGGTCTAATCTTGCCCAATCTTGAAAGCCGTCAAAGGCAAGAAAACAAGTTCAACCGATGATAGGGTCAGTTACTTGTTTGATATCACAAAAGCAGATCAGATCTTTGATCATCAGCTTAAAGACAAGCAGATTTGGTACATGATGGCCTGAATTCCGCTTGGTAGAAACTCAAAGATAAATGCTGCAGTGGCATAACTCATACAGTCACTCTCTTCTGCGTGTGGTCTTGAAAAGTGATCGAAACAACCTCGAGGAAGGAGGTTCAAGCTAGCCGACAAGGCGTGGCGTCTGAGCCCGCTTCTGCGATACTAATATCCATGGTGTGTTTTGCTGGGCAGAAGAATATGAGGACACGAGAAACAACTGATGAAAATGGTATTGGTCCCTGAGAAACCTGCAGAAGGGGAGAATGTCACAAGGACTTCTGTGTTCGAACAACTAGGCACTTAGCATGAAACTCGTAATATCAGACAGCTAGCTAGGATCATTTTTCTAGACCGCTCCAAAGACGCGAGGGACATCAAACGAGAACTTTAAGAGCAAATCATGAGGTTCAGAAGGGTCCCTCTCGATGCCAGACATATATGCGGGAAATGCGGATGCCGACCAATCTACGGTGAGCATGCCTCGAATAGATGAAGAACCACTCCGCAAACCAAGCGAGAGGGCAATCGAGTTTTACGTGAACGAGGTGTTTTATCTTTACGTATCATAGCAAGAAATGAGGATCAGACGAGACCCCGAAGAATGGTTAAACCAGCCGCCAACACTGAGGAAGAGAAGTGGTCTATCAATCAGACTCCCAGAAATAAGGAGGCACCACCAAGAGTCGCATCCAGAACCCATAAGAGAATGATGCAACATGAGATATCCTTGCGTAAGATCAACAAACATTACATCTAATCTCGATACCAAGGTAGCGAAAATCAAGAGATTCACGAGTGCATGCGTAGCCAAAGTTATCGAGCGGGCATTCGACTAATGTGTTTAAGGAGCAATGCGCGCATGAAGAAGAGATGCCAGTACAACAAGATTTGGGTAATAGTCTACCAAAACGTGAAAACCCTGACAAGAGAACATGGCTCCCAAAACCATCACGGAGCAATATTCCTGTAATCTTACCACACAAGGATTTGAAATAAAACCATCAGCCAAACCACAACTTACCTTAGAAGGTCTAAATAGTTGAGGAAACTCATATTGTACATGACTTGTGGCACCGACTAACTGGCATAAGTTCTGAGGTAAGAATAGCCAAGGCATCACAAGTAGGGAGCCATGAAGATAAACCAACGCTTGAAGATGAGAAAATTGAGTTGTCGATGGAACTTGAATCACCCATAAGAAGGGTTATGCCTAATTTTGTGTCACGACCCGACCCGACGGGTCGCGAATGGTGCCCTAATTGGACACCCTTATACTGACCCACCACCTATAATCCGACTGATACGAGAACAATATAGAAATCTGAAATGAACCTATCTTGAGAGTCGCAACTAATCAATCGTAACGAATAGGCAAACCTCTGAGTGCGATATATCTGAAATATCCAAACAAATCACAATTGTATAGTTGAACAAAACACGTCTACGACCCACACAAGTCCAACCCACACATGACTACAGACCTCTAAGAGTATAACAGTGAATTATGGCGGGACAGGGCCCCCGCCGTACCCCTGAATATGCATAAATCTATATCAAGGATTTGTACCAAAATGACTAGGCTCCGGAACAATAGATATATCCAAACATCTTAGTGGAATCCTAGACTGAAGGATCACCAAACTAAGTACATGTACCTGCGGGCATGAACGCAGCCCCCGGAGAAAGGGGGTTAGTACGAAAAATGTACCGAGTATATAAAACATGAAGTACTGTAAAAAAGATCATAATTGGCCAAAAGATGTCATGAGAAGTATAATAATCAGTATACGATATCATGTGTCTTATAAAATGAGTCATGTATGTCCATATTATCTGATACGGCCCAATATGAGACTCGGTGAATGAAGCCATATACATATACATACCATACCCGGCCCTCTAGTGAAGGTCTCGGTGAAATCATATAATGTGCTCATACCGTACCCGGCCCATCATGTGATTCGGTAAAATTATATCCGTGGATGCCTGTCCACAATCATATCCATGGATTCCTGTCCACATACATCGTATCCGGCCCATTCTAGGACTCGGTAAAATCATCATACATATACATACCCGGCCCGGGACTCGGTGAAGTACTATAATCACATCAAGCACGAATAGAATATCATGAGTAACCTTATACTAATTAAATCATCTTTTGATTCTCAATGGAATAAATAGAATGAACTATCACTTGTAAAATCAAAGGCAACTATCATATCAAGTATCACTAGGAATTAGGATTGATGGAATTATGTCGTCTGACGTACACTCATTTGTATAAATCATGCCAAAAGAAGAAAGGATAGTTTCACATACCTTATCGTCTATACCAACTCGATAGTTAGAATTCGTCTCAATTAGTACCTCAACCTATAACAATAATAACATGTCTAGCAACTCTATGATTACTAGCATACGTTATATATATATATATATATATATATATATCTATATATATATATATATATATATATATATATATATATATATATATATATATATATATTAGCAATCCACGGACTCTCGGCGAGGCAATTTTATATATATAAAAGGAAAGTACAAGGGCCATAGTAAAATACCTGCTCATCGAGGAATATAAAAAGAAAGAAGAGGAAACAATCAAATAAGCTATGATCATCATCGAGTTTATAACATACTCGATGATGATACTACAAATGCGTATACAAACAAAATGAAGATCTGATGTAAGCTGTCTAATAAAGCTATAGGGCTTACAAAATCTTCAATTTGCGATGTCTAAATCTCTGCGTCCTCGGTACTTTAAAAATCTGATCATCTATGTTACACCCCATAAGTCCGGGACATGTATAAGAGAGAATGCGAAGGAAACAAGACTTGGAAATTAGTGCGAAAGGAAGAATTGTTTTTAGGCGGAAAATCTTAGGACGACGGAAAGGAAAAATGTTAGTTGTTGAGGTGGATTCTCAAAATGTATTATTTGAAGAGTATGGAACCTATTAGCATTATGGATTTTTTTTTTTTTAGGTTGGTCACGTGGGGCCCAGAAATTTTACATTTTGTGGGGCCCATGAGGTTCTAATTTTATGGGCGAATGTGAGGCGACCGTGGCACCCCACTTAAGGTCTTGGTCGAATTAGAGGAGGGTAATATGGTCATTGCCGTCTTGGAAGATAAGTCTTGACTTGATATATTTGACGAAAGTCAACTTGTCACGTGGGCAATCCTTGTGAAATTCATCCTAGCCTCACGTTTGTTGATATCTAAGCCTCCATTGTGTTATAAGTATACTACTAGTAGCAAGACAAGGTCTTGAAGACTTAGAAAAATATCACACATTCTTGTTCTTGTAGCTTAGCTCTGGGTTCACTACCGTTTCCATGAACAATTTGTAGTTTTGATCCATTAGCCACAAGACTTAAACCCAATGTCCTAAGGGTATTATAAGGTTATCTCAATAGAAATATTTGGAAAACGGAGTTTTCGTATTAGTCAAGCGGAAACTAAAGGAGTTCTTGACTTTGAAGTTAGAACTTGAAGGTGGAGTTCTTCATAGGCCTCTAAGGAGTTCTTGGGTAGTTGGAACCTAAGGAAAGAAGCTAAGAATTGATAAGCGCGACTTTGGAATCTTGGAAATTTTAAGGGCTTATAAAGGTATATTAATGTCGTTTTAGCAATTAAGGTTTACTTATCATTGTAGCTATGGTTATTAGCAAGCATGAGTTATATAGTATGAAGTTTGATAAGTATTTTGACTATTGGAACCCTAATCGAAATCTAGCATGTTTAGCTTTAAGATTTCAATTCAAGTCGATTATTAGTTAAGTCGTCACGTATTTGTATAAAGAAGGAAATTGTAGTTGTTGAAGTTTTTATGACTAAATAACATGTTGACCTAAGAACTTGGAATTGGAAAAGGATTGGAAAAGGCGTAGTGTTGTTGGTTATATGTTGGCGAGAATGGCTAGTGAAGTATTAAACTATTTGGTATGAATTGTGGGCGGAATTTTACACGTATTGTAAGTGTAATCCCCTTTGTTTGGTTGTTGTTTTGAGCCTTAAATGTGGCTTATTGGTTATTGTATTAGGCCTTGAAAAGGTGGCAAAGTGAGTAGAAACAAAGGAAGTCTTTGATTTTCCGTAGAATTAGAGGCGTATACTTAGTATTATTCTCGTTAGAGACTAGAAGTTGATAGTCTTGTTGTGACCATTATAGGTTGACAACTTCTACGTCGGCGTATTCGCAGCTTGTGGATTTAGGCGAAAGGTATGTGAACTATCTTGTTATACCCGTATTTCAGTATATGCGTGAGGGCGTCGTGAAATTTGAACTTTAAAGTGGCTTGGCGAAATATTTTTGTGCCTGACACGGTTAGAGTCGTTTTTGGCGAAGCGTTTTACTGACTCGCGAAGGAAAATTCCGGCTATGACATTTCTAATTTTCGCAGATTTTAGAAGTCGAAGCGTGTTGGACCAACAAGAGGCGCCACGGCACCTCGTTAGCGAGAAATGGTGGGCGTCCTTTGGAAGATTTTCCTTGACATTTTTGTCAAGTAGTAGGTAGGATATTTTGGTAGTAGATGGATAAGGTGCACTTGGCATGATCTTGGCCCTACACTTGCCTTGCACTTGGCATGATCTTGGCGTTGGTTGGCCGTGGCTTGACCTATAAATACCCACCTCTTTGATGACTTCTTCATCCGTTCCACAAAGTTTCTAAGTCTTGAAAGCCTTCCTCTCTCCTTGTAGTGTTTCGTCCAAACACCCACTCCGCTTTGAGAAGGCCCTTTGGCGAGAGCCCCCCGCTTTGGTAGAGTACCCCTAGTGGGGTAGAAAATTATCACCCACTCTTGTGGTGTTGTCTCGTATAAATACCCCACTTGGTAGAAATACTCTCAAAGTATTGTTACTATACCCAAATTACCTTAGCCAGTATTCTAGTGATAAGGTTATACTATCTGAAAAGCCCGTAATACTATTATACTTCCGTCGGTCCACAAAACCGAAACCACTAAAGAAAATCTCCATAGTTAGTTGGAGTAGTATGTAGAAGTTGGTTAGAACTTCTAAGGGTGGTTTAGAGCGGGTTGGGCCTTGAGTTGGAGCTAAAGGTTGCCAGGATCGACTTTATACTTTGATAATTATGTGCTTATCGAGGTAAATATCTTTAAACTATAATGTAATTCTAAATTACAAGATTCTTAGACTATATATTTGAAGTATACTATGTATAGAACTGAGCGTTGTTATCGTGATGTCTTTGGACTTAAGCACGAATAATAAGAAACCTTTTGAAAGAAGAGTCTTGTTTGTAATTACATAGGGTGTATTACGTAGACTTGTGTAACTTTTACGTGAGGTAGAATTGTGCGTCGGATTAGGCGTATAACCCCCACTGGTTGGCTTAGTAGCCGGCCCAGATAGAGGAGGAGATTTCTGTTTGTTGCGGGAAGTCTTCTTGCCAATTTTACGTAGAATGTTCTGAAGAGATCTAAATGTTAATAAGCGCCTTGTGGCCTTATAGGTTGAAGTACTATGCGTGGCGCGATCTACTTGGTTTAAGGAGCCAAGCGGTTTGAAAGTACTTGGGCGTCTTGCTATTAGTCGATGTCGTCGCGAGTATGTGAACCTCTTCCTATCTCTTACAGCGTGATATGTGTGTAACTATGTAGTGCGGTGAGCGTCATGTGTTAAATGTATTTGATTGATCTAAAACATAAAGTGTTATAACGGCTTTATGGGAAGTTGGTTATAACGACTTTATGTATGTAAGCATATCTTGTGATTTTAAAAGGTAAGCGATTTGAACTATAAGCGGTGGTTATGTGATAATAAAGAACTTGAAGTATTTCAAAGATTTTGAATCATTTTGAAAGGAGAGTAATACTTGGTTTTGAAAACTTAAGAGTTATACTAGCTTTATGGGAAGTTAGGTATAACGGCTTAAGAATGTTTTTCTTGGTTTGAAATCGAATGTGTATCGACAAATCAACTGCGGCGTTAATAAAAGGAAATGTTTTGTGATTAAATATTATTAAAACCGGTAGAAACTTCCATCTGCATAGAAGCTAAGATGAGACAAAATGATATTTCTAGATCATGGCTTTGTAATAAGATTGTTATAAACAAGAATATCCTACTCACATATAAGGCTTATGTTTCTCGGATGGTTTAAAGAGAATTATATTCTTAAATGAATAAGACTATGAACTCTGAAACCTTTGAAAATGAGAAACTTGAGTAATTGAAATTAGGCAAACTTGAGCGTTGGGAAAAGAATGTTGTTACTTGATTTTACAAAGAGAAGTGTTTTGATTTACTTGAAAGATAATCACTTTATTTTTATACTACGTATTGTGTGACTTTTGTAGAAAAGCGGATCTTTTAAAAGAGTACTACATAAAGTACTTTGGGGCTAAAAACCGAACTTGTTAACATAATGTAGAAAGTACCTTGTGTGAATAACTTGATTGTATTGATTTGTGATAGTCTTGTAATACTTTCTTGTTGACTTGATAAGTAAACATGTTAGGATCTACGTGAGTTAGTATCTTGTGATGTTTGTGTAAAGGGGTTTTCCTTGTTGTGCTTAGGTTGTTTAACGATAAAGTGTTATGATGATATTATATCACTCGTGATTAGGGGTTAAAGGCGCCTCCGTCTGCGGGGTAGACTCGGCGGGTCTAGTGACCTATGATTCGAGAATACCTTATGCAGTGCAGTATGGCCTATGCGGAACTACGAGTTCGAGTTAGTATCGGCCGCGTGGTCATGCGGTCTTTGTGGCCGTGCGGACGGCGAGTCGGCAGCTGCGGGAGTAGCTACCCTCGATGCGGGAATACCTCATGCGGGCCATTGGGTGGCCCGTGCGGGCTGCGGGAAGTTCGGGGCTAGGCCGCGCATTAGATCTGCGGCGAGTGGCGGCTTTGATCATGTGATGCAGACGGATCTCATGTCTGATTTGCGACGCTTGTTTTCTTGTGGGTTTTAGTAGTCGGCTATGCCTTGTACTTACCCCGTGCGGTTTTATGATGACTTTGAGGCGTGAGTCCACGACTTGACATGGCTTATTTATTGTGAGCGTAGTTTTGGTTATCATACATGTCTCACCTTTATATAGACTACTATGATTTACATTTCTGATATTTTGATTTCACATACTTGGTACTGTCTTGACCTCCTTGAAGTGCGTTCATGCAGCAGTAAAGTACGCCGATCGTTGATCCTCTCTCTTAGGATCATGATTCAGCGTTTGGGAAGTTCCGTTTCTCGGAGCTTATCTTGGTATAGTCCTGTCGTTGTAGGTTTTTACATTCGAGGTATGGCGAACCCTGTCACTTGATGTTATCGTATTATTCCTAAGTGCAGTAATCTTGTTGTGGGCAAAGGCCAAAGGGATATGCTTGTTCAATTGTTATTTATATATCTGAAAGTACTTAGTTTTGGTTGCTGTCTTCTTATTTCAACTGTCTTATTACAGGTTTCATATATTGTCTTTATCTTCCGTGATTACTCGATGTATGTCTACTTGGGTGCGGGGTAAGGCACGATCACGGGCAGGGGTTCGGTCGTGTGAGTGGTATCGAAGCGATTAATCCTCGGAAAGTGTCTCTGACCGTATCTAGTAGAAGTCTTGATTATCGGTGTGTTGTGCACCATGATGTCGAGGAGGCTATAGGATATTTAGGATTGGTTTCCATTCTTCTCACTCGAGATCGTGCTTAGGCGTGTTATAAAGTTGGACCCTCTCTAACGTAATTCTTTCCCTTATCGTTATGTCTTGGCGTAAAACCCGGGAAGCGAGGCAAGGAGGCTGCGAGTAGAGTTCGAGAGGTTACGAGGCCTGATCCCAACCATCACCCAGAGTTAGGTGCCGTTCGGTATCACGAGGTGGTGAGCTCGAGTTTCGGTTCCACGACACGCGTAGGTTCGGCCAGTGGATTGATTTTCCCAGTGTTCACGATGTAATGACGTCATCCGGGAATGTCATCTTTTAGTTGGTACTTGTTTTACTGCGGTCGTCGAGGGCCGTATGTCGAAAGGATGTCCTAGTAGGAGGACTCACCTTCGGGATCGGTGGGTAGTTAATCATCTCACTGGCTATGTGCCTACTACGGTAGGTTTGTTTAGACGACTAAGGAGAGTGAGCGATGAATCTGGTATATCCTTAACCCTCAGAGATCGGTATGTATGATAAGATGGGTATATCATAAGTGCTATGTTACGATAGCGATGTGTAATTAGTGATTAGAAATCATGGTTAGTAACCTGGAAAGATTGTGGATAGGAAGTGTGAGCCTTAGAGCTTTATACGTAGAGACCTTAGAGGTAAGGCCGTCTCGAGTAAAGAAGTATTTTATGTTTGACCTTGTCGGAGTGCATTATGCACGGAGATATGTTTTAGGATAAGTCCACGAGTAGCGTGATATGAAAGAGGGTAGTTGAGCTAGGAAGACCGCCAGGTTTTCGTAACGTGATTTGTGAAATTGTTCCGGATCGGGGAGCTAGTGTTTTGCGCGATGTCGGGTAGGGTTGGGGCCATGTTGCGGGTCAACCCGCGGCCTGTATGGTGGTGGTCGATGCGTGGTGGTCGCCTTGTGATAAGTCCGCGAGGTGTTAGGCCCGTGTTTAGTTAACCCGTCTGAGTTCGTGGATCGTTGACGATGGTCGGGCGATGGGGCAGCCGTCATGTTTTCGGTCGGGGCCGTGTGCTCGGCGATGTTGATATATCGGAAGGTGGTAAGGCTGCACGAGGTGCCTTCACCTTATAATGACGGTGGAGCCGAGTTCTGTTGTTTCTTTTACGGAAGTTTTACCGAGCAAGGTTAGGAACTTCGGTGAGTCTCGAGAATCACATTCGCCTGGGCGGTGTTTGGATTTCGGGGTAGTTGCGAGAATTGTTGTCTCTTGTTGAAGAGTGTTTTTAGCTACCATTTGATGTTCGGATGTCGCCTTATGAAGCCTTGTATGGCGGAAGTGTAAGTTGCGGTCGATTGGTTTGATGTTGGCAAGGTTGAGATAGTTGGTTCGAGCTTGTTCCAGCGGGCTATGGATAGGGTGAGACTTATCTAGAAGAGGTTTTGGCGGCTCGAGTTAACGGAGTCGTGCGGATAATCGGCGTCGGCGCTTGGAGTTCGGAGTTGTGGTCGGTATTCTTGAAGGTACCACCGGATAGGGTGTAAGAGAAACTTAGCTTGAGTTACTTTGGGCACTTTTGAGTTCGTGAGGATAGGCGGGTTGCCTATATGTTAGCATTTTCCGTCCAACTTAGGAAGCGGTCGTCGATCTTTCGTGTTATGTTCGAGAAGGAAATCGGAGGTCCATCAGTGTTCCCGATTAATGATGACCAAGTTGAAGATAATAACCGAGATTTGGCGGCGATGTGGAAATGTGGTAAGGATTCGAGTGTACAAGAAGTGTCACGACATCCTCGAGGATCGCATGCGATCGGTACCATTTGTTGGGTCGCCGGAGTGACACTAGAACCTCGCGGCAAAGTGACAAAAGTAGGAAGAAGCGAGCATGTATGGCGAGCATTGATGTGATCATTTCTTTTGTAAAGAGAAGGTGCGAAAAAAGTATATTTTAGACCCCAGAGAGAGGTGTTTGTGGTGATGTTAGAGTGTTTCCTCGTGGACTTGGATGTAAGTATTTTTTTGCGCAAGTTGTTTATGTGGCCATGTGTGGCGGGATTGTTTAAATAAGTATAGCGGTGAAGACTATCTTGGCGCCGCGTTTGTTTGAGACTTAGAAGGAGCATTCGGGCGAATGTTTCTAAGGAAGAGGAGAATGTTATACCGTATTTCAGTATATGCGTGAGGCGTGCGTAGAAATTTGAACTTTAAAGTGGCTTGGCGAAATATTTTTGTGCCTGACACGGTTAGAGTCGTTTTTTAAATGAAGCGTTTTACCTGACTCGCGAAGGAAAATTCCGGCTATGACATTTCTAATTTTTGCGGATTTTTAGAAGTCGAAGCGTGTTGGACCAACAAGAGGGCGCCACTTGGCAGCCTCTCATTGGCGGAAATGGTGGGCGTCCTTTGGACGATTTTCCTTGACATTTTTGTCAAGTAGTAGGTAGGATATTTTGGTAGTAGATGGATAAGGTGCACTTGGCATGATCTTGGCCCTACACTTGCCTTGCACTTGGCATGATCTTGGCCGTTGGTTGGCGTGGCTTGACTATAAATACCCACTCTTTGATGACTTCTTCATCCATTCCACAAAGTTTCTAAGTCTTGAAAGCCTTCCTCTCCTTGTAGTGTTTCGTCCAAACACCCTCCCCTTTGAGAAGGCCGCTTTGGCGAGAGCCCTTCCCGCTTTGGCCGAGTACCCCCACAGTGGGGTGGGCGAGGGTATACACCACTTGTGGTGTTGTCTCGTATAAATACCCCTCTTGGTAGAAATACTCTCAAAAGTATTGTTCTTATACCCAATTACCTTAGTAGTATACCTTGTAGTATTCTAGGGTTATACCTATCTGAAAAGCCCGTAATACTATTATACTTCCGTCGAGTCCTGGCAAAACCACTAAAGAAAATCTCCATAGTTAGTTGGAGTAGTATGTAGAAGTTGGTTAGAACTTCTAAGGGTGGTTTAGGCGGGTTGGCGCACGGAGTTGGAGCTAAGCGTTGCCCGGGATCGACTTTATACTTGGATAATTATGGGCTTATCGAGGTAAATATCTTGTCCTCTATTGTAATTGGAAATTACATGATTGTTAGACTATATAGTTGAAGTATACTATATATAGAATGAGCGTTGTTATCGGCAATGTCTTTGGACTTAAGCTGAATAATAAGAAACCTTTTGAAAGAAGAGTCTTGTTTGTAATTACATGGGATGTATTACTGATGGACTTGTGTAACTTTTACGTGAGGTAGAATTGTACGTCCGGATTAGGCGTATAACCCCCGGTTGGCTTGGTAGCCGGCCGATAGAGGAGGAGATTTCTGTTTGTTGCGGGAAGTCTTTGCGAATTTTACGTAGAATGTTCTGAAGAGATCTAAATGTTAATAAAGCGCCTTGTGGCCTTATAGGTTGAAGTACTATGCGTGGCGCGATCTACTTGGTTTAAGGAGTGGCCAAGCGGTTTGAGGTACTTGGGCGTCTTGCTATTAGTCGATAATCGTCGCGAGTATGTGAACCTCTTCCTATCTCTTCTAGCATGATATGTGTGTAACTATGTAGTGCGGTGAGCGTACGTGTGTTAAATGTATTTGATTGATCTAAAACATAAAGTGTTATAACGACTTTATGGGAAGTTGGTTATAACAACTTTATGTATGTAAGAAGATACTTGTGGTTTTAAAAGGTAAGCGATTTGAACTATAAGCTGGTGGTTATGTGATAATAAAGAACTTGAAGTATTTCAAAAGATTTTGAATCATTTTGAAAGGAGAGTAATACTTGGTTTTGAAAACTTAAGAGTTATACTAGCTTTATGGGAAGTTAGGTATAACGGCTTAGAATGTTTTCTTGGTTTGAATCGAATGTGTATCGACAAACCAACTGCGGCGTTAATAAAAGGAAATGTTTTGATTAAATATTATTAAAACCGGTAGAAACTTCCATCTGCATAGAAGCTAAGATGAGACAAAATGATATTTCCTAGATCATGCATTTGTAATAAGATTGTTATAAACAAGAATATCTACTCACATATAAGGCTTATGTTTCTCAGATGGTTTAAAAGAGAATTATATTCTTAAATGAATAAGACTATGAACTACGAAACCTTTCGAAAATGAGAAACTTGAGTAATTGAAATTAGGCAAACTTGAGCGTTGGGAAAAAAATGTTGTTACTTTTTTTTTTTTTTTTTTTGACGAAGGAACCCGCGTGCTACTCTTTCAGTGCGCCTGGGTAAACCGGGCCAGCGATAGCTTTGCAAACCACGTCGGCCATGTAAACCACACTTGGCAAGCCGTGTGAGCTCAACCAAGAAGGTTTAGGCAGGGGATCGAACTCGTGACCTTGCGGTCCCGCGCTCTACTGCTACACCAACTTGGCTACCCTTGCGGGTAGAATGTTGTTACTTGATTTTACAAAGAGAAGTGTTTTGATTTACTTCAAAAGATAATCACTTTATTTTTATACTACGGGTATTGTGTGACTTTTTTGAAAGAAACAGATCTTTTAAAAGAGTACTACATAAAGTACTTTGGGGCTAAAAACCCGAACTTGTTAACATAATGTAGAAAGTACCTTATGTGAATAACTTGATTGTATTGATTTGTGATAGTCTTGTAATACTTTCTTGTTGACTTGATAAGTAAACATGTTAGGATGCTACGTGAGTTAGTATCTTGTGATGTTTGTGTAAAGGGGTTTTTCCTTGTTGTGCTTAGGTTGTTTAACGATAAGTTGTTATGATGATATTATATCACTCATGATTCCGGGGGTTAAGCTGCCCTCCGATGCGGGGTAGACTCAGGCGGGTCTAGTGACCTATGATTCGAGAATACCTTATGCAGGTCTGTATGGCCTATGCGGAACTACGGGAGTTCCAGGTTAGTATGCGGCCCTTGTGGTCATGCGGTCTTTGTGGCCATACGGACGGCGAGTCGGGGCCGGCCGGGAGTAGCTACCCTCGATGCGGGAATACCTCATGCGGGCCATTGGAGTGGCCCGTGCGGGCTACGGGAAGTTCGGGGCTGAAGCGCGCGTTAGATGCTGCGGCGAGTGGCGGCTTTGATCATGTGGATGCAAGCGGATCTCGTAATCTGATTTGCGACCTTGTTTATGCGTAGGTTTTAGTAGTCGGCTATGCCTTCGTACTTACCGTGCGGTTTTATGATGACTTTGAGGCGTGAGTCCACGACTTATATTTGCTTATTTATTGTGAAATGTAGTTTTGGTTATCATACATGTCTCTGCTTTATATAGAATACTATGATTTCATTTGATATTTTGATTTCACATACTTGGTACTGTTATCGACCTCCTTGAAGCTGCGTTAAATCTGCGAGTAAAAGATCGCATGATCGTTGATCCTCTCTTAGGATCACAGTTCAGCGTTTGGGAAGTTCCGTTTCTCCGGAGGCTTATCTTGGTATAGTCCCCTGTCGTTGTAGGTTTTTATATTCAGGGGTATGGCGGGGCCACTGTCCTTGATGTTATCGTATTATTCTAAGTGCAGTAATCTTGTTGTGGGCAAAGCTGTAAAAGGGATGTAACTGTTCAATTGTTATTTATATATACTGAAGGTAACCGTTTTTGGTTGCTTTGTCTTATTTCACCGTCTTATTACAAGTTTCATATATTGTCTTTATGTTCCTGATTACTCGATGTATGTCTACTTGGGTGCAGGGTAGGCACGATCACGCCGGGTTGGTCGTGACATATCTCTCTTCTAGCATGATTCCTTAAGATAAAGAAAGTCGTCCTACTCGCCCAAATGATCCATTCCTTGGTTGTATTTGGATTGCCTAAAGTAGAATTTGTTCTATGTACTTCCTTTGATTGTACTTTGATGTTTAAATTGTAAGTTGTATAATCCATTGCCTTAGTGAAGTTGGATTCTTAAAAGTGAAAGTATTTTACTTAAAGTACATAGAGTCTTGAAAAGGAAGTGGTTTCCAAATCTTTTGGGCTAGTGCCTTAGTCCCAAAATCATAAAGGTCATTATAATGACTTTAGGGGAGTCAAAGGAGTGATTCACTTAATTGTTTTAAAAGAGGAGAAATGACATGATTTAAGAGAAGTAACTTGTTTTAAAGGAGTGGGTTACTTGAGGTTTAAAAGTAGAAGAAACTTGTTTTCTATATATTAAGAGACTTGAAGTGTTTTGAAAGTTAAGAACTTGATTTGTAAGTATGTGATACTTGGTTTTAATAGTATAAGTCTCTTGGTTATAAAAAGGAATGGATATGTCTAAAACCATAAAGGGTTATAACGGCTTTATGGGAAGTTGGTTATAACGGCTTTATGGAAGGTTTAGAAAGTTGTCTATTTTGATTAATCGGCATAAGTTGCCTAGTTTGTGAAAAGTTGAAGTTACTTGGTTTCAAGCTTCGAAATGAGTTTCAAAAAAGTATAGTAACTTACTTTGAAGAATAGACACGCCTTGATACTACGGGTGTTAGTATCTTGGGATTTTACACAAAAAAGAGTCTTTTGAAAAGAATGTACGTACGTAGTACTTTGGCTTGATAAATTGAGAATTTGTCTAAGTGTGCCTTGATTAGTACTTTGGCTTGATAAATTGAGAATTTGTCTAAGTGTGCCTTGATTAGTACTTTGGCTTGATAAATTGAGAATTTGTCTAAGTGTGCCTTGCTAAGTACTTTGGCTTGGTAATTGAGAATTATTCTATTTGTGCCTTGATAAGTACTTTGGCCTGATTAATTGAGAATTAGTCTAAGTGTGCCTTGATAAGTACTTTGGCTTGATTAATTGAGAATTATTCTATGTGTGCCTTGATAAGTACTTTGGCTTGTTTAGTTGAAGCGCCTATGTGTCCGGAAATAGCCGGTTGTGTGCTATTGGTATATCGGTTGTTTGAGTCATTCCGGGTTTGTGGCATTCTGCGTGGAATTGCTACCCACGATCGCGAGGAATACCTCATGCGGGTCGTAAGGACTTATGCGGGTGAAATAGTCCCGTGCGGCGAGTCCGACCTATCACGAGGAATACCTCATGCGAGTCGTAAGGGCTTATGCGGGTGAAATAGTCCCGTCGAGAATACCTCACGCGGGTCCACGCGCCTATGCGGGTGAAATAGTCTCGTGAGTAGGATGGTTAAATGATCTGCGGGCGGATGGTCTGTTTGATCATGAGCTTATATTTTATATTGTAAGGATACTCTGTTTACTCTCATTGTTAGAAAGGCACAATGTGTTGTAATTTGATTATCATATATGTCCCGGATTTGGTTGTGTTACCCTATGGTCATGCTTTTACGATGTGGGATTCCGGGGCATGAGACCACGAGGCATTTAGGACACAAGTGGGACTTGGTGTTCATGTATCCTTATTGGTGTTATTACATCATGGACTGCCGGCAGTGAGGAAGGATTCCGCGCATGATTGATATTATGGCGTGAGACCCATAGTTATATT
This sequence comes from Przewalskia tangutica, assembly GCA_029844215.1. Lineage (NCBI taxonomy): Eukaryota > Viridiplantae > Streptophyta > Magnoliopsida > Solanales > Solanaceae > Przewalskia > Przewalskia tangutica. The sequence goes on from CM056725.1 coordinate 49,944,315, forward strand.
TGAGTAGTGACTTTGAGGGCTGCGTCCACGACTTGATATGACTTATGTGTTATGTATCTGTAGGTTGGCTATCATACATGTCTCCTATTTTGTTTAGATGTTATGATTTTATTACGCATCATCGCTCACATACTTGGTACATTCTTCGATCGACCTCCTTCGGGGCCGCGTTAAATGTCGCAGTTTAGGTACGCTGTTTGGTGATCGGCGGTGTAGGACCGCCGGAGTTTTGGATAGCTCCTTCGTTGGAGTTATCTTTTGGTATAAGTTCTTTCGATGTGCTTTTGTACACTTATAGGTACGCGGGGCCTTGTCCGTCATAGTTGATATAACTCTTAGAGGTCTGTATTCATATGTGGGATTGGACTCTTGTACGGTGTAGTGTATTTTGTTTATGTATATATGGCAGCCTTGTCGGCTTTGCCCTTGCACGTACGTTGGTTTAAAAAAAAAGAGGCGTTATTTAATTTTCGCAGTTTACTTGTGTTGTTAAGGTAGAAAGGTGCCCAGGTAGGGCACCAGTCACGGGCCCGGGGTTCGGGGCGTGACATTCTAGGTCCTGGATCTGGATCTGGTAGTAATGGATGAAGGTGCCTGAAGTGTAATCTTCGGAGCAACTCTCTGTACTGGAACCAATAGAACTGGGTCTAGCTGAGCCAAGAATCATCCGCCATGGCCCCAGTATCTGATCTAACTCATCTGTACCTATCCCCATGTATTTGCCATCGCCTGTGTTATACCCCGTATTTTCCAGAGTATGTACGTGAGGGCGTACGTACAAAAGTTTAAGCCTTAAGTAGGCAAAGGGGCGAAATTTGTGCACAACTAGCGAAAAGAATCGTTTTCCGACGAAACATTTTCCGGACTTTGTGAAGGGAAAAATACGGTTGCAACATTTATAATTTTTGCGGATTTTTCCGAGATATGAAATATTTTGGACCAACGAGAGGGTGACAAGTGTCACCTCAGTGGCGATAATAAGGGACGAAACTTGGCACGTTTTGCCTTTGATTTTTGTCAAGGAGTTGGTAGGATATTTTGTGTAGTTGATGAGCAAGTGGGACCCACAAACACTTGTCCAAATCTTGACCCTACACTTGCCCACCACTTGTCTTAATCTTGGCCATTGATTGGCCTATAAATACCCCTCCAATGCACGACTATTTCTTCATCCTCACTTGAAATTCCAAGTCTAAAACCCTCTCCCCAGTGTAGTTTTCGTCCAAGGCTCCTCTCCCTTTGAGAGGCCTTGGCGAAACATTCCCTGCCTAGTAGTTTTCGTAAAATACCCCCTGCCTAGTAGTTTTCCTAAAATACCCCCCCCCCCTTGCCTGGTTAGAAAAGTATTTCTCACAGTATTGTTACTATTCCAAAATACCTTGGCCCAAATACCTTGTAGTATTCCAAGGTTACACCTATACTAAAAACCCAGAAATACTATTATACTTCCTATAGTCACTAAACGAAACCCTAAGGAAAATCTTCATAGCGGGTTGAAGTATTAAGAAGAAGTTGTGTAGAACTTCTAAGGGTTGTTTGGAGCGGGTTGGAGCGCCCAGAGTAGGAGCTAAACGTTGCTCAGGATCGACATTAAAACTTGGATAATTTTGGGCTTATCGAGGTAAATACTCTTGTCCTTCTATTATAGTTGGAAATTATATACTAAAGTAGTATAGAAATGAGTATAAGATATAGAAGGATGGTATAAGAGAAGAGAATAGAATTGAAATCACATCAGAAGAATTTTAAAGAAGAAGATTGAACTGTACTTACATAGATCGTTGTCACGACCGTTCGGCGTGGATCGTGCCTTACCCGCACCCAAGTAGTCATACATCGAGTAATCTGAATATAAAAACAATACATGAAACTTGATTGTAAAATGAGACACGCTTTATGTGAGAAAATGTCGCTTTCGGCATATATATATATAAACATAGTTTTGCGCTACATCCCAACTGCATAATAGGACTACGCACTCTAAGAAGATAAACAAATATGGCGGACGGGGCCCCACATACCGATCGTACTAAACTATCTACAACAGGGAGATCATACCCAAAAGTCGAGCCTCCGGAGAAGATGGAGCTCCTGACACCAACGCAAAGAGATCCTAAGGATGTGGATCTAGCACTGCTGCCACTTACCGCGTGAACGCAGAAGAGGTCGATAACAGTACCAAGTATGTGAAATCAGAAATCTTCAAGTAAAATCAAAGTATTTAAAACTATTTGCAAATACAACCAGATTAACTGCACATAGTGCCACAACATAAACAAGAGCAACATAGATATATCAGAATCGTCTTTCCTAGGCCGCGAATGATCGAAGCAAGGCCAATCGCCCATAGTATCATTATGCGTGCCTAGTCTGGACTTCCGCGATCGCATAGGTCACACATGCACCCGCGTGAGGTATTCTCGCATCGGGGTAGCTAACCCCGGCATTCTCCTCGACTCCCGATCCGCATAGTCTCGATAGACCGCATAGTCACACGGACCGCATAGGGCATCCCCCGCATCGGGCTAAAACACCCGGAATGATCAATCCTGGAGCTCCCGCAGCTCCGCATAGTCTCACAGACCGCATAGGCCGTATAGACCCGCATCAAGGGTGGCAAGCCCTCGGTATAATAAGTCAAGGGGGTAGGTGATATAATAACGGTACAACTGACTTACCGTTTAGCAACGTAAGCACAACAAGAATGACCCCCTTTTACAACATCACAAGACACTAACACACGTAGCATCATAATATGTCTATTTATCAATCAATCTTACTACACCTCACAGAAATCAATACAAGGTTTTTATAAGCAAATAAGTAAACAGTTCTTTTTATCTTTCTTAAGTTGTTATACCTAACTTCCCATAAAGCTAGTGTAACTCTTAAGCTTTCGTTTTAAAAACCAACTGTTTCTCTTCTGTAAAAAAATGATTCAGTATTCTTTTGAAATGCTTCAAGATCCTTATGATTCAGGCTTAAGTCGCAAGACATTGCCGTAAGTATTATTCAGGCTTAAGTCAAAAGACATTGCCGTAAGTATTATTCAGTTAACACACGTACGTCTACCGTACTATATATATTTAAAATATCATGCTTAGGAAGAATCACATACCTTCTCGGCGAAATCCACCTACCAAGTCGAATATGTCGCGCGCAGAGAATCAGCCTATAATAGTCAAATACGTCTATCAACGTCTAGACTATTCTATAAACAATTCTAAGTAGAGGGTTCTCTATTCTACGGAAAATTGGGCAGCACTACCCTACCCGGTGAGCTACTCAAGTCTACTGTGAAAACAGTCCTATGTAAGCACAGTTTGATTATTCTTCTTTTAAACCCTTCTACTGTGATAACAGTTCAATTCTATTCTTTAATATCCTTCTAAGTATTTATACTTATTCCTATACTTCTACAGTATGTATTCTCTAGTTACAAAAGAAGGATAAGATTATTTACCTCGGTAAGCCCAATAATATCCTAGATAAAAGTCGCTCCTGAGCAAGGTTTAGCTCCTAATTTGTACGCTCCGATAGCTCCAAGAACCCTTAGAAGTTCTTCACAACTTCTACTAAGTACTAAGGGATTTGGGCTAGGGTATTTAGGAATAGTAACAACACTTGGAAGAGAACATTTCTACCAAGGGAGGGGGGTAGTGTTTGGCTAGGGCTTCTTTTAGAAGGGGGTATTCGGCCAAGGCTTTCTCAAAGGGGGAGGAGGCTTGGACGAAATACAACAAGAGAGGGGGAAGGATTTTCAAGACTTGGAAAGTGATTTGTGGATGAAGAACTCTTCATCTTAAGGGGGGTATTTATAGGTCAAGCCATGGCCAACCAATGGCCAAGATGATGCCAAGTGCAAGGCAAGTGTAAGGTCAAGATTTGGGCAAGTGTCCTTATCCATCTACTACACAAAATATCCTACCAACTACTTGACAAAAAAGACCACTCCAATCGGCCCTATTGCCGTCCCACATCCATCAATGAGAGGGTGACAAGTGTCGTCCTCTCGTTGGTCCAAAGTGTTACGTCTCTCGGAAAAATCCGCAAAAATTAGAAATGACATAGCCGGAATTTACCCTACGCGAGTCTTTTAAAATGTTTCGTCGGAAAACGATTCTTTAAGTGAGTTGTGCCCAAAACAAACGTCCTATGCCTAAACTTTTAAGGCTAAACTTTCGTACGTACGTCCTCACGTACATACTCTGGAAATACGGGGTATAACATTCTCCCATCCTTAGAAACATTCGTCCCGAATGTTCCTTCCCAAGACCGTTAACGATAAGGTTCCTCATAACTTAAACAGTTTGCAAATGCCACACACGGCCACAAAACAACACTTAGGCATAAACGATAATGAAAATTTACAAGTAGGAAAGTGAGTTACCTGGAGGTGTGGGGAATAAGTGAGGATACTTCTGCCTCATGTCCTACTCAGCTTCCCACGTCATCTCTTCCCTGAGCTCGTTCCGCCACAAGACTTTGACGGAAGCCACGTCCTTGGTCCGCAGACGCCTAACCTGACGATCGATTATCGCTATGGGAATCTCCTCATACGATAATCCCTCGGTCACCTGAACATCGTCAATCGGGTGCACTCTAGATGGATCCCCGATACATCTCCTCAGCATAGAAACATGAAACACCAGATGCACTGCCTCTAGATCGGACGGCAGATCCAACTCGTAGGCAACCTTGCCTACCCTGAGGACAATCTGATAGGGCCCAATGTACCTTGGGCTGAGTTTCCATTTCTTCCCGAATCTCATCACACCCTTCATGGGTGACACCTTCAGGAAAACCCAATCATCAACCTCGAACTCCAGATGCCGACGACGATGATCTGCATATGATTTCTGTCGACTCTGAGCTGTCAGCAACCTCTCCTGGATAAGCTTCACCTTATCCACTGCCTGCTGCACCAAATATGGTCCCACTAACTGCACCTCGCCCACATCGAACCAGCCTATCGGCGATCTGCACTTCCTCCCATACAAGGCCTCATAAGGCGCCATCTGAATACTGGAGTGGTAGATATTATTGTACGCAAACTCAACTAGAGGCAAATGATCCTCCCAGTACCACGAGTCGATAACACAGCTCGCAAAGATATCCTCAAGAGTGCGGATAGTGCGTTCACTGTCCGTCACATTCGTGGATGGAATGCAAGATCGGGCTCACCGGCCCCCAAACCCTCTGGAAAGACCTCCAGTTAGCCAGAAGCCCGGGCTCCATGCGATATGATCGAAATGGGGACTTCATGCGATCGGCGATCTCTGATGTAAAGTCGGCATAATCCTCACCGAAAAAGTCGCCTGACGGGAAGAAAGTGGGCTGATTTCACGACTGGCCGACGATAACCCATATAGAATCATGTCTCCTCCGAGTGCGAGGTAATCCCGTGATGAAGTCCATGTTGATCACCTCCCACTTCGGTCCGGATCTCGATAAATGCGTCAGAACAAACCACCGGGCCTCGTGCTCTACCTTTACCTGCGACAATACGGCATTGAGCTGCGAACTCGCAACGTCCTCTTCAAGCCATCCCACCAATACACGGATCGAAGGTCGTGGTACATCTTGGTCGACCGGATGGATAGAGTAACGCTACTTGTGTGCTTCTCCTAGAACTGCCGCCAAGTCCTGAAACATCCGGAACACACAACTGCCCTCAAACCTTAGCACCCTATCAGGTGCTACCTCAAAAGGACCCTTTCCCTCACGAAGAGCCGTATCACGATAACTTGTCACAACTGGATCCTCGAACTGTTGCCTCTTCACCTCCTCGACGATGGAAGACTCGGCAACCTCACGAACTCGAACCCCACCGCTATCGTAATCAATCAAGCGGACACCAAGGCTCGCTAAGCGATGCAAATCACGAACCATGTCCCTCCTCTCTGCCGCACATCCGATAGGCTCCCATCGACCTACGACTAAGGCATCTACCACAACATTGGCCTTCCCGTGGTGCGGGATGTCAACATCATAATCCTTGAGCACTCTAACCACCGTCTCGCCGTAAGTTCACTCTGCGGTGAAGATATACTGGAGGCTCTTGTGGTCTGTATAAATATCCACATGAACCCCATACAAATAGTGCCTCTAGATCTTCAAGGCGTGAATCACCGCTGCCAACTCCAAATCATGGGTGGGGTAGTTCTCTCGTGTTTCTTCACCGTCGGGATCATACGCTATAACCTTTCCTGCCGTGATCAACACACATCCCAACCCGATGCACGACGATCACAATACACGACATAACCGTCTGACCTGCGGAAGAGTAAGAACGGGGCGGTCGTCGCTCTCCTTCAAGAATCGAAACCCTGCCACACACATCACCATCAAACTTAGCCGCCCGAGTCACTAGTCAATGGTGCAGATAGAAGCAAACTTCTACGAACCGATAAAAACTCGCAAGGCCCAAATGCGAACCTCTGCCGAGTAGTAGGTCTAGCCAAGTCTCGATCGCCGATCTTGGCCGTATCCACCGAATACCATCACCCGACAATATGCCCAAGAAAAGCCACGAAGCTAACCAAAACTCACATTTGGAAAACTTGGCGTATAATCACTGTCCCGAGAAGCGTAAGATATCCTCAAATGCTCCGCATGCTCCTGCTCGGCGAGAATAAACCAAGATATCATCGATGAACACTATCACAAGCGTGTCCAAAAATGGTTTGAACACTCGGTTCATCAAATCCATGAATATCACGAGCATTGGTCAACCCAAAAGACATGACCATGAACTCATAATGCCCGCTGGGTCCGAATGCGATCTAGGGACATCCGCCTCTCGACTGCACGATGATAGCCCGTCGCAGATCAATCTTGGAGAAACATCTCACACCTGCGGTTGGTCGAACAAATCATCTATCACGGGGAGGGTATCTGTTCTTAATGGTCACCTTGTTCGGTCTGTAATCAACACATGCGCAGCGTCCCGTCCTTCTTCTTCACGAACAATACCGGCGCTCCCCAGGGAGAAACACTAGGTCTGATGAAGCCCTTATCCAGCAAATCTCGCAGCTGGTCCTTCAACTCTCTCAACTCGGCAGGTGCCATTCTGTATGGCGGAATGGAAATAGGCGAGTGTCCGCAAAGACATCAATACAAAACTCTATCTCTCTCGGGAGGATACCGGAGGTCGCGGAAACACGTCGGAACTTCGACTCATCGAATCGATCGAAAATCTGCACCGCACTCGATGATCAAACACCCAAACGAGATGGTAGATATACCCCTTCTGTACCATCTTCCTAGCCTTGAGGTAGGAAATAAACCTACCCCTCGACGACACAGTGTTCCCCTCCCACTCAATAACCGGCTCCCCAGGAAACTGGAACCGTACCACTCTCTCCCTGCAGTCTACATTGGCATAGCAAGAAGCTAGCCAATCCATGTCCATGATCACGTCGAAATCAGTCATGTCCAGCTCTATCAAGTCTGCTAGGGTCTGAAGACTGCATAAAGTCACTGGACAAGCTCTATATACCCGCCGAGCTACCACCGAACCACCCACTGGCGTAGCTACCTCGAAAGGGTCTATGGACTCAGGCTCTATCTCTATCCTACTAGCAATAAGTGGAGATATATAGGACAGAGTAGAACCCGGATCTATCAAGGCATACACATCAAATCCAGAAACTGATAAGGTACCTGTGACGACATTAGGTGAGGCCTTCTGATCCTGCCGGCTGGACAAGGCATAAATGCGGTTCTGAGGACCGCTAGAACTGGGACCCGCGCCACGACCTCTGCCGCGACCTGCTGGCCCATGAGTACCACGCCTCGGGGTGAGTAAGCAGGAGATGATGAACCGGCAATGGACCCGTGGCCGAGCCTACCACTGCGCCGCCCGGTCGGACAAACTCGCGTAATGACCTGCTGCCAAAAGTATAGCAAGCTCCGGAGTAGTACTACGGCTCACGAATGGAATCTACCACAACGGGCACACCGAGCGGACCTCGTCGGTTAGCACCCTTGCCACTCGAAATATGAAGTCCCAGGCCCCACCGCCGAATACTCTGGTTAGACTTGACAAAGATGTGGGAGTGCTCGAGTGGCCGGGTGCAAATCTAGGCTTGCTGAGGCCGTCCACCCCGAACCACCAAAAGAACCGCCGTCCCCGCCTTTTACGATCTTGATATCGCCGACTCGTCGGTCTCTGCGCCTCGCATCCAAGTGCATGAGCTGCATACGGTAATGTCCATGCACGGTGAAGAGACACACCCGCACAAGACTCGCCATATAATCATCTAGCCCTGACGTAGCGGTGTACGGTCCTCCATATGCGCTACTAAGCGCAGGACATGCTCGAGCCAAAGAATCGAACTCGACATTGTACTCCCTAAGCGGCGCCTCTCTCGCTCAAAGAACAAAAACACGCACCCGCGTGCCCTCGCATCCGGAGGCAAGAAGTGCGTGAGAAAAGCCTCGAAAACTCATCCCATACTGCTGGAGGTGCATGCTCTCCTCGGAAAGCTCCGTGAATCAAACCAATCGATCGCGGTATCACGCACGATGCGAACCGAATCACGGACTCGGTCTCCGACGCCTGATCACCCTCATAATCTCAGAATCGCGGATGAACTCCTGCGGATCATCCTCCGCCTCGACCGTAAAACTCGCGGGCTACAACTCAGAAATCTCGTAGCCTCAAACCACTCGCCTCGGGTGAACCACGGGTGCTACGGGCTGGAATCGAATCACGCATCGGCTGTCCTCATGTGCGCCACGATCCTGCCAATAGTGGGCCATCTCCTTGTACCTAACTCTCCGCCTCAGCCGTGGGACGAGGTGTGGGTGCTGTGGTCTCGGCTGGGCCGGCGGCGTCATGGAACTCGCGTCCCGAGGTATCGCCTCGGGTAAGAACTGGCATGTGCCCTCGTAACTCTCGGTGTCCTACTAGCAGCTCCCTCGGCTGTCTTGCCCTGCTGGGCCCGGGGTGCCGTACGTGGAGGCATAATCAGCATGAAAGGAATACGTTAGAGGTCCAACTTATAACATGCCTCTAAGGCACGATCTCGTGAGTGAGAAGAATGGAAACCAATCCTAAATATCCTATAGCCTCACGATTATTGGTGTAGTGCACAACACACCGATAATCGAACTTACTAGATACGGTGTAGACACTTTCCGAGGATTAACTGCTCTGATACCACTTTTGTCACGACCCGTTCCGGGGCCCGTGACTGGTGCCTTACCCGGGCACCCAAGTAGTCATACATCAGAGTAATCAGCGGAATATAAAAACAATACATGAAACAGTTGTAAAATGAGACACAGTTTTATGTGAGAAAATGTCGCCTTTCGGCATATATATATATAAACATAGTTTTGCAGTTACATCCCAACTGTACAATAGGACTACAGACCTCTAAGAAGATAAACAACTATGGCGGGACAGGGCCCCGCCATACCCTGACTGTACCAAACTATCTACAACAGGGAGATCATACCCAAAAGTCGAGCCTCCGGAGAAGATGGAGCTCCTGACACCAACGCAAAGAGATCCTAAGGATGTGGATCTAGCACCTGCTTGCCCTTACCTGCGGCATGAACGCAGCCCCCCGAAGGAGGTCAGTACAACAGGTACCAAGTATGTGAAACTGTAAAGTACTGAAGTAAAATCAAAGTATTTAAAACTATTTGCAAATACAACCAGATTAACTGCACATAGTGCCACAACATAAACAAGAGCAACATAGATATACTGTAACTGGTCTTTCCTAGGCCGCGAATGATCGAAGCAAGGCCAATCGCCCATAGTATCATTATGCGTGCCTAGTCCTGGACTTCCCGCATCGCATAGTCACACTGCACTCCGCATGAGGTATTCTCCTCGACGGGGTAGCTAACCCCCGGTACCCTCCTGGACTCCCGCAGTCCGCATAGTCTCAATAGACCGCATATTCACACAGACCGCATAGGGCATCCTCCGCATCGGGCTAAAACACCCGGAATGATCAATTTTGGAGCTCCCGCATCTCCGCATAGTCTCACAGACCGCATAGGCCGTATAGACCCGCATCAAGGGTGGCAAGCCCTCGGTATAATAAGTCAAGGGGGTAGGTGATATAATAACGGTACAACTGACTTACCGTTTAGCAACGTAAGCACAACAAGAATGACCCCATTTCACAACATCACAAGACACTAACACACGTAGCATCATAATATGTCTATTTATCAATCAATCTTACTACACCTCACAGAAATCAATAGAAGGTTTTTATAAGCAAATAAGTAAACAGTTCTTTTTATCTTTCTTAAGTTGTTATACCTAACTTCCCATAAAGCTAGTGTAACTCTTAAGCTTTCGTTTTAAAAACCAACTGTTTCTCTTCTGTAAAAAAAATGATTCAGTATTCTTTTGAAATGCTTCAAGATCCTTATTATTCAGGCTTAAGTCGCAAGACATTGCCGTAAGTATTATTCAGGCTTAAGTCGCAAGACATTGCCGTAAGTATTATTCAGGCTTAAGTCAAAAGACATTGCCGTAAGTATTATTCAGTTAACACACGTACGTCTACCGTACTATATATATTTAAAATATCATGCTTAGGAAGAATCACATACCTTCTCGGCGAAATCCACCTGCCAAGTCGAATATGTCGCGCGCAGAGAATCAGCCTATAATAGTCAAATATGTCTATCAACGTCTAGACTATTCTATAAACAGTTCTAAGTAGAGGGTTCTCTATTCTACGGAAAATTGGGCAACACTATCCTACCCGGTGAGCTACTCAAGTCTACTGTGAAAACAGTCCTATGTAAGCACAGTTTGATTATTCTTCTTTTAAACCCTTCTACTGTGATAACAATTCAATTCTATTCTTTAATATCCTTCTAAGTATTTATACTTATTCCTATACTTCTACAGTATGTATTCTCTAGTTACAAAAGAAGGATAAGATTATTTACCTCGGTAAGCCCAATAATATCCTAGATAAAAGTCGCTCCTGAGCAAGGTTTAGCTCCTAATTTGTACGCTCCGATAGCTCCAAGAACCCTTAGAAGTTCTTCACAACTTCTACTAAGTACTAAGGGATTTGGGCTAGGGTATTTAGGAATAGTAACAACACTTGGAAGACAACATTTCTACCAAGGGAGGGGGGTAGTGTTTCGCTGGGAGCTTCTTAGAGGGTATTCGGCCAAGGCTTTCTCAAAGGGGGGGGGGGGGGAGGAGGCTTGGACGAAATACAACAAGAGAGGGGGAAGGATTTTCAAGACTTGGAAAGTGATTTGTGGATGAAGAACTCTTCATCTTAAGGGGGGTATTTATAGGTCAAGCCATGGCCAACCAATGGTCAAGATGATGCCAAGTGCAAGGCAAGTGTAAGTTCAAGATTTGTGCAAGTGTCCTTATCCATCTACTACACAAAATATCCTACCAACTACTTGACAAAAAAGACCACTCCAATCGGCCCTATTGCCGTCCCACATCCATCAATGAGAGGGTGACAAGTGTCTCCCTCTCGTTGGTCCAAAGTGTTACGTCTCTCGGAAAAATCCGCAAAAATTAGAAATGACATAGCCGGAATTTACCCTACGCGAGTCTTGTAAAACGTTTCGTCGGAAAACGATTCTTTAAGTGAGTTGTGCCCAAAAAAAACGTCCCATGCCTAAACTTTTAAGGCTAAACTTTCGTACGTACGTCCTCACGTACATACTTTGGAAATACGGGGTATAACAACTGTATTTACAATAGACTTGTGTAGTTGGACGGGTAGGGAAGTGCTGCCCAATTTTCCGTAGAATAAGGAATCTGTATCTAGAATTATATTACAGAGTAGTCTAGACGTTGATAGACTTGTATAATCGTTATAGGTTGAAGTACTGCAAGTAGCGTATTCTACTCGAAGGGTGGAAAGGGTTAGCCGGATTACAGTACTTTGGAGCTATTTGCTAATAGTCGATAATCGTCGCGAGGTATGTGATTCTTCCTATCCTCTTGAGCATGATATTTTTAAAAGAATATATATATATAGTACGGTAGACGTACGTGTGTTAACTGAACGTGGTTTTACTCCGATGTCTTTTGACTTGAGTTTAAATAATAAGAATCTTGAAGTATTTCAAAAGAATTAAGAAACCTTTTTAAAAGAAGAGTAAGGCTTGGTTTTAAAAGCTTAAGAGTTATACTAGCTTTATGGGAAGTTAGGTATAACGACTTAAGAGAGATAAAAAGAATGGTTTATTGATTTTAGAAGTTAAGAGACTTGATCTTAAAAGATAAGAGATTTGACTTAATTGAATTAATATGAATTTTGTTAAAAAGTGTGAAACCTCATTCGTGAGTAATGAGTACTTGGTTTTTAAAAGGAATAATGTTTTACTGATTTCGGAAATCAGAATAAGTATCGAACAAACCACTGCAGCGTTAATAAAGGGAAATGTATTGACTAATTAAGTATTATTAAAACCAGTAGAAACCTCCATCTGCATAGAAGCTAAGATGAGACAAAATGATATTACATTTCTAGATCATGGTCGCTTTAATAAGATTGTTATAAACAAGAATAACCTACTCACATATAAGGCATGTGTTTCTCAAATTGTTTTAAAAGAGAATTATGTTATTAAATGATTAAGACTATGAACTATGGAATCTTTCGAAAATAAGAGACGTGAATATTTGAAATTAGGCAAACTTGAACTTTGGAAAAGAATGTTGTAACTTGATTTTAAAAGGAGAAGTGTTTTGGTTTAAAAAGGAAAGTATGGAAGTTGTTTTGGTTTACTTAAAAATGTTAGTCACTCTATTTTTATAATACGGGCATCGGGTGACCTTTGTAAAAGAAATGGATCCTTTAAAAGAATTTAACGACGTAGTACTGGGGTTAAAACCGGACTTTGGCATAAAATGAAAGTACTTTGAGTTGTGTGTAACTTGTCTATGTTTGCGTGTGATAGCCTTGTCGCTAGTATTGTATTTCTATACCGCGTCTCTCATGAGGGCTGATTTGTTATGATATTACTTGGACGTCTGGCGGTGTGGAGAATTCCAGTGCACGCCTCGCTGATAGTGTTATTCCATGGACTAGCTCTCCATGAGGTTTTACTGATTCGGCCTTGGTATCTGGTGGTTGGCTTTCATACTTGCCCCGCCTCGTGGCTGATTCGGCCTTAGTACAGTAGTTAGCCTTCGCACTTGCCCCGTTCAGTTTAGTGGCGAAGTCTCGTGATACGGCCTTGGTATCTGGTAGTTAGCCCTCGTACTTGCCCCGGTCAGCTACGTGACACGGCCTTGGTATCTGGTAGTTGGCTTTCGTACTTGCCCCGTATCAGCTTCGTGGCGGAGTCTCGTGATACGGCCTTGGTATCTGGTAGTTAGCCCTCGTACTTGCCCCGGTCAGCTACGTGACACGGCCTTGGTATCTGGTAGTTGGCTTTCGTACTTGCCGTGACTCCCGTGGTTTGATTGTATAGTATTGTTAGTGCGACTTTGGTATCTGGTAGTTGGCTTTCGTACTTGCCCCGGTCAGTTGATGATGCGGCTTTGGTATCTGGTAGTTAGCCTTCGTACTTGCCCCGTACGGTTTTATGACTCAGGTAGGACTTGGTGTTCATGTGTACTCCTTGGTGTTATTATATCATGCAGGCCGGTGAGAAAGGTATTCCACGGGCATGATTGATGTTGAGGGCGTGAGACCCATAGTTATATTTGAGTGATGCCTTTGAGGGCGTGAGTCCCTGACTTACATGACTGCTTATTTATTATGGACTGTAGTTTGGTTATCATACATGTCTCCTGCTTTATATAGACTACTATGATTTCATTTACTGATTTTTCGGGCCACATACTGCATTGGCCAGATCGACTCCTTCGGGGCCGTTCATGCCGCAGTAGAGGTACACCGCCGTTGATCCTCGCCATGGATCACATTCAACAGATTAGGAAGCTCCGTTTCTCCGAGGCTTATCTTTTCGTATAGTCCTCACATCAGTAGGTACTTGTACATTCGGGGTATGGCGGGCCTTGTCCCGTCATATTGTATAAAAACTCTTAGAGGTCTGTAGATCTTTGCTGGCGGGGTTTGTAAGGATGTAATCGTCTCAGCTTTTTAATTATATATACAAGAAGGTAACCGTTTGGTTGGCCTGTTTTATTATGATATCTCTTGTTCATGTTTAAGTTTTTATTTTCGCTGATTTTCTCTGATGTTGTATCACTAGGGTGCCCGGTAAGACACGATCCACGGGCCCGATCGGGTCGATACCGGCCGTCTCATATCTGTTATCATCTCGCTCATCGGGTGATAGTTGTAAGCCTCAGGCTCGCAACCCGCCCATCTTCCCCGCTGGCGGCCTCTTTAATGATATCCAAAGAAGGGTCGTAGTTGTCTGCAACACTAATATCTGCATGTCTTCGACGCCACAACTGTGCTGATCTCGCCTCCATGAAGGCCCTAATGAAATATGTGCACTGCTTAGATAACTTCATTACCATTCTCAGACGAAGATCCTGAATATCCATGTTCCTAACTGGAGCAGCCCCATCCGAACCTATCGGAAGAGCTGGTGTTACCTGTGGAATCTCATTCTTCTCAAGCACAGTGTCATCCGTATAAAACACAGAACTCTCAGGAGTGCATTCTACTATGGTTGGTTTGTCAACCATTGTATCCCTATCCTCATCAAACAAGTCAGCCATATCAACAAAATTATCATCAATGTCGACAATGGCATCATCGTTAATATCATTCTCTACCTCCTCCTCCTCATCATCATCAGCAACAACCATCTCGTTACCACAAATCCTCCTCACACTACCGGAAGAGGGGATGCTAGTACAAGCTTGGTTCAAAGAAACAAAATTCTTGGCTAAAGAAGGTAGCGCAAGATTAATGTCTATCCTGAAAGGGTCTTGTTGCTGGGTACATTTAGGAGCAGTGAGTGAAGAGGGTACAGATGAAAAGATGGGGCGTTTACCTTTAGCTTTTCCAATATCCAGTGGGGATAATGGATGTGTAAGTGTGGGGGTGTAGAGGTTTGGGGTGTGGGGCCTGAAGAGGGGGGTAGATTCTGATAGAGGAAAAGTATCGGGAGTGTAGGTATCAAGGGGATGTGTGGGGTCGGGAGGGTGGGTAGGTACCGGTGGCGGATCGGGCGGGGAGGTGGTCTCGGGTGGGGTATAGTCGGAAGGGGATGGAGGAGTAATGTCTTGCGGGGTGGGGCAGAGGACGATGGGAGGGATGGGCTCGGGAGGGGAGGAGGAGTAGTCAGAATGGGAGCTGGTAACGACCGGGTTAGGTGTGGGGATTGGTAATGGATTTGGGATGTGTGTAATTTCTGAAGGTTGGGCTATAGTAGTCTGGGTATTGTTCTTAAAAGGTTGTTTTTTTGTTATCTTTGGCTTTTTGTGGTTGGTTTTGCTTCCCAGAATTTTGGGTAGCTGGTTTTTGGATTTGAGGGGTAATTTTCTTGCGCTTTTTGTCGGCAACTACTTGCCAGTCGTTTGGATTTTTGGGGATTTCTTTATCTTGATTTGAATTTTTGGAAAGATTGTTTGTTTGGTTTGGGTTATTTGGGGGATTTGGATTATCTGGGTTATCATTGGAAGGTGGATGAGGGGGATGGGTGTTTTCTTTTTCCTTGGAAGGTCTCAATGAAGGATTGAGTTTCTAGCATCCATGCACCTCATGTCATTGGAGGGAACAATTCGTGCAGTACTTGGGGAGATAATCAAACTGAATCTTATAAAAATTCGTTTGAATACCTCCCTCTTTGGCGATTTGGATTTGTATTTGCTTGGGATGTTCGCGCAACAAGTATAACTCCACATTTACCCTAGCACAACTAGGTCGGGTTTTGTTCTTAGTTGCGGCATCAATACATATCGGTCTACCCACAACAGCAGCAAAGGATAACAAAGTAGACTCTTCAAAATAAATAGGCGGCAGATTAGGAAATGAGACCCATGCCCAAGTAATACTGGTTTCTTTGGTAGGATCAAAATTCACCTCATATTTCATAGAACGCATCGGATATGACACATTCTTCCATTTAATATCAAATGATCCATTAATAGACATCAATGTATCATAGTCTTCCTTAATGGAGCATCGAATTAAGACATGTCTACTAAACAGATAACCAATATTCACATATGCCTTTAATTTCATCTGCTTGGAAATTTCATTCCTTAAGAATTCAATATCATGTATGCCATCACTGAATTTTCCAATAACAGCCTTCCCAAATCTTGTCTAACCACCAGCTCCTCTATTTCAATTTGATCAAACAGAAATGTAGGTTCACCATGTAAAAATGATACCTGTTTCGGAGCTAACGGAGGTGTTGGATGACTGTTCTGAGACGAGGAAGGATCCGTTGACCGAGCTGCTGGAGCTGGTGATTGAAGAACTTGAGCAAACTGAATTCCAGGTGGTTGGCTAGCCTGTGTTGCCGCCAGTGATGGCATCATCGCCACAGAACCGCCATCGGTCGCCATTATTCGCCGAAAAAGTCCATTTTGATCCAGAGATAATGAATTGTTGCATAGGGGCTGTTATAGAGGAGGAAAATTAGAAAAAATGAATTGGACAACCTCAACGGGAGGCTGCCCAGTCGGCGCCGCTGCCATAGCCGCCGTGAACAGTAGCCTTGAAGGAACAACAGCGGTGAAATGCAATTAAGGAGGAATTGAGGCACGTGATTGGTATCAAAATGTAGCTAATAGCAATACGAACTCAATGGTATAACTCCCAGCCGTCGACTATCACTGTGCTGGCCGAAAATTCAAAACTCGATCGAAAAGGACGAGTTGGTCGATCCGACGATCTGGGATGAATCGACGAACGGGGGTGGGTGAAAAATAAAGATCAGATCCAGACGAACACTATGGTACCAACCACGAGTCTCGACTTTACCGGAGCTCGCCGGAAAACGAGAAGTTGCGTCTAGGGTTACTGAGTGTCACGACCCGTTCCGGGGCCCGTGACTGGTGCCTTACCCCGGGCACCCTAGTGACACAACATCAGAGTAATCAGCGGAACATAAAACACATACAGGAAACAAGTGAAGTACAAAACGATGTCGAGGAAAACTTGCCTTCGGCGTATATAAATAACTACTTTTACAAATGAGCAGTTTAATCCTTTTACAAACCCCGCCACAACAAAGATTACTGCACTTCTAAGAAATGATATGACAACAATGGCGGACAGGCCGCCATACCTCGAATGTAAACACCTACAACAACGGGGACTATACCGTGATAAGCCTCCGAGAAGCGGAGCTTTCCCAATGCTGAATCTGTGACCACAAGAGCGAGGATCAATGATCGGTGTACCTTTACTGCGGCATGAACGCAGCCCGGCGAGGTCGATAACAAAAATTTGTATGTGAAACTAAAAATAAATCAGAAATGAAATCATAGTAGTCTATACAAAGCGGGAGACATGTATGATAGCCAAACTACGATTCACCATAAATAAGCGATATGTCAAGTCGTGACTCACGCCTCAAGTCATCACCAATTTAACAATGGGTCTCACGCCCACAACATCAATCGTGCGTGGAATACCTTCCTCACCGCCGGCGATTTATGATATACAAGCACCAAGGAATACATATGAACACCGTGTCCCACTGTGTCCTAATAAAACCGCATGAGGTAAATGCGAAGGCATAGCCGACTACTAACACCTACAGCACCAACAAGGTCATAAAGCGTATCATAAGATCTGTCTAGGCGTCACATGATCAAAGCCGCCACTTGCCCGCAGATCTAATGCGCGTCTAGTCCTCGAACTTCCCGCACTCGCGTAGGCCAATCTCATCGCCCGCATGAGGTATTCCCGCATCGGTAGCTACTCCCGGCATCGCCCCGACTTTCGAGTCCGCATGGCCACGCGACCGCATGCCCATAAAGGACGACACTAACCTGGAACTCGTAGCTCCGCGATAGGCCCCGAGACCCGCACGAGGTATTCTCGAATCATGGTCCTGCATCACCGAGTCTACCTCGCATCGGAGGGCAGCTTAACCCCCGGAATCATCTCAAGAGATGAATGCCACCATACTATCATAACGACTGATAGTTAATAAGCACAATCAAGGAAACCCCTTTACACAAACATCACAAGATACTAACACACGTAGCATCCTAACACGTTTACTTATCAAAGCAACAAGAAAGTATTACAAGGCTATCACAAACCAATACAATCAAGTTATTCACACAAGGTACTTTCTACTAACAAGTTCGGTATCTATCCCCAAAGTACTTCACACATTAAAATCTTAAAAAAGATCTGCTTTTTCACATAAGTCACACAATACCCGTAGTATAAAATAGAGTGATCCCTTTAAGAAAACCAAAACTCTTACCTTTGTAAAATCAAGTAACAACATTATTTTTCAAACGCCCAAGTTTGCCTAATTTCAAATGTTCACGTTTCTTATTTTAGAAAGGTTTCGTAGTTCATAGTCTTATTCATTTAAGAATATAATTCTCTTTTAAACAACTGAGAAACATAAGCCTTATATGTGAGTAGGATATTCTTGTTTATAACAATCTTATTACAATGACCATGATCTAGGAAATATCATTTTGTCTCATCTTAGCTTCTATGCAGATGGAAGTTTCTCCGGTTTTAATAATACTTAATCACAAAACATTTCCTTTATTAACGCCGCAGGTGGTTTGTCGATACACATTCTGATTTCCAAATCAAGAAAACATTCTTAAGCCGTTATACCTAACTTCCCATAAAGCTAGTATAACTCTTAAGTTTTCAAAACCAAGTATTACTTCTTCTTTCAAAATGATTCAAAATCTTTTGAAATACTTCAAGTTCTTTATTAACATATAACAAGCCGCTTATAGTTCGAATCGATTACCTTTTAAAAACCACAAGTATTTTCTTACCAACATAAAGTCGTTATAACTAACTTCCCATAAAGTCGTTATAACACTTTATGTTTTAAACCAATCAAATACATTTAGCACACGTACGCTCACCGTACTACATAGTTCACACATATCATGCTAGAAGAGATAGGAAGAGGTTCACATACCTCGCGGCGAGTATCGACTAATAGCAAACGCTCCAACCGTCGGCTACTCCATAAGCCAAGCGGTCGCGCCACACGTAGTACTTCCACCTATAAGGCGACAAGGCGCTTATTAACATTTAGGTCTCATCAGAGAACTTTCTACTGAAATTTGAAGACTCTCCCCGCAACAACAGAAATCTCCTCCTCTATCGAGGCCTACTACCAAGCCAACCGGGGTTATACATCTAACCCTAACAGTGCAATTCTACTCCACAGACTACTACACAAGTCTCAGAATACACCCTATGTAATTACAGTTCAGTACTATATATAGTATACTTCTACTATATAATCTAATCAACATGTAATTTCCAATTACAATAGGGGGACAAGATAATTACCTTGATAAGCCCATAATTATCCGAGTTTAATGTCGATCCTTAGCAAAGTTTTAGCTCCAACTCCGAGCGCTCCAACCCGCTCTAAACCACCCTTAGAAGTTCTAACCAACTTCTACACAATACTCCAACGGACTATGGAGATTTTCCTAGGGTTTCGGTTTTGTGACTGACGGGAAGTATAATAGTATTTTCTGGGCTTTTGCATAAGTGTACCCTTGGGAATACTACAAGGTATTTGGGCCAAGGTACTTGGACATTATAACAATACTAGGAGAGTATTTCTATACCACAACAAGGGGTATTATACGAAAACAACCTAGGCAGTGGGGTACCACGGCTAGCACCCCAAAGGAGGGGAGAGCTCTCGCCAGGGGCCTTTCAAAGGGGAGAGGGCTCTTGGGCGAGTCAACAAGAGGGGAGAGGGAGGGATTTCACACTTAGAAACATTTAGGAATGGATGAAGAATTCATCAAAGGGAGAGGGGTATTTATAGCACAAGCCAAGGCCAACCAATGGCCAAGATTGAGCCAAGTGCTACACAAGTGTAGGGCCAAGATATGCCCAAGTGCCCCCTAGTCCCTACTCCTTAAAACCCTCACAAATATCTACCAAAATATCTACCACTGACACCCCCAATTGGTCCCACGTATGCACCTTGCCCACTGAACGGAGGTGCCAAGTGCCGCCCTCTCGTTGGTCCAAAATGTTCCGTCTCTCGGAAAAATCCGCAAAAAATGAGAAAAGACATAGCCGGAATTTTCCCTTCGCAAGTTATGTAAAACGTTTCGTCGAACGACTCTAACCGGGTGTTGTGCACAAATGCCATTCGGCCACTTTAAGGGGTGACACGTGTCACCTCCTATTGGCCCAAAATAAAACATCTTCCAAAATATCCATAATGGCCAAAATCTCAAAACAAAGTGGGCCCCACAAAACCAGAATTTCTCCCTGGGCCCCACGTGACCATTTTCGAAAATAAAATTCCAAAATTCTAATATTCCAGAAGTCCGAATACCAAACTGGGAATCCAATTCCATTAACGAACCTTTTTCCTTCACAAAACCGAAACTTTTCCGTGGAAAAATCGCCTCTTTCTTCCTTTCCAATCTTTCTGTCGTATTCTCGTACGTACGTCCTCGCATACATACCCTGGGACTACGGGGTATAACATTCTTCCCCCCTTAGAAACATTCGTCCCGAATGTTCCTTCTAAGTCTTAAAAACAAACGTGCGCCAGTATAGTCTTCACTACTATACTTACGAAACAATCCTGCCATACCTGGCCACAGAAATACCTGCGCAACATACTTATATCCAAGTCTACGAGGAAAACACCTCTACATCACCACAAATACCTCTTCCCGGGGTCAAAATATACTTCCTTAGCCACTGATACCATACCACTTTTGTCAATTTGTCGCGAGCCTTGCTCCGACGACCCAACAAATGGTACCGGGCTGCTTGCGATCCCGGAGGATCTCGTACACTCGAACTCTTACCACATTCTGATACGGCTTCAGTTTCCAAAACTCGGGGTTACTATCTCTAACGTGGTCATCATTAATCGAACACTCTGGATGGATCTCGATACTTTCCCGATCATAACAATACGAAAGATCAGTACGCCTCCTAAGTCGGACGGCAAAGCTAACATATGTGCAACCCGCCTATTCTTCACATGAACTCAAAGGGCCCCAAGTAACTCGGGCTAAGTTCCTTTGTTTCCAAAACTCGTCACACCCTAACCGGGTGGTACTTTCAAGAAGACCGACCGTCCAACTCGAACTCTGGCGTCGTCGCCGATTATCCGCACGATTTCTCCGAGATGCCGTAACTTCTTCTAGACAAGCCGCACTATCCATCCACCGGAACAAGCCTGAACCAACTAACTGAACCTTGCCAACATCGAACCAATCGACTGGCAACTTACACTTCCGCCCCTACAAGGCTTCAAAAGGCGACATCCGAACACTGAAATGGTAGCTTAAACACTACCTCCACAGGAGACAACAATCCCCACAACTATCCCCAAATCCAAACACCGCCCAGGCGAATGCGATTCGAGACTTACTGAGTTCTTAACACATGCCCGCAAAACTTCCGTAAACAAAACAGCTGCACTGGCTCCATCGTCATTATAAGGTGAAGGTAGGCACCCCGTGCAACCTTACAACCTTTCTGATAACTCAACACAGCCGAGTAAAACGGTCCTGACCGAAGAACACGATGGGCTGCCCCCATCGGCCCGACCACTGGTCGAACGCATCCACGAACTCATACGCTGGTTAACTAAACCTGGGCCTAACACCCTCGTGACCCTACCACAAGGCGGGACCACCACAAACTGACCCCACCACCATACCTGCCGCGGGTTGACCCGCAACATGGCCTCAACCCGACCCGGCATTGCGCAAAACACTAGCTCCCCGAAGGAATAATTTCACAAATCATATTACGAAAACCTAGCGGTCTTCCTAGCTCGACTACCTTCTTTCAAATCACGCTACTCAGGGACTTATCCCACGAACATAGCTCACGTGCACTATGCACTCCTATAAGGGTCAAACATAACACTACACCTTTCTCGAGATGGCCTTACCTCTAAGGTCTTTACGTATAACACTCTAAGGCTCACACCTTCTCTATCCCCCAAAATCTTACTCGGTTAACCCACCATGATTCTAATCACAACTAACACACTGCTATCAGAACATAGCACTTAAGGTATACTCACCTTGAAAGTTACCAAAGGACTCACGCTCGCCCTCTTCTGTTGTCCTTCGTTAACCCGTCGATCTCTACGTTTCTCGGCCTGCTGCGCATAAGCCCGTACACAGGCCATGCTCAAGCCTAACTGAAGGATTACTCTTGCACAACCTTCTCTTAGGTAGTCATCAAGACTCGCGATACATCGGTATACTCTCTGGTAGCCAAATCCATAGCTAGTAACAAGGTTGTCTCTTGGCAATCTATATTCTCTGCTCGTGCCGCGAATGAAGGTTCAAATATTATGGTCACTTTAGGCACCTTGCCGCCGTGCTAAACTCTGCGGGCTAGTGACGCGCAAAACTCCCGAATGAAGCACTACCCTAGGTAATGATTGGGCCTGTGCCTCGCCACCCTTCCGAACTCTACTCGCCTCTCTCGCCGCTTTGCCTCTGGGCGGGTTGCCTACGCGAGGCATAACGATAAGTGGAAATAATTTCGTCGGAGGTCCAACTTACAACACAAACTCTAAGGCACGATCTCGAGTGAGAAGAATAGAAACCAATCCTAAATATCCTATAGCCTCACGATTATTGGTGTGGTGCACAACACCCCGATAATCAAGACTTCATCGGATACTGCAGAGACACTTTCCGAGGATTAATCGCTCGATACCACTTTTGTCACGACTGCCCGGGGCGTGGATCGGTGCCTTACCCCGCACCCTAGTGACACAACATCGAGTAATCGGAACATAAAACACATACATGAAACAAGTGAAGTACAAAACAAGAACTGAGGAAAACTTGCCTTTCATATATAAATAACCACTTTTACAAATGAGCAGTTTAATCCTTTTTACAAACTCGCCACAACAAGATTACTGCACTTAAGAAATGATATGACAACAATGGCGGGACAGGCCGCCATACCCCTGAATGTAAACACCTACAACAACAGGACTATACCACTGATAAGCCTCCGAGAAACGAGCTTTCCCAAACGCCGAATCGTGACCCTAAGAGCGAGGATCAATGATCGGTGTACCTTTACTGCGGCATGAACGCAGCCCCGGGCGAGGTCGATAACAGTGCAAGTATGTGAAACTAAAAATAAATCAAATGAAATCATAGTAGTCTATACAAAGCAGAGACATGTATGATAACCAAACTGATTCACCATAAATAAGCGAATATGTCAAGTCGGGACTCACGCCTCAAGTCATCACTCAATTTAACAATGGGTCTCACGCCCACAACATCAATCGTGCCGTGGAATACCTTCCTCACCGCCAGCTTTATGATATACAAGCACCAAGGAATACACATGAACACCGTGTCCCACCTGTGTCCTAATAAAACTGCATGAGGTAATGGCGAAGGCATAGCCGACTACTAACACCCACGCACCAACAAGGTCATAAATCGTATCATAAGATCTGCCTTGCATCACATGATCAAAGCCGCCACTTGCCCGCAGATCTAATGTGCGCGTCTAGTCCTGGAACTTCCCGCACTCGCGTAGGCCAATCTCATCGCCCGCATGAGGTATTCCCGCATCGAGGGTAGCTACTCCCGCATCGCCCCGACTTTCGAGTCCGCATAGCCACAAGGACCGCATGCCCATAAAGGACGACACTAACTCGAACTCTCGTAGCTCCGCGTAGGCCCTCAGACCCGCGTGAGGTATTCTCGAATCATGGTCCTGCATCACCGAGTCTACCTCGTCGGAGGGCGCTAACCGGAATCATCTCAAGAGATGAATGCCACCATACTATCATAACGACCGATAGTTAATAAGCACAATCAAGGAAACCCTTTACACAAACATCACAAGATACTAACACACGTAGCATCCTAACACGTTTACTTATCAAAACAACAAGAAAGTATTACAAGGCTATCACAAACCAATACAATCAAGTTATTCACACAAGGTACTTTCTACTAACAAGTTCGAGTATCTATCCCCAAAGTACTTCACACATTAAAATCTTAAAAAAAGATCTGTTTCTTTCACATAAGTCACACAATACCCGTAGTATAAAATAGAGTGATCATTCTTTAAGAAAACTAAAACTCTTACCTTTGTAAAATCAAGTAACAACATTATTTTTCAAACGCCCAAGTTTGCCTAATTTCAAATGTTCACGCTTCTTATTTTAGAAAGGTTTCGTAGTTCATAGTCTTATTCAT
Organism: Przewalskia tangutica; assembly: GCA_029844215.1. Classification (NCBI taxonomy): domain Eukaryota; kingdom Viridiplantae; phylum Streptophyta; class Magnoliopsida; order Solanales; family Solanaceae; genus Przewalskia; species Przewalskia tangutica. The sequence goes on from CM056725.1 coordinate 49,968,631, forward strand.
TTAAGAATATAATTCTCTTTTAAACAACTGAGAAACATAAGCCTTATATGTGAGTAGGATATTCTTGTTTATAACAATCTTATTACAATGACCATGATCTAGGAAATATCATTTTGTCTCATCTTAGCTTCTATGCAGATGGAAGTTTCTACTGGTTTTAATAATACTTAATCACAAAACATTTCCTTTTATTAACGCCGCGGTGGTTTGTCGATACACATTCTGATTTCAAATCAAGAAACATTCTTAAGTCGTTATACCTAACTTCCCATAAAGCTAGTATAACTCTTAAGTTTTCAAAACCAAGTATTACTTCTTTCAAAATGATTCAAAATCTTTTGAAATACTTCAAGTTCTTTATTAACATATAACAAGCCGCTTATAGTTCGAATCGATTACCTTTTAAAACCACAAGTATTTTCTTACCAACATAAAGTCGTTATAACCAACTTCCCATAAAGCCGTTATAACACTTTATGTTTTAAACCAATCAAATACATTTAGCACATGACGCTCACCGTACTACATAGTTCACACATATCATGCTAGAAGAGATAGGAAGAGGTTCACATACCTCGCGACGAGTATCGACTAATAGCAAACGCTCAACCGCTTCGGCTACTCCTTAAGCCAGATCGCGCCACACGTAGTACTTCCACCTATAAGGCCACAGGAGCTTATTAACATTTAGGTCTCATCGTAGAACTTTCTACGTAAATTTAAAGACTCTTCCCGCAACAGAAATCTCCTCCTCTATCGAGGCCGGCTACCAAGCCAACCAGTGGGGTTATACATCTAACCCTAACTACAATTCTACTCCACTCACTACTACACAAGTCTCATCAGAATACACCCTATGTAATTACAGTTCAGTACTATATATAGTATACTTCTACTATATAATCTAATCAACATGTAATTTCCAATTACAATAGGGGGACAAGATAATTACCTTGATAAGCCCATAATTATCCGAGTTTAATGTCGATCCTTAGCAAAGTTTTAGCTCCAACTCCGAGCGCTCCAACCCGCTCTAAACCACCCTTAGAAGTTCTAACCAACTTCTACACAATACTCCAACGGACTATGGAGATTTTCCTAGGGTTTCGGTTTTGTGACTGACGGGAAGTATAATAGTATTTTCTGGGCTTTTGCATAAGTGTACCCTTGGGAATACTACAAGGTATTTGGGCCAAGGTACTTGGACATTATAACAATACTAGGAGAGTATTTCTATACCACAACAAGGGATATTATACGAAAACAACCTAGGCTAGGGGGGGGTACCCCACGGCTAGCACCCCAAAGGAGGGGGGGGAGAGCTCTCGGCCAAGGGGGCCTTTCAAAGGGGGAGAGGGGCTCTTGGACGAGAGTCAACAAGAGGGGAGAGGGAGGGATTTCACACTTAGAAACATTTAGGAATGGATGAAGAATTCATCAAAGGGAGAGGGGTATTTATAGCACAAGCCAAGGCCAACCAATGGCCAAGATTGAGCCAAGTGCTACACAAGTGTAGGGCCAAGATATGCCCAAGTGCCCCCTAGTCCCTACTCCTTAAAACCCTCACAAATATCTACCAAAATATCTACCACTTGACACCCCCAATTCGTCCCATGTGCCGCCCACCTTGCCCACCAATGAGAGGGTGCCAAGTGTCGCCCTCTCGTTGGTCCAAAATGTTCCGTCTCTCGGAAAAATCCGCAAAAATGAGAAAAGACATAGCCGGAATTTTCCCTTCGCAAGTTATGTAAAACGTTTAAAAAACGACTCTAACCGTGTGCCTGCAAATGCCATTCGGCCAAGCCACCTAGGCGGGGGTGACACGTGTCACCCTCCTATTGGCCCAAAATAAAACATCTTCCGAAAATATCCATAATGGCCAAAATCTCGAAAACAAAGTGGGCCCCACAAAACCGTAAATTTCTCCCGTGGGCCCCACGTGACCATTTTCGAAAATAAAATTCCAAAATTCTCTAATATTCCAGGAAGTCCGAATACCAAATCTGGGAATCCAATTCCCATTAACGAACCTTTTTCCTTCACAAAAACCGGAAACTTTTCCGTGGAAAAATCGCCTCTTTCTTCCTTTCCAATCTTTCTGTCGTATTCTCGTACGTACGTCCTCGCATACATACCCTGGGACTACGGGGTATAACACTGAGTTTCGCGATCTGGTCGTCGGAACTAATGGGTATGAATCGAGGCCTGGGATTGGTATGGATAGAACGACGTTGTGATGGTGGTCACAATGGTGGTACCCACTCCCGTCGATTCAACCTCAGTTGGCCGGAAAATGTAATTCTTCAAAACGCGATTTCATAGCCAAATTTCGATCGCAAAATTGACTGTGAAAACTTTGAAATTGAAGGTGATGGATAGTATAGAATTGTAGAGGATGACAAGATGAAACTTTTGGTATATGGTTCGACCCCTAAGGATGCCGGAGTCGGCCGGAAAGTGCCAATTTTCGTCGGAATCACTGTTTACGCGGTGATTTCGCCGAAAAAGAGAGCATTTCGGTTTTTTTACACACATCCGCAATTCACAACAATGTATATGCATGTTCATAGCTTATAATTCCAGCATAATAACTCAACAAAACAACCCCTAAATTCGACACCACAATACCCAACAATTCATGAATGTCACGGTCCATACACATAATTCCATAACTCTTCTCATAACTTCCTTAAAATCCAATTTATATTTCAACACTTTCATATAACCAATTACAACTTTAAATATCAAGATTTCCTTCAATTTTAACATGCAATTAGTGACAATGATAACAACAACAACAATCAAACCCAATGTATACAAAACAACCCCAAAATTGGTAACAACAATTCCAATCGGCTCAACTAAAACACCAATTCAATCACATTCATTTCTTACTTCCAATTTCTCTTAACACAAGTTCATCTCTTAACCACAACATCATTTAACTTCCAATTACTCTATAAGAAGAATAAATCTTACCTCAACTTAGCCAAAATAGTCCCTAGTGTCTCGGCATTCACTGCTCCATTGTGCATCATTCTTCAACTTTTAATGACATGCATGCATTCTTTATAAGCTTGAAACCATCTTACTTACATGTTCTTCTTCCAAAATGTTCATCTCCAAAGCTAAAGTTTCTTGGGCTAGCATTCGGTCAACATTTTATAATTCGACGTTAATTATCTGCATATGACTTCTGTCGACTCTGGGCTGCCAGTAATCTTTCATGAATAAGCTTCACCTTATCAACAACTTGCTGAACCATATCTGGGCCGATTAACTTAGTCTCGCCTACATCAAACCAATCAATAGGTGACCTGCACTTCCTCTCATATAAGGCCTCGTACGGGGCCATCTGGATACTAGAATGGTAGCTATTATTATAAGCAAACTCAATAAGTGGTAAATGATCATTCCAACTACCTCTGAAGTCAATAATATAGGCTTGCAACATATCCTCTAGCGTCTGAATAGTACGCTCAACCTGCCAATCAGTCTGAGGATGAAATGATGTACTAAGACTTACCTGTGTCCCCAATCCCTTCTGAATGACCTCCAAAAGTTAGCTGTAAATTGAGCTCATCTGTCTGATATAATAGATGTGGGAACCCCATGAAGTCTCACTATCTCCCTGATGTATAATCTCGCATACTCTTCAGCTAAATAAGTAGTCCTGACTGGAAGAAAATGGGTTGATTTCATCAGCCTATCCATAATAACCCATATGGAATCATACTTCCGTAGAGTGCGAGGTAAGCCTGTAATGAAGTCCATATTAATCACTTCTCATTTCCAAGTTGGGATCTCAATCTCCTGCAATAATCCACCAGACTTCTGAAGCTCGACCTTAACCTGTTAACAATTCGAGCACTGAGCGACAAACTCCGCTATGTCCTTTTTTATGCTATCCCACCAATATAAGCATCTGAGGTTATGATACATCTTCGTTGACCCTGGATGAATGGAATAACGAGCATTGTGTGTCTCTCCCATAACCTGTCGTCGTAGCCCTGCAACATCAGGTACACACAATCTGCTGCCATACCGTAGCACCCCGTCAGGTGCAACCTCGAATAGGGTCCTCTCCTTTCGAAGAGTTGTATCTCTATACTGTGTCAGAACAGGTGTTAGGTATATTTTATATACACTTTTTGATTCATTTTTAGTTAGTATTTTACTCATTTTGTTTGTGTTTAGTATAGTATTATGGTCATTTTCTTTCTTTTGAGTCACGTCGGTCCTAAATGGAGAAATGGCAAAAAGAAGATAAAATGAGCTTAATTGAGGTGTAATTGCACAAGAAAATGCCAGGAAATGAAGTCTAAGAAGTCTCGGGAAGTATAAAATAAATCAGACGAAGTCCGGATAAAAAAAAGACACAGAATTGAAAAACTGGCAGAAGAACATCACAGGCACCGCGGCGCTTAATGTACTGCGGCTCGATTTGCTCTGGCGCGAGTCGCGACGCCAATGCCAGGCTACGCGCCGAGGCAGGATTTCTGATTTTCTGGGTCGATTTTCAAAGGGCAAAAGGGTCTGAAACACAATTTTTTCTCAACTATATAATCCATAAAACTCTGACCTAAAGAGGACAATCTTGTACATATTCTAATTCATACTTTGGGGAGGCAAGAATGGAGGCAACAACACAAGATTGGAGACAACTTTTGTTCAAGTTTCTTTTTTTTTCTTTGTTTTATTTCAGTTTATGTTGGTTTGTATTAGTTCTTGACATGACAATGTTTAGGAGCTAATTACTTTATTAGGGCTTTCCTATTGAATCGCTTGAAACTCTATTTCATGAATTAATGCATTAGTTTGATTTTTTCTTCACTTGATTAAGATTTATTCAATATTTGGTATGAATGTTTGATAGTTAACTGACCATTAATTATCATAATCTATATGATTTCAAATCAAGAATCGAGAAGAGAGATTTGGATATGTTGTAATTGAATAGACATAGGTTAAAATCGCGGACGAAAGTACCCCGATACTTGTGTAGCATTATAGGTTATTGTTCTTAATCCTCCTATGTGATAAATCCTATCATAGAAATAGAGAAGGGTTCTGCACTGTGGTTGAGCGATTATATATCCTAACCGGAATATAAGACAGTCTAGTTAACCGCTATCTTAACGTAGAAGAAAAAGTCATTCTAGTTGCATTAAGGATTGAAAAGAGTGGATAGTCGAGGATATTGGAAGCCCTAATTTCTTCATAACTGATTTAAACCAAAGTATTATCATAATTAGTTTATTTTCTGCAATTACTTAGTCTTAGTTATTAGATAATAATACAAACACATTAACTTCACCAAATAGAAACTAAAGCTTAGATAATCGGTACTTGATAACCAGTCTCTGAGGACGATATTCGGTCTTACCAGACTATATTACTTGTAACGATACATACACTTGAGTGAGCACATGGAAATCGTCCCAATAAGTTTTTGGCGCCGTAGCCGGGGACTGACGTACTTTCAATATCGAATTATCTATTCTTATTTCTAATTTGGTTTGTATATATTTGGTTATGTTATTTTATTTCTAATTTGGTTGCTCCAGGAACAAGTTTCTAACTTGTTCTGCGAGCATCTTTTTATCACTTTTTGTGTTTTTCTTATTTTGTAGGTAAAGTTAAAAAAAACACATGGACTACTACTACTATCAGGGGCAGTGGAATCATCAACAACAGACTAACCCACAGGTTCCATAGGAAGATGAAAATGAGTTGCAGACAGCCATACTCACGCTCACCAAGTGCCAGGATCAGTTTATGGCTGAGACAATGGTGTCCATCAAAAATTTGGAGACACAAATAGGGCAGCTAATGGATATGGTGAGCAATGTACCGCAAGAAAATCTGCCTAGCGACATAATTGTGGGGAGTGATAAGCAGAGTGAGGAACCTGAACCACAACAAGCTGTTGAGAATAGTAATGAATTGAGAGAGATAGTTGGTGTAGAGAAAGAAGAGGTTACTAAGATCCAACTTTTCACCTTTTTGTATTCCTTGGAATTTATTTTTCCTATACCCGTTGTAGAAGAGACATCACCAACTATCATTCTTTGAGCCCCAACCAAAGTCCATACCCTCGAGGCACCCCCAGTAGAGAGATGTAGGAGTTTCACTGATCCCTACATTATAGAGAGCCTAGAAGACAAGTTTGCCTTGTGTAATTGGGGGATAATCTTAAATCTGAGGCTCTTGTTTAAAAATATTATTGTCGATGAAGTGAGACCCACAACAATAACTGTGCGGATTGCAAGCCATTCGCAGAAGGATCCACTGGGCACTAGTAAGGATTAACTGCATCAGGCTAAAAGACGTTAAAGACAACGCTTGTTGGGAGGCAACCCAATGTTTTTAATTATGTTATTTCAATTCTAGTTTTAGTTGTTTTATTTTATCTTGAACCGTCTCACGGTCTTGGGTTTTGTCTTATATATTGTTGGCAGGTGGACTAGGGACTGACCCTAAGGGGAAAAGAATCAATGGCGATGCAACTTCAGAGAACCCAAAAGCTTGTGCAAACTCAAGAATCTTTTCCTGCACCTTCTTATGCATGTGTTGTGTCAGTAAATTGCCCCTTTGAGCCTAAATTATATATTTCTTTGACACCCTATGATTCCATGTTTGTGTCATAAGTTATAATAGAAAGTTAGTGGAACGAAAAGTGTTGAAAAAGAAATAAAAAGAGAATTGAAAAATTGATGCACCCCACTGAAGAATACACAAAAACCTAAGTTTGGTGGACCGTTACAAAACGGCTAGCAGATTACTTAGGGGGTTCACATCAACCACATTAAGTCATATTCCTAGAGGCATGAATATTGAGGCTAACGATTTAGCACATGAAGTTTCTGGCATCCGAAAGTCTCTACTCACTTTAGAGTATGACGAACTACCAGCCGAAGTATTAGTCGTCGATTAAATCGACTCATGGAGGCAGTTACTGATTGACTACCTAAAATATCCCTCCAGTTGCAAAGACATCAAGGTTAGAAGAAGAGTCTTGAAATATGTATTCATCAACGATGACCTCTATAAAAGAAGCATAAATGGAGAACTACTCAAGTGCATTGACAAAGTAGAGGCCTTGTGGGTCATGGGATAATTCTATGAATGAATATGTGGGTCACATAGAGCAGGGCCAGTGATGAAGTGGCTGATTTACTGCCACGACTATTAATGGCCTACTATCACAACTGATTGCTTCCGGTATGCAAAAGGATACGAGGAATGTCAGAAACATGGGCCAATCGTCCCAGTATCCCTGACCCGCTGTGGTATCCCCCGGATCATCCCCGCACAGTGAGAACCAGCCGAGTTGTTGCACCCATTTATAAAACCTTGGCCCATTAGAGGGTGGTCTATGGACCTCATCGACAAAATCCACCCGCAATCGGCTAAAGGCCACAACTTCATTATTGTGGCTACCGATTATTTCACTAAGTGAGTAGAGGCTCAATCGATGAAGAGGGTTCATCAGGCAGATGTCATTCAGTTTATCCAACATCAGATTATATATAGATATGGTATCCCTGAAATAATTACAACTGATTAGGGGACGATGTTCACTGGTTCTAAAGTGGCAGCCTTCGCCGAGAAATTTGTGATCAAAATGATCACATCCTCACCTTATTATGCATAGGCGAATGGACAAGCCAAGGCAACCAATAAGATTATGGTGGACATAATTAGTAAAAATATGGAAGATTAAACCAGTAGTATGGCATCAAACTCTGGATGAAGTCATTTGGGCGATCATAAATTCTAAATCTACAGCTACCGGGATAACACCTTATTGGTTAACCTACGACCAAGATGCAGTGTTGCCATTGGAAATTAATATCAAATCCTTACTGGTGGCCAGTAATCACACGACCCGACTCGATTCGCGATCGTGCCCTACCTGGGCACCCTGTTCAGGTATACATCAGAGAATAGCAGCGGAACATACACAACATGAACACATGTGTAACAATAAAACATCCCAGGCTAGCCGATAAGGACGCCTTCCATAATATAACATAATCAAAAGTACAATCATAACATCGCTTCTTCTGAACCACGTATGTGAATACGCACTTAGAATAACAATCGTGGCGGGACAGGCCGCCATACCTGAATGTACATAAATCTACAACATCGTGGAAAGATCGTACTAAAAGAGACAAGCCTCCGAGAAATGGAGCTTCGACGTCGATAAGTGATCCTAAGTATGAGGATCCACCACCGCTACTTTCTCTGCAGATGAACGCCGAGAGAAGGGTCAAGACACAATATGTACTAAGTATGTAAAGCGAAAGTATCAGAATTACAACATAAGTTTAAAACAAAGCCGGAGACATAGATGATAACAAAATTACAGTACACAGTGCCTTACTAACTATGAGAGTAAATCAAGGGAATACGTACAACATCATAATAGGAGACTCCCGATCATATCATGGTTAGCGAACCCATAGAAGTAGGTGGTATAACGTCTTGGGGTTTTTACCCCTCATTTATACTCTTACTCAAGGTGTGGTATAACGTCTTAGGGTTTTCCTCATTTATACTCTTACCCCAAGGTAATAAAGGTGGTATAATGTCTTGGGCTTACCCTCACTTATACTCTTATCCTCGAGAAGGTGGTATAGCGTCTTGGGGTCCGCCTCACTTATACTCTTACCCTATCTCAAACCGGCCGTCATACAATAAATAAGCAAGTTAGAAATCCCCCTAACTTCTTATTAGTCTTATTCATCTACACTCTCATTTTAGCTCACTTAAGGCACTAATATGTTATAATAAATCCGGGAGTTTAACCCAAAAAGTACTACGTACTTCTAACCTTTTGAAAATGACTCATTTTCATATAAAACTTCCAAGATACTATAAACCGTAGTATCAAGTCAAAATTTCTTTTCAAAACAAGTCACAATACCTTTAGAAATAAAGTTAGGTTTCTAAATCAAGTGACTCCTTTTATTATAAAACCTTAGGCAATTGATGCCTTAAAAATCAAATTGCCTTTTCATTAAAATTAAGTCATTTATCTTTCCATAAAGCAAATATAACCAACTCCCCATAAAGTCGTTACATTCGCTTTATACCTTAGTCATAAACAATTTCCTATCCAAGGGACTTATACGTTTAAAACGGAACAAGTATCACATACTTTAAAACTCTTCAAGTCCCTTAACTTTAATAAAACATTAGACATCCTTAATACTTTCAAAGAAGTGAGTTAATCTCCTAACTCACCCAACTTGGCTATTCATAAAACTAGTAAAAGATATCAAGGTCTTGTCGCTCACCGTACTATATACGTACAACTAGTCATGCTCAAAAGATAGGAAAAGTTCTACATACCTTGCCGGGTCAACCACTTGCCAAGTACAAAGTTCCGCCAGTAGTATGTCAACCTATAATATTCACAATACGTCTATTAAAGCCTTACTTCAAACGTAGAATCTTATAAGTGTCAAGTCGCTAAATTCTACGGAAAATCGGACAGCACCTCCTTTGTTTTTACTATCTTTGCCACCTTTTTCAAGGCCGAATACAATAACCAAACACGCCACATTTAAGGCACAATCAAAGCAATTTATCAATAGGGGATTACACGCCTACTAGACGTGTAAAATTCCGCCCCACAAACGATAACAAACTAATACAACTACTAGTCCAATTTCGGCCATAATGAATACAACAATACCAATTCTTATCCAATTTCCATTTCAATCCAAATTGATAGCATAACATGATATCAAGTCGCATTAGATTATAACTACCATAATCTTCAAGTAAATAACATGCGACGATTTCTAATAAACGACCAATTAGTAATCCAATCTTCAAGTGGCTTGTATAACATTTCGGATTTAAGCTACAAGCAATCCATAATACTTATAAACTTCAACATATCAACTTCATGCTAGCAACATGTAAAGCTAACAACAACAATATAAATATATAATCTTGTAACACTTTAAAAGACAAGATTATACCTCAGCGAATCTTAATCCAACTCCAACCAAGTCGCTCCTTAGTAGTTTAGAGCCTCTCCAAGACACTTCAATCCGCCTTGAGACCCTTAGAACAACACCAACAATTTTTCTTCAAACTTCTAAACAAAACTTAGAAAGACAACTAGGTTTTCGCTTGCGACTAACCCAAAACTATCTTTTCCGAGATTTTTCTATTGAGATGTGCTTACACTACCCTCAAGAACCTTGGTTTAAAGTGTGGAGTTAAATGGACAAGAAACAAATTTTTTTCCTTTTCAAAGTGATGGAACCCGAGAGCTCACTATGAGTTCTTCAAATTTTCAAGAACTTTTTCTAAGTGTTAAGCTCACTCTTGCAACTAATAGTATTAAATAGCACCTTGGAGGGTCAAGATGCAACCATTTGGGTGGCTAGGATAAGCTCTTATTAAATATCAAGACCTTGTGGGTCCTTTGACTTAGTCAAAATTATCAAGCTTGCTACTTGCAAGACTTAGTCATACAAGACTATGGTCAATGACCATCTTAGCCATGACATTTTCATCCAAGACATCACTAAGGGGGGTGACATGTGTCACCCTCCCATTCGTCACAACAATACGTTTTCCGAAAATTTCATAATTCCGATAATTTCTTACAAGTCTCAAATCTTAACACTTGTTAGTTCTTACGTACGTTCTTAAAACATGTCCTGTAAATACGGGGTGTAAAATTCTTCCCCCCTTAGAAATATTCGTCCCCGAATGTTCTTTCGGAGTCAATTAGCAACATAGTTTCCTTTCACAACCCCGAAATTCCAAAAATGCCACACATGGCCACATAATAGCATTTAAGCAAAAGAAATACTTAAATTTAAAACCTGACAAGTAAGGGAAGGTGAATTACCTGAAGGTATATGAAATAAGTGAGGATACTTCCTCAACATGTCCTCTTCCGCTTCCCAAGTCATCTCCTCCCGGTTATCATTCCTCCACAGGACTTTGACGGAAGCTACATCCTTGGTCCGCAGTCGCCTGACCTGGCGATCGAGTATCGCTATGGGACTCTCCTCATACGATAACCCCTCTGCCACCTGGACCTCACTAGTAGGGAAAACTCTCGCTGGATCACCGATTCACTTCCGCAACATAGAAACATGGAAGACCGGATGTACCGCCTCTAACTCTGATGGCAGATCCAACTCATAGGCAACCTTGCCTACTCGACGGACGATCTGGTAGGGCCCAATGTACCTTGGGCTGAGTTTCCTTCTACCGAATCTCATCACACCCTTCACGGGTGACACCTTCGAAGACCCAATCGCTCACGAAACTCCAAATGCCGACGATTATCCGCGTATGACTTCACGCCGACTGAGCCGCTACGCCTCCTGGATAAGCTTTACTTTATCCACACCACTGAACCAAGTCCGCCAACTAACTGCACTTCACCCACGTCGAACCAACCAATCGGCGACTGCATTTTCGCCATATAAAGCCTCGTATGGCGCCATCTCAGATAATCGGAATGGTAGCCGTTGTTGTAAGCAAACTCCAAGAGGCAAATGATCCTCCCACTACCTCGAAATCAATCACGCAGCTCGCAACATATCCTCGTTGTCGATAGTACGCCCGCCGCCGCCACCGAGGATGGAATGTTGTCCGAGACTCACTGTGTCCCTAAACCCTTCTCGAAAGACCTCCAGTTAGCCATAACCGGGCTCCTATCGGATATAATCGACACCGACACCGCAACCTCACAATCTCTCGATGTACACCGCATAGTCCTCACGAAAACGCTGTCCCGATCGGAAGGAAATGGGCTGATTTCGTCACCACAACAATAACCCAAATGGAGTCGTGCTTCCTCCGAGTACGAGGTAACCTGTAACAAAGTCCATGTTGATCACCTCCCACTTCCAAGTCGGAATCTCAATAGATCGCAATAATCCATTGGGCCTCGTGCTCGACCTTGACTCGCCGCAATTAGGACATTGTGCAACAAAACTCGCCACGCGTTCTTCAGACATCCCACCAATACAAACATCCGAGGTCATGGTACATCTTGGTCGACCGGATGAATAGAATAACGAGCACCGTGTGCCTCCTGCAATTTCTTGACAAAGTCCTCGACACATCGGGAACACACAACCGCTCAAATCTCAAAGACTTATCAAAGTGTTATACCCGTATTTCAGTATGTATGCGTGAGTGTACGTATTATAATTTGAGCCTTAAAGTAGGCTAGTTTCAAATTTGTACACAAGTGCCAAAAGGAGTCGCTTTTCGACTAAACGTTTCCACCTTTCGTAGGGAATTTCCGCTATGTCATTTTTAATTTTTGCGGATTTTTCCGAGAGACGAAACATTTTGGACCAACAAGAGGCGACACTTGGCACCCTCTCATTGGTGAAGTGTTGGGCGGTTTGGACGATTTGGGTGAGTGGGAGTAGGTAGGATATTTTGTGTTTGGTGTGGTAGATGGATAAGGTGTACTTGTGAATCTTGGCCTTACACTTGTAGCACTTGGCTTAATCTTGGCCATTGGTTGGCCATTGGTTGGCCTATAAATACCACCCTAAGTTGAAGACTTCTTCATCCAAAAATATTTCCTAAGTGTTTAAGCCTTCCTCCCTCTCTTGTGGTGTTCTCGTCCTAGTCTCCTCCCCTTGCCGAGAGCCCTCCCCTTGTGAAGGCCTTGTTGGCCGAGAGTAACCCCCACCCCCCAAGCCTAGTTGTCTCGTATAAATACCCCTTGTTGTGGTAAATAAAAAAAATCCAAGTATTGTTATAATTTCCAAATACATTGGCCCAAATACCTTGTATTATTCCCAAGGTTACACTTATACAAGCCCAGAAAATACCGTTATACTTTCCTCACCACTAAAACGAAACCCTAAGGAAATCTTCACCGTTGTTGAAGTTGTAAGTAGAAGTTGGTTAGAACTTCTAAGGGTAGTTTGGAGCGGGTTGGAGCGCACGGAGTTGGAGCTAAACCTTGCTCAGGAGCGACTTTAAACTAGGATAATTTTGGGCTTATCGAGGTAAATATCTTGTCCCCCTATTGTAATTGGAAATTACATAAGTGTTGAATATATAGTTGTTGTATACTATATATAGAACTGAACTTAGTATTGTGGCAATGTCTTTTGACTTAAGCTCAAGAATGAAGAATTGAGCAAGAATCACATGTAGGATAATAAAGAGAAGAATCGAACTGTAATTACCTAGGGTCAGACATGAGACTTATGTAGCATTACCGTGTAGTAGAATTGTACGCGTCGGTTAGACGTGTTAACCCCCGGTTGGCTTGGTAGCCGACCTCGATAAAAGGAGGAGATTTACGCTGCCATGTGGGAGAATCGAATTTTTGTAGATTATGGAACGTTGAGATCTAGATGTTAATAAGCGCGTGGCCTTATAGGTCAAGTACTACGTGTGGAGTGATCCACTTGGCAAGGAGTAGCCGCGGTTTGAGGTACTTGAGCGTTTTGCTATTAGTCGACAATCGTCGCGAGGTATGTGAACCTCTTCCTATCTCTTCTAGCATGATATGTGTGTAACTATGTAGTACGGTAGACGCATACGTGTTTAATGTATTTGATTGGTTTGAAACATAAAGTGTTATAACGGCTTTATGGGAAGTTGGTTATAATGACTTTATGTAGGTAAGAAAATACTTTGTGGTTTTAAAAGGTAATCGTGTGAATTATAATCGGCTTGTTATAATAAAGAAACTTGATGTATTTCAAAGATTTATAAATCGTTTTGAAGGGAGAGTAACACTTGGTTTTAAAGGTTTTAAAAAGAGTTATACTAGCTTTATGGGAGTTAGGTATAATGTCTTAAGAGAGGTAAAGAAAATGGTTTATCATGTTAGAAGTTAAGAGACTTGATCTTATAAGATAAGAGACTTAACTTATTTGTTTTAATGTGGGTGTTTGTGTGAAACCTCATTCGTGAGTAATGAGTACTTGGTTTTATTTAAAGGGATAATGTTTTACTGATTTCGAAATCGAATGTGTATCGGCAGCACCACCGCAGTTAATAAAGGAAAATGTATTGAATAATGATGTATCGTATTAAAACCAAGAGAAACCTCCATCCGCATAGAAACTAAGATGAGACAAAATGATATTACATTTTCTAGATCATGCATTGTAATAAGAATGTTGTAAACAAGAATAACCTACTCACGAAGACATATATTACTCAATTGTTCTAAAAAGGAATTGAGTGATTAAGTTTATGAACTATGTAACCATTTGAAAATGAGAAGCTTGAGTAATTGAAACTAGGCAAACTGGAACTTAGGAAAAGAATGTTGTTACTTGATTTTGAAAAGGAATGTGGGTTGGTCATTCTAATACTACGTATCGGGTGACATTTATAAAAGTAATGGATCTCTTTTAAAAGAATTTAACGTACGTAGTACTTTAGGGTTAAAACCCGGATTTTGTCATAAAATGAAAGTACTTTGAGTTGTGTATAACTTGCCTATGCTTGTTGTTGTGAAACTTGCCTATGCTTGTGGTGAAACTTGCCTATGCTTGTTGTGATAGCCTTTGTGCAAAGCGTTGTATTTCGTGTTACCGCTGCTCTCGATGGAGGTCGGTTGGTAGTTGAGAACTTACTTGGACGCTTGCGGCGGACGAGAAATTCCACGGGTACGTTCCTGTTGATAGTATTATTGTTGTTAATCGCTTTGGACATACTGACACTGTTATACCCCGTATTTCCAGAGTATGTACGTAAGGACGTACGTAGAAAATTTGAACTTGTGATTTAGGCTTGGCCGAAATTTATTTGTTCACAACACCCGATTAGAGTCGTTTTTCGACGAAACGTTTTCACAGCTTTCGTAGGGGAATTTCCGACTATGCCATTTTTAATTTTTGCGGATTTTTCCGAGAGACGTAACATTTTGGACCAACAAGAGGGCGCCACTTGGCACCCTCTCATTGGAACACCTGGGTTTGCTTGGCCGAAAGTGGGACGTTTTGGCTAGCTTTCTTGGCCTTGTTTTGTGCCTTGTTTTGTGCCATGTTTTGTGGAGTAGGGATAGGGTGCACTTGGCTTGATCCTAGCCCTACACTTGCCTAACACATGGATTGATCTTGGCCATTGGTTGGCCAAGGCTTGTGCTATAAATACCCATCCCTTTGATGAACTTCTTCATCCATTCCAAAAATAATTCTAAGTGTTAAATCCTCCTCCCTCCTCGTGTTGAGTTCGCCAAGGGCCTCCCTAGTGGTCGAGAGCACCCCCTCTGGGGGTGCTAGCCGAGTAGTGCCCCTCCTAGTAGTGTGGCCGTGGGTACCCCCTAGCCTAGTCGTTTCGTGATAAATACCCTCCTCTTGATAGAAATACTCTCAAAAGTATTGTTATAATGCCCAAATTACCTTAGTATACCTTGTGTATTCTAAGGTTATACCTATACGAAAAAACCCGTAAATACTATTATACTTCCCGTCACCACAAAACCGAAACCCTAGGAAAATCTCCATAGTCCGTTGGAGTAATCGTGTAGTTGGTTAGAACTTCTAAGGGTGGTTTAGAGCGGGTTGGGCGCTCGAGTCGAGCTAAACGATTGCCCAGGATCGACTTTAAGCTAGGATAATTATGGGCTTATCGAGGTAAATATCTTGTCCTATTGTAATTGGAAATTACATGTTGTTAGATATTATAGTTGAAGTATACTATATATAGTATTGAGCGTAGTTATCGGCAATGTCTTGCGACTTAAGCCCCAATTTAAAGAAGAATCTTGAATCAGTAATTACATAGGTCAGACATACAAGAGACTTGTAGTAGTACCGTGAGTAGAATTGTACCCGCTAGGTTAGATGTATAACCCCCGGTTGGCTTGGTAGGCCTCGATAGAGAGGAGATTTACGCCGCATGGGGAGGTGCCGAATTTTCTGTAGAATGTTCTTCCATGAGATCTAGATGTTAATAAGCGCGGTGTGGCCTTATAGGTTGAAGTACTACGTGTGGCGCGATCTACTTGGCTTATGGAGTAGCCGACGTGTGGAAGTACTTGAGCGTTTTGCTATTAGTCGATACTGCCGCGAGGTATGTGAACCTCTTCCTATCTCTTCTAGCATGATATGTGTGAACTATGTAGTACGGTAGACGCGTGTGCTAAATGTATTTGATTGGTTTAAAACATAAAGTGTTATAACGGCTTTATGGGAAGTGGGTTATAACAGATTTATGTTGATAAGAAATTACTTGTGGTTTTTACAAGGTAACTGATTTGAACTATAACTTGCTTGTTATATGTTAATAAAGAACTTGAAGTATTTCAAAAGATTTTTGAATCATTTTGAAAGAAGTAGCAATATTTGGTTTTTGAAAACTTAAGAGTTATACTAGCTTTATGGGAAGTTAGGTATAACGCTTAAGAATGTTTTCTTGATTTCGAAATCGAATGTGTATCGACAAACCACCGCAGCGTTAATAAAAGGAAATGTTTTGAGTAATTAAGTATTATTAAAACCAGAGAAACTTCCATCCGCATGAAGCTAAGATGAGACAAAATGATATTTCCTAGATCATGGTCATTGTAATAAGATTGTTATAAAGAAGATATCCTACTCACATATAAGGCTTATGTTTCTCGATAGTTTAAAGGAGAATTATATTCTTAAATGAATAAGACTATGAACTACGAATCCTTTCTAAAAAATGAGAAACTTGAACATTGGAAATTAGGCAAACTTAAACATTGGAAAGGAATGTTGCTACTTGATTTTACAAAGAGAAGTAATTGATTTACTTTAAAAAGATGATCACTCTATTTTTATACTACTGTATTATGTGACATTGTGAAAGTAACGCACCTTTTAAAAGAGTTAATGTATGAAGTACTTTGGGGATAAAACCCAACTTATTGACATATAGTAGAAAGTACCTTGTGTGAAGAACTTGATTGTATTGGTTTGTGATAGCCTTGTAATACTTTCTTGTTGCTTTGATAAGTAAACGTGTTAGAATGCTACGTGTGTTAGTATCTTGTGATGTTTGTGTAAAGGGTTTCTTGATTGTGCTTATTAACTATCCGTCGTTATGATAGTATTGTGGCATTCATCTCTTGTGATGATTCCGGTTAAGCCGCCTCCGATGCGGGTAGACTCAGTGGTCGATGGACCTATGATTCGAGATACCTCACGCAGTCCCGGCCTGCGCGAATCGCGAGAGTTCCGTGAGACGCGCCTTGTGGTCACGCGTCCTCGCGCCACGCGACGCGAGTCCAGGACGATGTCGGGAGTAGCTACCGATGCGGGAATACCTCACGCGCCGATGAGATTGGCCTACGCGAGTCAGCGGAAGTTCTGTGACTAGACGCGCGACATTAGATATCGCGGGCGTGGCCGCCTTTGATCATGTGACGGCAGACAGATCTCATGATACGCTCATGACCTTGTTGGTACCGGGTGTTAGTAGTCGGCTATGCCTTCGCATTTACCCCGCACGGTGTTATTATGGCACGTGGACCCGTGTTCATATGTGTTCCTTGGTGCTTTTATATCATAAACCGCAAGGCTGAGGAACGTGTCCCACGCACGATTGATGTTGCGGGCGTGAGACCCATCGTTATGTTCTTTTGTGATGACTTGAGGCGTGAGTCCACGACTTGATATGATCGCTAGTTATGGTAAAACAGTAGTTTGGTTATCATACATGTCTCCTGCTTTGTATAGACTACTATGATTTCATTTACGTGATTTATATTTTAGTTTCACATACTCTGCACTGCCAGATCGACCTCCTTCGGGGCCGCGCTCATGCCGCAGTTGAGGTACACCGCCGTTGATCCTAGCTCGTGGTCACAGCTCAGCTTGGGAAGCTCCGCTTCTCCGAGGCTTATCAGCCGTATAGTCCCCGTCAGAAAGTGTTTACATTCGTGGTTTGGCGGCCCCGCCCCGCCATTGTTGTCGATCATTCTTAGAGGTCCGTAGTATCGCCAAGGTGGTTTGTAAAAAGGATTAAACTGCTCATGTTTAAAGTTGTCATTTATATATATGCCGAAGGCAAGTTCTTCTCATATTATTGTTTCATATTTCATAATATGTCTTGTATCGCTTTATGTTCACGACACTGATGTTGTGTCACTAGGGTGCCCGGTAAGGCACCAACACGCCCGCCGGTCGTGACAAAAGTGGTATCGTGAGCGCTTAATCCTCTGAAAGTGTCTACGCATCAGATCCAAGAGAGTCTTGATTATCGGTGTCAGTGCACCACATCAATAATCGTGAGGCTATAGGATATTTAGGAGTGGTTTCTATTCTTCTCACTCGAGATCGTGCCTTAGAGCCGTGTTGTAAGTTGGACTCCTCCGCGATTTCTTTCCCTCACCGCTATGCCTCCGCGTAGGCAACCCGGCCCAGAGGGCAAGGCGCACCGGCGGAGCCGCGAGTAGAGTTCAGAGGTGGCAAGGGCTCAGCCCAACCATTACCTAGGTAGTGCTTCATTCGGGAGTTCTGCGACGCCACTAGCCCCAGCAGAGTTTAGCACGGCGCGCAGCTCATCGCGCCATGATATTTGAACCTTCGCCCGCGACCGAACACAGTGAGTATAGAGTATACCGATGTACCGCGAGTCTTGATGACTATCTAAGAGAGGTTGTGCAAGAGTAATTCTTCGCTTAGGCTTGAGCATGGCCTCGTGGTCGGGCTTATGCGCGCAGCAGCCGAGAAACGTAGAAATCGACGCGTTAACAGCGATGCCAGGTAAGAGGGCCAGAGCGGAAGGTCCTTTAGTAACTTTCAAGGCAGTCGCCTCACCAAAGAGATTAGATATGCACCTCCGCCAGCAGCAGTGGTCTTCCACGGATATCGTGACGTTCGAGTACGCAGGAGTTGGTCGAACCTGTGGCTTCCTGCTCACAGCGATGCACGCCATCCCGGAATGTCGCTCTTAGTCGGGTACTTGTTGCACCTACGACCGCCGTGGTCCGATGTCGATAGAGTGTCCTTGTAGGAGGACTTAGCCTTCAGATCGGTGGGTAGTTCGTCATCTTCCTAGCTGCGCCTCACGGGCGTGTTTGATTAGAACGACTAAGGTGAGTGAAGCAAGAGATATAGATATATCTTTAACCGTCTAGAGATGATTTTGTGTGATAAGTTGAGTTTACCTTAAGTGATATGTTCTGATAGCGGTGTGTTAGTTGTGTTTAGATATCTTTGTGGGTTAACGGAGTAAGATTTTGGGGTATAGATAAGCGAGCCTTAGAATGTTTTACGAAAGACCTTAGAGGTGCGCCATCTCGAGTAAAGGTGTAGTGTTATGTTTGATCCTTATCGGAAGTGCATAGTGCCCGTGAGTTATGTTTGGGATAGGTCCCTAGTAAGTATGGAATGAAAGAGGGTAGTTGAGCTAAGAAGACCGCCAGGTTTTCGTAACGTGTTTAGAGAGATTGTTCCTTCGGGAGCTAGTATTTTGCACCTTGCCGTCAGTTGAGGCCACGCCAGGTCAACCCGCGCATGTTTGGTGGTGGGGTCAGTTTGTGGTGGTCCCGCCGTGGTAGGTCACGAGGGTGTTAGGGCCCATGTTTAGTTAACCAACAGACGAGTTCGTGGACGCGTTCGACCGATGGTCGGGCCGATGGGGCAGCCCATCGCGTTCTTCTGGTCGACCGCTTACTACGGTGTTGAGTTATCCGAAAGGTTGTAAGGCTGCACGGTGCCTACCTTCACCTTATGACATGATGTCGGAGCCCGTGTTACGCTGTTTTGTTTCTCGGAAGTTTTACCAAGCATGTGTTAAGAACTCGCAGTCTCAGACCGCATTCGCCTCGCCGTTGTTCGATTTCGCGGATAGTTGCGGGATTGTTGTCTCCTGTAGAGGGAGTGTTTAAGCTACCATCTCAATGTTCGGATGTCGCCTTTTGAAACCTTGTAGGGCGGAAGTGTAAGTCGGCCGATTGGTTCGATGTTGGCGCGTTCGCATACTGTTCAGCTTGTTCCAAAGCAGATCGTGGATAGTGAGAAGCTTGTCTAGAAGAAGTTCGCACTCGAGGTATCGTATGGATAATCGGCGACGACGCTAGTGGTTCAGTTGACGGTCGGTCTTCAAGGTACCACCCTGTTAGGGTGGGACGAGTTTTGGAAAACCGAGGAAACGAGTCGAGTTATTTTGGGGCCTTTGAGTTCATGTGAGGAATAGGCCAGTTGCCTATATATTAGCATTTGCCGTCCGACTTGGAGGCAAGACGTCCGCCTTCAGATTGTTAGGATCGGAAAGTATCGAAGATCCATCCAGAGTGTTCCCGCCATGATGACCACGTTAGAGATAGTAACCCCGAAGCGCGATATCAAGCAAGACGTAAATATGGTAAGAGTTCGAGCGCACGACACTCGTGGATCGATGCAGCCCGGCACCATTTGTCGGGTCGCCGGAGCAAGGCTCGCGACAAAGTGACAAAGTGGTATCATTTTGGTGATGATTGCAGGTGTTTCTCGTGGACTCGATGTAAGTTTTTATGCGCGCAGTGTTTCGCGGCCGACGTGGCGTGATTCGCTCGTAAGTATAGTAGTGAAGACTATATCGCGCACGCTTGTTTAGAGATTCTAGAAGGAACATTCGACGAATGTTTCGGCGAGGAGAATGTTATACCCCGTATTTCCGCAGTATGTACGTAAGGACGACGAGAAAATTTGAACTTGTGATTTAGGCTTGGCCGAAATTTATTTGTTCACAACACCCGATTAGAGTCGTTTTCGACTAAACGCTTTCACGCCTTCGTAGGGAATTTCCGACTATGCCATTTTTAATTTTGCGGATTTTTCCGAGAGACGTAACATTTTGGATCAACAAGAGGCGCCACTTGGCACCCTCTCATCGAACACCTGGCGGTTTGCTTGGCCGAAAGTGGGACGCTTTGGCTAGCTTTCTTGGCCTTGTTTTGTGCCTTGTTTTGTGCCATGTTTTGGAGTAGGATAGGTGCACTTGGCTCGATCCTAGCCCTACACTTGCCTAACACATGGATTGATTCGCCATCGTTGGCCAAGGCTTGTGCTATAAATACCCATCCCTTTGATGAACTTCTTCATCCATTCCAAATAATTCTAAGTGTTCATTCCCCCTCCCTCCCTTGTGTTGAGTTCGCCAAGGGCCTCCCCTAGTGGCCGAGAGCACCCCCTCTGTGGGTGCTAGCCGAGTAGTGCCCTCCTAGTAGTGTGGCCGGGTACCCCTAGCCTAGTCGTTGTGATAAATACCCTCCTCTTGATAGAAATACTCTCAAAAGTATTGTTATAATGCCCAAATTACCTTAGCCGTATACCTTGTGTATTCTAAGGTTATACCTATACGAAAAACCCAGAAATACTATTATACTTCCCGTCAGTCACAAAACCGAAACCCTAGGAAAATCTCCATAGTCCGTTGGAGTACTGTGTAGAAGTTGGTTAGAACTTCTAAGGGTGGTTTAGAGCGGTTGAGCGCTGAGTCGAGCTAAACGATTGCCCGTGATCGACTTTAAGCTAGGATAATTATGGGCTTATCGAGGTAAATATCTTGTCCCCCTATTGTAATTGGAAATTACATGTTGTTAGATATTATAGTTGAAGTATACTATATATAGTATTGAACGTAGTTATCGGCAATGTCTTGCGACTTAAGCCTGAATTTAAAGAAGAATACTGAACTGTAATTACATAGGGCTGTATTACAGTAGACTTGTGTAGTAGTACCGTGGAGTAGAATTGTACCCGTTAGGGTTAGATGTATAACCCCCCCTGGTTGGCTTAGCAGCCTCGATAGAGGAGAGATTTACGCTGTCATGGAGGTGTCACAATTTTCTGTAGAATGTTCTACGATAAGATCTAGATGTTAATAAGCGCTTGTGGCCTTATAGGTCAAGTACTACGCATGGCGCGAACTACTGTCTAAGGAGTAGCCGACGCTTGGAAGTACTTGGAGCGTTTTGCTATTAGTCGATACTCGTCGCGAGGTATGTGAACCTCTTCCTATCTCTTCTAGCATGATATGTGTGAACTATGTAGTACGGTAGACGTACATGTGCTAAATGTATTTGATTGGTTTAAAACATAAAGTGTTATAACGGCTTTATGGGAAGTTGGTTATAACTTTATGTTGTTAAGAAAATACTTGTGGTTTTTAAAAGGTAACTGATTTGAACTATAACTGGCTTGTTATATGTTAATAAAGAACTTGAAGTATTTCAAAAGATTTTTGAATCATTTTGAAAGAAGTAGCAATATTTGGTTTTTGAAAACTTAAGAGTTATACTAGCTTTAAGGGAAGTTAGGTATAAAGGCTTAAGAATGTTTTAATCGATTTCGAAATCGTAATGTGTATCGACAAACCATCGCAGTTAATAAAAGGAAATGTTTTGAGTAATTAAGTATTATTAAAACCAGAGAAACTTCCATCTGCATAGAAGCTAAGATGAGACAAAATGATATTTCCTAGATCATGGCTGCTGTAATAAGATTGTTATAAAGAAGATATCCTACTCACATATAAGGCTTATGTTTCTCAGATAGTTTAAAGGAGAATTATATTCTTAAATGAATAAGACTATGAACTACGAATCCTTTCTAAAAATGAGAAACTTGAACATTGGAAATTAGGCAAACTTAAACATCGGAAAGGAATGTTGCTACTTGATTTTACAAAGAGAAGTAATTGATTTACTTTAAAAAGATGATCACTCTATTTTTATACTACGGGTATTATGTGACATTGTGAAAGTAACGTACCTTTTTAAAAGAGTTAATGTATGAAGTACTTGGGGATAAAACCCGAACTTATTGACATATAGTAGAAAGTACCTTGTGTGAACAACTTGATTGTATTGGTTTGTGATAGCCTTGTAATACTTTCTTGTTGCTTTGATAAGTAAACGTGTTAGAATGCTACGTGTTAGTATCTTGTGATGTTTGTGTAAAGGGTTTCCTTGATTGTGCTTATTAACTATCCGTCGTTATGATAGTATTGTGGCATTCATCTCGTGATGATTCCGGGTTAAGTCGCCTCCGACGCGGGTAGACTCAGCGGTCGATGGACCTATGATTCGAGATACCTCACGCAGTCCCGGCCTGCGGAATCGCGAGTTCCGTGTTAGGATGCGGCTTGTGGTCATGCGCGTCTCGCGCTACGCGACGCGAGTCCGTGGCGATGCCGGAGTAGCTACCGACGCGGGAATACCTCACGCGGCCGACGATTGGCCTACGCGAGCCGCGGAAGTTCCAGACTAGACGCGCATTAGATATCGCGCAAGTGGCCAGCTTTGATCATGTGACGGTCTAGACAGATCTAATGATACAGGTCATGACCTTGTTGGTACTGAGGGTGTTAGTAGTCGGCTATGCATTCGTACTTACCCCTTACGGTGTAATAATGGCAAAGGTGGGACCTGGTGTTCATATGTGTTCATTGGTGCTTTTATATCATAAACCGCCAAGAATGGAGGAACGTGTCCCACGGCACGATTGATGTCGCGTGAGACCCATCTTATGTTCTTTTGTGATGACTTGAGGGCGTGAGTCCCTGACTTGATATGACTGCTTAGTTATGGTAAAACTGTAGTTTGGTTATCATACATGTCTCCTGCTTTGTATAGACTACTATGATTTCATTTACAGTATTTATATTTTAGTTTCACATACTTGCACTGTCAGATCGACCTCCTTCGGGCCGCGTTCATGCCGCAGTCGAGGTACACCGCCGTTGATCCTAGCTCGTGGTCACAGTCAGCGTTGGGAAGCTCCGCTTCTCCGAGGCTTATCAGTGGTATAGTCCCCGTCGTAGTAAGTGTTTACATTCGTGGTTTGGCGGGCCCCGCCCCGCCATTGTTGTCGTATCATTCTAGAGGTCTGTAGTACTGTTGTGGGCAGGGTTTGTAAAAAGGATTAAACTGTTCATGTTTAAAGTTGTCATTTATATATATGCCGAAAGGCAAGTTCTTCTCATATTATTGTTTCATATTTCATAATATGTCTTGTATCGTTTTATGTTCCGCTGATTACTCTGATGTTGTGTCACTAGGGTGCCCGGGGTAAGGCACCAATACGGCCCGCTGGTCGTGATGTATTACGATCGTAGCGCACGGGTATGCTTCCATTTTGGTTGAGGTCTGTGGTTAATCGCTGATATATCACACGATGCGTGGCACGTATGTTTCCATTTTGATTATCGCCAGGATTTCTTTTCGACATACCGACACGATGCGTAGCGCACGTATCGCCCATTTGGAATGCTGTCCTATTGTTTCTTGGACATATCGACACGATGCGTAGCGCACGGTATGCGCCCATTTGGAATGCCGTCTTATTGTTTCCTCGACATACCGACACGATGCGTAGCGCACGTATGCGCCCATTTGGAATGCTGTCTATTGTTTCCTGGACATATCGACACGATGCGTAGCGCACGTATGCGTCCATTTGGAATGCCGTCCTATTGTTTCCTTCGACATACCGACACGCGTAGCGCACGCATGCTTCCATTTGATTTGTCTTGTTGTTATCATATCATAGATCGCCGGCATGGGAAGGTATTCCACGCGCATGATTGATGTTGTGGGCGTGAGACTCGACTTGATATAATCATATATGTTGTGTAATCGTAGTTTGGCTATCATACATGTCTCCCCGCTTTGTATAGATCGTTATGATTTCATTTACTGATTGCAGGCCACATACTTGGTACTGTTATCGACCTCCTTCTGGGCCGTGTTCACGCCGCAGTGAGGTACATCGGCCGTGGATCCCCGCCTTAGGATCTCATTTCAGCGTTGAAAGCTCCGCCTTCTGAGGCTTATCTTTGCATGTTTCCTCAGTTGTAGGTTCTTGTACATTCGGGGGTATGGCGGCCCTGTCCCGTCATAGTTGTTGTAAATCTTAGAGGTGCAGAGTAATCGTTGTAAGGTGGTTTGTAAAAAGGATAATCGTCGGGTTTTTATGTATATATACCGGCAAATCGCTTGTTGGCCTGCTTATTTATCAGGTTCTCATTTCATGTTTAAAGTTTTTATTTCCGGTTTTCTCGATGTTGTATCACTAGGGTGCCCGGTAAGGCACCACACGCCCGAATTCGGTGACAAGGTGCTACCAATAGACTCTTCTCTCCCAAGAGTCGCATCTCGATATCGAACCAACACTGGGTCCTCAAACCGTCGCCTTCACCTCATCAACGATGGAAGACTCGCAACCTCACGAACCCGCACTTCACTATCGTCGCAGACGATCAATCGAACCCCTGTGCTCGCTAGTTGGTGGATCTCGACGACCGTGTCCTCTCTCCGCCGCATTCTCGATGTGCTCCCATCGATCTACGACTCAAGGCATCGAACTACGCTGGCCTTCCCGATGGTATGTAATATCAACATCATAATCTTTCAAAGAACTCTAACCACCGCTTCGCCGCAGTTCGCCTCCTTCCGCTGAAGATATACCGAGGCTCTTGTGGTCTGTATAAATATCCACATGAACCCCATACAAATAATGTCTCCAAATCTTCAAGGCATGAATAATCGCGCCAACTCTAAGTCACGGGTAGGATAATTCTCTCATGCTCAGAATCGCCGGAAGCATAGGCTATAACCTGCCGCATCGCATCAAAACACACCCTAGCCCGATACCCGAGGCATCACAATAGATTACGCATCGCCTAACCCTCAGAAGAGTAAGAACCGAGCCGTAGTCAACCTTTCCTTCAAAGAATCGAAACCCTTCTCGCAAGCCTCGCCCATCGGAACTTGGCCGCTTTCCGAGTCACCTAGTCAATCTGCCAAATCAAGCAACCGCTTCCATAAACCTATGATAATAACCCGCCATCCCAAGAAATCGCTGCACTCGGCCGAGTAGTAGGTCTCGCCAAGACTTGATCGCCAATATTTGCCGTACTCCACCCAACACCATCGCCCCAATAATATGCCCGTGAATGCCATCGAGGCCAACCAAAACTCACACTTGGAGAACTTGGCGAATAATCACGGCCCGAGGACCCCAAGTACCGCCCTCGTTGATCTCAGATGCTCGCTCGTCCGCGAATAAACCAGATGTCATCAATGAATATTATCACAAATGTATCCAAAATGGCTTGAACACCGGTTCATCAAATCCATAAATACCGCCGAGCGCTGGTCAAACCGAAAGACATAACTCGAACTCATAGTGCCCATACCGGTCCCGAATGCGCTGGGATGTCCGCCTCGAACTCGTACTGATGATAACTGCATCGCAGTCTATCTTTGAGAAACACCTCGCACTCGCAATCGTCAAACAAATCATCAATCCCGGGAGGGTACTTATTCTTAATGGTTACCTTATTCACCGTCAGTAATCAACACACATACGCAGCTGGCCCCATCCTTCTTCTTCACGAACAAAACCGGCGCCCCTCGGGAGATACACTAGGCTTGATAAAGCCTTTCTCCAAAGAAATATTTCAGCCGGTCCTTCACTCCTCAACTCAAAGAAAGCCATCCTATGGCGGAATGGAAATAGGTCGAGTGTCCGCAACGTGTCAATACAAAACTCAATCTCCTCTCAGAGGATACCCAAGATCATCCGGGAACACATCCGAAACTCCTAACCACCGCACCGATCAAGAACTGCACTCACCTCTCGACAAATACCCGAACCGGATGATAGATGTACCTTTCTCGCACCATCTTCCTAGCCTTGAGGTAAGAAATAACCTACCCTCGCCGACGCCAGGTTGCCCTTCCACTCGATAATCGCTCGCTAGAAATCGAACCGAACCAACTCGTCTTACACCAACGTTGGCATAACAAGAAGCCAACCACCCATACCCATAATGACATCAAAATCACATCTCCAACTCTATCAAGTCTGCAAGGTCCGACGATCAGATATGAATACCGACAACCTCTCAGACACCCGCCGCCTAACACCGAATCACCATCGCGTAGCTACCTCAAAAGGCTCTATCGACTCGCCATCCCGATTCTACCCGCATAAGAGGGGACACATAGGACAAGGTAGAACTCGGATCTATCAAAGCATAAACATCACACCAAATCAATAATGTACCGCGACGACGCCGTGGAAGCCTCCGATCTCGGGCGGTCAATGAATATATGCGTTCTGCGGACCGCTAGAATCGAACCACCACCACGACTTACCACGGCCTGCCGGCCCGTGGAGTACCGCACTCCGGCGCATAACCACGTAGGAGAAGAAGACCCAGAATAGATCCCGCCACCGCACCGCACCACCCATGCCGCATCTAGACGACGCCTTCTCTCAAATGGCCCGCGCCACAAGTGTAACAAGCTCCGGCTCGCGACACTCGCCTCGTGAAACCTACCGACGAGCACACCGAGGTGTAGGTGGTCCCGATCGGTGACGGCTCGCCTCCCAAATCTCAAGTCCCGAGCCCGACCGCCTTCGAATGACCGCCGATCGACCTCTTGCCGTAAAAACCGTGAAGGAGTACTCAGTCTGGCCGGAAAGTGGACTCGGTTCGCGCCGAGGTTGTCCGCCTCAAATCGCCCCGAGACCACGATGTCCTGGCCCTCTTGGGCTGGTCTGAGTCAATCTGGTCCTCCCTCTCTCTATCCTCTATCCTCTGCGCATAGGCCTGCATCCGGGTGATGTCCATACCGGGCTGAAGAGCCACACCCAAGCATGCGGTAATCATATGACGGTCAAGCCCCATCACATAACGATGAACCCTATCCGCCATGTCAGCTACAATAGTATGCGCATGTCTGGCCAAGGAGTCAAACTCCAAGCTATACTCCCTGACAGTCCTCCCGTTCTGCCTCAAGGTCAAGAATCTGTCTACCTGGCTCTCCTCATCTCGTGAGGCAAAGTGATCCATGAAGGCCTCAGAACTCCTCCCAAACACCGGAAGAGCATCATCATCTCGAAAGCAACCACGACTCAAACAAGTTCAACGCAATATCGCAGAACCCAGAAGAGGCTGTAATGCACTCGCCTCAAGCCCTAAGAACTCGCATGGTCCGCAGAGTGCCGAATGAACTCTCGCGGATCCTCCTCGGACCTCGAACCATAAAAATCGGTGGATGACAACCCGGAAAATCCCTAATCCGCAAACTGCGGCCTAGGGTGGGCGACTGCTCTGCTTGCCCGCTCGCCATTATATCGGGTCAATAACCGGATTCGCCTCGTAGTTCTATACTCGACCGGCCGCAGAATCGAGGATCTGCACGGAATCCTTCGAGCTACCGCCGCCTTGCATCTAATACCGCCGGCGTGGCTGAACTTCGCCGACGCTTACTACTCGTGCATAGCTCGTGCCCGAGTCCGTAATCAGATGAGTACCGCCAGCGCCTCGCCGCCGCTTTGCCCTTCCGCCCCGCCGCTCCGCGAGGCATATCTGCTTTCATAAGACTAGGTCGGAGGATTCAACCTAATAAGACACTCTCATCGCACGATCTCGGAGAGAGAAGAATGGAAATCAATCCTAAATGTCCTACGACCTCGATTATAGATGTGGTGCACAACACACCGATAATCAAGACTCTACTAGACACGGTCTGTAGACACTTTCCGAGGACTAACTGCTCTGATACCACTTTTGTCACGACCCGACCCCGGGTCCGCGACTGGTGCCCTACCTGGGCACCCTGTTCAGGTATACATCAGAGAATAGCAGCGGAACATACACAACATGAACACATGTGTAACAATAAAACATCCCAGGCTAGCCGATAAGGCCGTCTTCCATAATATAACATAATCAAAAGTACAACTGTACAACATCGCTTCTACAACCCAACCACATATGTGAATACGCACTTAGGAATAACAACTGTGGCGGGACAGGGCCCCGCCATACCCCTGAATGTACATAAATCTACAACATCAGGGAAAGACTGTACCAAAAGAGACAAGCCTCCGGAGAAATGGAGCTTCTGACGTCTGATAAGTGATCCTAAGTATGAGGATCCACCACCTGCTTACCCTTTCATGCGGCATGAACGCATCCCCCGGGGAAGGGGTCGACACAATATGTACTAAGTATGTAAATCGAAAGTACAGTAATTACAACATAAGTTTAAAACAAAGCCGAGATATGGATGATAACAAAATTACGATACAAAGGCCTTACTAACAATGAGAGTAAATCGCGGAATACGCATAACATCATAACAGAGACTCGATCATATCATGGGTAGCGAACCCATAAGCGGTGGTATAACGTCTTGGGGTTTTTACCCTCATTTATACTCTTACCCCAAGCAGTGGTATAACGCCTCGGGGTTTTCCTCATTTATACTCTTACCCCGAAGGTAATAAAGCAGTGGTATAATGTCTTGGGGCTTACCCTCACTTATACTCTTATCCTCGAGAAGGTGGTATAACGCCTGGGTCCGCCTCACTTATGCTCTTACCCTATCTCAAACCGGCCGTCATACAATAAATAAGCAAGTTAGAAATCCCCCTAACTTCTTATTAGTCTTATTCATCTACACTCTCATTTTAGTTCACTTAAGGCACTAATATGTTATAATAAATTCGGGAGTTTAACCCAAAGTACTACGTACTTCTAACCTTTTGAAAATGACTCATTTTCATATAAAACTTCCAAGATACTATAAACCGTAGTATCAAGTCAAAATTTCTTTTCAAGACAAGTCACAATACCTTTAGAAATAAAGTTAGGTTTCTAAATCAAGTGACTCATTTTATTATAAAACCTTAGGCAATTGATGCCTTAAAAATCAAATTGCCTTTTCATTAAAATTAAGTCATTTATCTTTCCATAAAACAAATATAACCAACTCCCCATAAAGTCGTTACATTCGCTTTATACCTTAGTCATAAACAATTTCCTATCCAAGGGACTTATACGTTTAAAACTGAACAAGAATCACATACTTTAAAACTCTTCAAGTCCATTAACTTTAATAAAACATAATACATCCTTAATACTTTCAAAGAAGTGAGTTAATCTCCTAACTCACCCAACTTGGCTATTCATAAAACTAGTAAAAGATATCAAGGTCTTGACGCTCACTGTACTATATAATGCATAACTAGTCATGCTTAAAAGATAGGAAAAGTTCTACATACCTTGCCGGGTCAACCACTTGCCAAGTACAAAGTCCCGCCCGTAGTATGTCAACCTATAATATTCACAATACGTCTATTAAAGCCTTACTTCAAACGTAGAATCTTATAAGTGTCAAGTCGCTAAATTCTACGGAAAATCGGACAGCACCTCCTTTGTTTTTACTATCTTTGCCACCTTTTTCAAGGCCAAATACAATAACCAAACACGCCACATTTAAGGCACAATCAAAGCAATTTATCAATAGGATTACACGCCTACTAGACGTGTAAAATTCCCCACAAACGATAACAAACTAATACAACTACTAGTCCAATTTCGGCCATAATGAATACAACAATACCAATTCTTATCCAATTTCCATTTCAATCCAAATTGGTAGCATAACATGATATCAAGTCGCATTTGATTATAACTACCATAATCTTCAAGTAAATAACATGCGACGATTTCTAATAAACGACCAATTAGTAATCCAATCTTCGTTGGCTTGTATAACATTTCGGATTTAAGCTACAATCAATCCATAATACTTATAAACTTCAATATATCAACTTCATGCTAGCAACATGTATAGCTAACAACAACAATATAAATATATAATCTTGTAACACTTTAAAAGACAAGATTATACCTCAACGAATCTTAATCCAACTCCAACCAAGTCGCCCTTAGTAGTTTAGAGCCTCTCCAAGTCACTTCAATCCGCTCCTGAGACCCTTAGAACAACACCAACAATTTTTCTTCAAACTTCTAAACAAAACTTAGAAAGACAACTAGGTTTTCGCTATACTAACCCAAAAACTATCTTTTTCGAGATTTTTCTATTGAGATGCTTACACTACCCTCAAGAACCTTGGTTTAAAGTGGAGTTAAATGGACAAGAAACAAATTTTTTCCTTTTCAAAGTGATGGAACCCGAGAGCTCACTATGAGTTCTTCAAATTTTCAAGAAATTTTTCTAAGTGTTAAGCTCACTCTTGCAACTAGTAGTATTAAATAGCACCTGGAGGTCAAGACGCAACCATTTGGGTGGCTAGGATAAGCTCTTATTAAATATCAAGACCTTGTGGGTCCTTCGACTTAGTCAAAATTATCAAGCTTGCTACTTGCAAGACTTAGTCATACAAGACTATGGTCAATGACCATCTTAGACATGACATTTTCGTCCAAGACATCACTAAGGGGTGACACGTGTCGCCTCCCATTCACAACAATACGCTTTCCGAAAATTTCATAATTCGATAATTTCTTACAAGTCTCAAATCTTAACACTTGTGAGTTCTACGCACGTTCTAAAACATGTCCTGAATACGGGTGTAACAAGAACTCTCTAAATTTAGAGAGTATCAACATGCCATGTTAATGGAATTGAACCGAGAAGAAGATCGATCACGGCCCTAGAGAAAATTGAAGTTTCAGAACGAAAAATGGCTAAAGCATACAACAAATATGTTAAGCCTAAAAGGTTTGTTGAAGGGGACTTGGTTTGGAAAACCGTTTTGCCAATCGGAATAAAATATCCTAAATTCAGAAAATGGTCACCAAATTGGGAAGGACATTTCGTAGTAAGCCAACTAATCGCCTAAACGCTGCGTCACTAATAAACATATGTGAGAAGGAAATTGACAAAAATGTAAACGACAAGTATTTTAAAAAGTACTCAATTTGGGACATGCATGAATAAACGACAGCCACAGACCGACTGCCTGGTCACACAAAATAAGCTAATTCCCTCTGACAGAAAATGTACGGCTAAATGACAGTCACAGACCGACTGCCTGGTCACAAAATACAAAGGAATCTATTTTTTTCACACGCCTATGTCGTAAGGTTGGTCGGAAGGCTCAGGCAAAGAAATGTCATCCTGAGTGGTCAAAGATAATGACCCACCAAACCAACGAGGTTTATTTCAAATTTGCTCAAGAATACCGAGAGCAATGCTAATGTTAAAGGGTGGGATATGAATTTCCACACCCAAGTAAACCAAGCATAAAAATAGAAGTGACACACATACCCGAGCCTAGCATCACATCAAAGATCAAACTCCAATAGTACGATGACATCAAAAGGGCTCGCGCTCAGCTGGCCTCTCGTGGCCAATTTTTCTCAAGTTGACCAACCCAAACAATGAGTGACCATAGTCAGCCAAGTACAAAGGTTAATCGAATAAATTGTCATCGCTGAACCAGTCACAAGTAGAAAATCACAGTTTATCGGGCTGAGGTATTGAAACAAGAGAGAATCGCTGCTCCGATCCACCGCATGCAGTTAGACCAGCGGTTCATCAATGAAGACCAAGGCAGGGGTCAGATCACTATCTGTTAAAATAGTCGTTACTGACTTTCGAGATAGAAAAGATGACGCCATGGTTTCAGATTAAGAAAAGGGCCAAGAATTATGTAAGAAACATTCGGGAAGGATACCTTTCCTTAAAAACCTGCAAAGGTGTGGCCAAGGTTAATTTATTTTAGAAAAAAAAAGACGGTCGAGAATCATCAAAGTCAATTCGTGGTAATAGAAATGCCTCGGTTAAAGGGGAAACACCCTCTAAAAAGTAATCATCATTGCATGCACCAGAGATGAGATAATTGAAGTGACATGCGCGGCTGTCAGACTAAAATGACGGTTACTTTCGGATACATCAACTCAATAGACACTCGAGTTAATGTAAAAGGGAAATTGTTAACACTAAAATATAATTAAGTGTTTAGATGAACTGACAACCGAATTATTCAGGAGCCGAATTTGTAGGGTTTTGTTGGGTTCGTGTATGCAACGGAATTTGAAAATTTTATGTTTCAAACCCAACATGCGGCGAATTGCATGATGATTATGTAATGATAAAACAAACAAACACTTTGTTAATCGTAATGCATCAATAGAATACTTACGGTTTTTCAATCTGGAATCTTTGTTATACCCCGTATTTTTTCAGAGTATGTACGTAAGGACGTACGTAGAAATTTGAAACTTGTACTAAGGCTTGGCCGAATTAATTTTGTTCACAACACCCGTTTAGAGTCGTTTCCGATCAAACGCTTTCACGCTTCGTAGGGAATTTCCGCTATGTCATTTTTAATTTTTGCGATTTTTCCGAGAGACGAAGCGTGTTGGGCCAACAAGAGGCGCCACTTGGCACCTCCCATCATGACGTAAGGGCTCGGATTGGACGAAATGGAGAGGTGTAGTTGGTAGGATATTTTGTGTGTTAGTTGGTCAAGGACACATGGGTGAATCTTGGCCCTACACTTGCCTTGCACTTGGCAAGATCTTGGCCATTGGTTGGCCTTCACTTGACCTATAAATACCCCTTCCCTTTGAAGACTTCTTCATCCAAAAAAAAATCTCTAAGTCTTGAGAGCTCCCCCGCCCCAGTTCGGGAGGCGCCCGTGGCCGAGTAGCGCCCTCCAGTAGTGTGGCCTGGGTACCCCCCCTAGCCTAGTTGCTTTCGTATAATACCCCCCTTTGTGGTGTAGAAATACTCTCAAAAGTATTG
Source organism: Przewalskia tangutica (assembly GCA_029844215.1). Lineage (NCBI taxonomy): Eukaryota > Viridiplantae > Streptophyta > Magnoliopsida > Solanales > Solanaceae > Przewalskia > Przewalskia tangutica. The sequence continues at coordinate 50,002,145 of CM056725.1, forward strand.
TTATAATGCCCAAATTACCTTAGCCGTATACCTTGTTGTATTCTAAGGTTATACCTATACGAAAATGCCCAGAAATACTATTATACTTCCGTCAGTCACAAAACCGAAACCCTAGGAAAATCTCCATAGTCCGTTGGAGTATTGTGTAAGTTGGTTACAACTTCTAAGGGTGGTTTAGAGCGGGTCGAGCGGAGTTGGAGCTAAACGATTGCCCAGGATCGACTTTAACTAGGATAATTATGGGCTTATCGAGGTAATTATCTTGTCCCTCTATTGTAATTGGAAATTACATATTGTTAGAATATATAGTTGAAGTATACTATATATAGAACTGAACGTAGTTATCGGCAATGTCTTTTGACTTAAGCCTGAATAATACTTACGGCAATGTCTTGCGACTTAAGCCCAATTTAAAGAAGAATCGAATCGTAATTACATGTTGTATTACATGAGACTTGTGTAGTAGTACCACGGAGTAGAATTGTACCCGTTAGGTTAGACGATAACCCCGGTTGGCTTGGTAGCCTCGATAGATGAGAGATTTACGCCACATGCGTGGGGAAGTCGCGAATTTTCTAGAGAATGTTCTACGATGAGATCTAAATGTTAATAAGCGACTTGGTGCCTTATAGGTTCAAGTACTACGTGTGGCGCGATCTACTTGGCTTAAGGAGTAGCCGACATTGGAAGTACTTGAGCGTTTTGCTATTAGTCGATACTCGCGAGGTATGTGAACCTCTTCCTATCTCTTCTAGCATGATATGTGTGAACTATGTAGCACGGTAGACGCATGTGCTAAACGTATTTGATTGGTTTAAAACATAAAGTGTTATAACGCTTTTTGGGAAGTTGGTTATAAAACTTTATGTTGGTAAGAAAATACTTGTGGTCTTTAAAAGGTAAATCGATTTGAACTATAACGCTTGTTATGTGTTAATAAAGAACTTGAAGTATTTCAAAAGATTTTTGAATCATTTTGAAAGAAGAAGTAATACTTGGTTTTTGAAAAACTTAAGAGTTATACTAGCTTTATGGGAAGTTAGGTATAACGGCTTAAGAATGTTTTACTGATTTCGGAAATCAGAATGTGTATCGACAAACCATCTGCAGTTAATAAAAGGAAATGTTTTGACTAATTAAGTATTATTAAAACCAAGAGAAACTTCCATCCGCATAGAAGCTAAGATGAGACAAAATGATATTTCCTAGATCACGGCTGCTGTAATAAGATTGTTATAAACAAGAATATCCTACTCACATATAAGACTTATGTTTCTCAGAATGTTTAAAAGAGAATTATATTCTTAAATTAATAATACTATGAACTACTAAACCTTTCTAAAATAAGAAACGTGAACATTTGAAATTAGGCAAACTTGGACGCTTGGAAAATAATGTTGTTACTTGATTTTACAAAGGTAAGTGTTTTGGTTTATTTAAAAAGATCCACTCTATTTTATACTACGTATTGTGTGACTTATGGGAAAGCAACGGATCTTTTAAAAGATTTAATGTATGGCATCACATCTGCCCGGTTCGTGGATCGTGCCTTACCCCGCACCCTAGTGATACAACATCGAGTAATCGAACATAAAACACATACATGAAACAAATGAAGTACAAACGGTAACTGAGAAAACTTGCCTTTCGCATATATATAAATGACAACTTTTAACATGAACAATTTAATCTTTTACAAACCCCGCCACAACAAGATTACATGCACTCTAAGAATGATACGACAACAATGGCGGGACGTGGCCCCGCCAAACCCCGAATGTAAACACTTACTACGACAGGGACTATACCATCGATAAGCCTCCGAGAAACGGAGCTTCCCAACGCTGAATCACGAGCTAGGATCAACGATCGCGTACTTCAACTCGCGATGAACGCAGCCTCGGGCGAGGTCGATAACAAAAACAGTATGTGAAGCTAAAATATAAATCAGAAATGAAATCATAATGGTCTATATAAAGCAGGAGACATGTATGATAACCAAACTACAGTTCACAACATAAAAGCAGTCATGCCAAGTCGAGTGGAATACATTCCCGGATGAGCCGGTAGTCGAGTGAAATACATTCTAATGAACCTAGTCAAGTGAAATACATTCCCGGATGAACCGGTTATCGAGTGAACACATTCCCGGATGAACCGGTAGTCAAGTGAAATACAGTCCCGGATGAACCGGTAATCGAGTGAGATACATTCGGATGAACCGTAATCAAGTGAAATACATTCCGGATGAACCTAATCGAGTGAGATACATTCTGGATGAACCGTAATCAAGTGAGATACATTCGGATGAACCGTAATCAAGTGAGATACATTCTGGATGAACCGAGTCGAGTGAGATACATTCGGATGAACCTAATCGTGAGATACATTCCGGATGAACCAGAATCAAGTGAGATACATTCGGATGAACCTAGAGTCGAGTGAGATACATTCTGATGAACCGTGAGTCGAGTGAAATACATTCCTTGCACAACAAAGGCTATCACAATAAGCATAGGCAAGTTTCACAACAACATGCATAAGCAAGTTACACAACAACATGCATAAGCAAGTTACACAACAACAAACATAGGCAAGTTATACACAACTCAAGGTACTTTCATTTTATGCCAAAGTCCGGTTTTAACCCCAAAGTACTACATACGTTAAGTTCTTTAAAAGAGATCCATTACTTTTATAAAAGTCACCCGATACCGTAGTATTAGAATGACCAACCCACATTCCTTTTCAAAATCAAGTAACAACATTCTTTTCCTAAGTTCCAGCTTTGCCTAGTTTCAATTACTCAAGCTTCTCATTTTCAAATGGTTTCATAGTTCATAAACTTAATCACTTGATTCCTTTTAGAACAATTGAGTAATATATGTCTCACGCAGAGTAGGTTATTCTTGTTTACAACATTCTTATTACAATGACCATGATCTAGAAAATGTATATCATTTTGTCTCATCTTAGTTTCTATGCAGATGGAGGTTTCTACCGGTTTTAATACAATTCATCATTATTTAATACATTTTCCTTTATTAACGCCGCAGTTGGTCCTGTCGATACACATTCCGATTTCCAAATCAAGAAACATTATCCCTTTAAATAAAACCAAGTACTCATTACTCACGAATGAGGTTTCACACAAACATTCACATTAAAACAAATAAGTTAAGTCTCTTATCTTATAAGATCAAGTCTCTTAACTTCTAACATCAAGAAACCATTCTTAAGCCGTTATACCTAACTTCCCATAAAGCTAGTATAACTCTTTTTAAAACCTTTTATTACTTCTTCTTTCAAAATGATTCAAAATCTTTTGAAATACTTCAAGTTCATTATTAACATATAACAAGCCGCTTATAGTTCAAATCGCTACCTTTTTAAAACCACAAGTATTTTCTTACCAACATAAAGTCGTTATAACCAACTTCCCATAAAGCCGTTATAACACTTTATGTTTTAAACCAATCAAATACATTTAGCACATGACGCCTACCGCACTACATAGTTCACACATATCATGCTAGAAGAGATAGGAAGAGGTTCACATACCTCGCGACGAGTATCGACTAAAAGCAAAACGCCCAAGTACTTCCAACCGTCGGCTACTCCTGCCAAGTAGATCGCGCCACACGTAGTACTTCCACCTATAAGGCCACAAGGCGCTTATTAAAATTTAGATCCCTTCTTAGACCATTCTACGTAAAATTCAAAGACCTCCCGCAACAACAGAAATCTCCTCCTCTATCGAGGCCACTACCAAGCCAACCAGTGGGGTTATAATTTAACCCTAATCTACAATTCTACTCCACGGTACTACTACACAAGTCTACTGTAATACATCCCTATGTAATTACAGTTCAGTATTCTTCTTTAAATTCAGGCTTAAGTCAAAAGACATTGCCGATAACTACGTTCAGTACTATATATAGTATACTTCAACTATATAATCTAACAACATGTAATTTCCAATTACAATAGAGGGGCAAGATAATTACCTCGATAAGCCCATAATTATCCGAGTTTAATGTCGATCCTTAGCAAGGTTTAGCTCCAACTCCGAGCGCTCCAACCCGCTCTAAACCACCCTTAGAAGTTCTAACCAACTTCTACACAATACTCCAACGGACTATGGAGATTTTCCTAGGGTTTCGGTTTTGTGACTGACGGAAGTATAATAGTATTTCGGCTTTTCAGATAGGTATAACCTTAGAATACTAAAAGGTATACGGGTATGTTAATTTGGGAATTTTAAAAATACTTTTGTGTTTTTTTATACACCACAATGGGGGTTTTTATACTAAAGCAACAAGGCAGTGGTACCCCACTGGCTAGCACCCCAAGGAGGGGGTGTCTACCCTCTACCTACCCCACTGTGGGGACTCTCGCCAAGGGGGAGAGAGGGCTCTCGCCAAGACACTACACTAAGGGAAGGAAGAAGCTTTCAAGACTTAGGCAATTTTGTGGATGAATTAGTCTTCAAAGGGGGTATTTATAGGTCAAGTGAAAGCCAACCAACGGCCAAGATTACACAAGTGTTAGGCAAGTGTGGCCAAGATTCACCCATGTGTACCTAGCCAACTTGCACACAAAATATCCTACCAACCCTTGACCATTTGCACCACACTTTCGCCACCACATTTCCGCGAGGTGTTCCAATGAGAGGTGACAAGTGTCGCCTCTTGTTGGTCCAAAATGTTTCGCCTCTCGGAAAAATCCGTAAAATTAAAAATGACATATTCGGAAATTCCCTACGAAAGTTGTGGAAACGCTTAGTGAAAAACGACTAATTCGTGTCAGAACAAAGTTAATTCGCCAAGCCTAATTCTCAAGTTCAAATTTTCTACGCACGCCTTACGCATACTCTGGAAATACGGTATAACATTCTCCTTCCTTAGAAACATTCGCCCCGAATGTTCCTTCTAAGTCTCAAAACAAACGCGGCGCCAAGATAGTCTTCACTACCATACTTACGAAACAATCACGCCACAATGGCCACGCACACAATCATGCAAACTATTTATATCCAAGTCCACGAGAAACACCTCTAACATCATAAAGCACTTTGTCACTTTGCCGCGAGGTTCACTCCGCGACCAACAAATGGTACCGGTCGCATGCGATCCTCGAGGTGACGTGACACTCGAACTCTTACCATATTTCGATATCGCTACGCTTTCCAAAACTCGGGTTACTATCTCTAACGTGGTCATCATTAATCGGGAACATTCTCGATGGATCTTCGATACTTTCCGAATCATAACAATACGAAAGATCGACGCCCCGCCTCCTAAGTCGGACGGCAAATGCTAACATATAGGCAACCCGCCTATTCTCCATATGAACTCAAAAGGGCCCAAAGTAACTCGCTAAGTTCCTCTCAGATTCCAAACTCGCCACACCCAACTCGGTGGTACTTTCAAGAAGACCGACCACAACTCAACTCTAAGCGTCGCCGCCGATTATCCGCACAATATCTCCGAGCCGCAGAACCTCTTCTAGACAAGCTTCACTATCCACATCACGGAACAAGCTCAACCAACTATCCAACCTTGCCAACATCGAACCAATCGACCGGCAACTTACACTTCCGCCCCTACAAGGCTTCATAAGGCGACATCCGAACACTAAAATGGTAGCTTAAACGCTACCTCCACAGGAGACAACAATCCCCACAACTATCCCTGAAATCCAAACACTGGCCCGAGGGCAAATGCGATTCTGAGACTCACCTGAGTTCTTAACACCAGCTTGGTAAAAACTTCCAGAAACAAAAACAGCCGTACCCTGGGCTCCACTGTCTGTCATAAGGTGAAGGTAGGCACCCCGTGCAGCCTTACAACCTTTCAGATAACTCAACACAGCCGAGTAAACGGTCCCCGATCAAGAACACGATGGTCGCCCCATCGCCCGACCATCGGTCGAACGCATCCACGAACTCGTGACACTGTTAACTAAACTTGGGCCTAACACCCTCGTGACCTACCACAAGCGGGACCACCACAACCGACCTCACCACCAAAAAAGGCCGCGTTGACCCGCATCATGGCTCTCAATCCGACCCGTCAACGAGCACAACACTAGTTCCCGATCCGAATGGGCCTCACTAATCACGTTACGAAAACCTAGCGGCCTTCTTAGCTCAACTACCCCTTTCATTCCACACTTACTGGACCTATCCCAAACATAACTCACGCACTATGCACTTCCGATAAGGATCAAACATAACACTACACCTTTACTCGAGACGGCCTTACCTCTAAGGTCTTTACGAAACATTCTAAGGCTCACACCTTATCTATCCCCAAAATCTTACTCTGCTAACCCACCATGATTTCTAAACACAACTAACACACCGCTATCGTAACATAGCACTTAAGGTATACTCACCTTATCACACATACCGATCTCTAGAGGTTAAAGATATATCTATATTCATCGCTTCACTCCCTTAGTCGTCTAATCAAACTCGCCTGCAGGCGATAGCTAGGGAAGATGACGAACTACCCACCGATCTCAAGGCTAAGTCCTCCTACAAGGACACTCTATCGACATCGCACTCGACGGTCGTAGGTACAACAAGTACCAACTAAAAGACGACATTCCCGATGACGTCATTACACCGGAACCTAAGCCCCGAGTTCTCGACCAACTCCTCGCATACTCCGAACGCCCCGATATCCGTGGAAGACCACTCGACCGGGCGAGGTGCATATCTAATTTGTGGTGAGGCGACTCGCCTGAAAGTTACTAAAGGACCTTGCTCGCCCGCCCTTCTCGCCCTTTGTTAACCCGTCGATCTCTACGCTTTCGCTCACGCGCATAAGCCCGACCACGTGCCATGCTCGCTTCAATCAAGAATTACTTCGCACAACCCTTCTTAGATAGTCATCAAGACTCATGCGGACATCGGTATACTTCTATACTTACCGCTCGCCGCGAATCAAGGTTCAAATATCATGGCCGCAGAGGAACCGCCGCGCTAAACTCACTGGGCTAGTGACGCCGCAGAACTCCCGAGTGAAGCACTACCCTAGGTAATGATTTGGGCTCGAGCCTCATGACTCTCTCAACTCTACTCAGCCTCTACGCCTTGCCTCCCGGGCCCGGTTTGACCTACGCGAGGCATAACGATAAGTGGAAAGAATTTCGCCGAGGGTCCAACTTACAACACAACTCTAAGACACGATCTCGAGTGAGAAGAATAGAAACCAATCCTAAATATCCTATAGCCTCCTCGACATTGGATGTGGTGCACAACACACCGATAATCAAGACTTTATCGATACGGTCGTAGACACTTTCCGAGGATTAATCGCTCGATACCACTTTTGTCACGACTGCCTGGCCCGTGGATCGTGCCTTACCCCGCACCCTAGTGATACAACATCGTAGTAATCGAACATAAAACACATACATGAAACAAATGAAGTACAAACGGTGTCTGAGAAAACTTGCCTTTTCGATATATATAAATGACAACTTTTAACATGAATAGCTTTAACTTTTTACAAACCCCGCCACAACAAAGATTACTGCACTCTAAGAATGATACGACAACAATGGCGACAGTATTCCCGCCAAACCCCGAATGTAAACACTTACTACGGCAGGGACTATACCATCGATAAGCCTCCTGAGAAACGGAGCTTCCCAAACGCCGAATCGTGACTCGAGAGCTAGGATCAACGATCGTGTACCTCAACTCGCGGCATGAACGCAGCCCGGCGAGGTCGATAACAAAAATTTAGTATGTGAAGCTAAAATATAAATATCAAATGAAATCATAATGGCTCATATAAAGCAGAGACATGTATGATAACCAAACTACAGTCACAACATAAAAGCAATATGCCAAGTCGAGTGGAATACATTCCGGATGAGCCGGAGTCGAGTGAAATACATTCCCTAATGAACCGTAGTCAAGTGAAATACATTCCCGGATGAACCGGTAATCGAGTTAACACATTACCGGATGAACCGGGAGTCAAGTGAAAAACAATCCCGGATGAACCGGTAATCGAGTGAGATACATTCGGATGAACCTGGTGAATCAAGTTGAGATACATTCCTGATGAACCTAAGAGTCGAGCGAGATACATTCTGATGAACCGTAATCAAGTGAGATACATTCCTGATGAACCCAGAATCAAGTGAGATACATTCCGGATGAACCTAGAGTCGAGTGAGATACATTCCTGATGAACCGAAGAGTCGAGTGAAATACATTCATTGCTAAACTAAGGCTATCAGAATAAGCTTATGCAAGTTTCACAACAACATGCATAAGCAAGTTAAACAACAACATGCATAAGAAAGTTACACAACAACATACATAGGCAAGTTATACACAACTCTAGGTACTTTCATTTTATGCCAAAGTCCGGTTTTAACCACAAAGTACTACATACGTTAAGTTCTTTAAAAGAGATCCATTACTTTTATAAAAGTCACCCGATACCGTAGTATTAGAATGACCAACCCACATTCCTTTTCAAAATCAAGTAACAACATTCTTTTCCTAAGTTCCAGGTTTGCCTAGTTTCAATTACTCAAGCTTCTCATTTTCAAATGGTTTCATAGTTCATAAACTTAATCACTTGATTCCTTTTAGAACAATTGAGTAATATATGTCTCACGTGAGAGTAGGTTATTCTTGTTTACAACATTCTTATTACAAAGAACCATGATCTAGAAAATGTATATCATTTTGTCTCATCTTAGTTTCTATGCAGATGGAGGTTTCTACTGGTTTTAATACAATTCATCATTATTTAATACATTTTCCTTTATTAACGCCGCAGGGTCCTGTCGATACACATTCGATTTCCAAATCAAGAAACATTATCCCTTTAAATAAAACCAAGTACTCATTACTCACGAATGAGGTTTCACACAAACATTCACATTAAAACAAATAAGTTAAGTCTCTTATCTTATAAGATCAAGTCTCTTAACTTCTAACATCAAGAAACTATTCTTAAGCCGTTATACCTAACTTCCCATAAAGCTAGTATAACTCTTTTTAAAACCTTTTATTACTTCTTCTTTCAAAATGATTCAAAATCTTTTGAAATACTTCAAGTTCATTATTAACATATAACAAGCCGCTTATAGTTCAAATCGCTTACCTTTTTAAAAACCACAAGTATTTTCTTACCAACATAAAGTCGTTATAACCAACTTCCCATAAAGCCGTTATAACACTTTATGTTTTAAACCAATCAAATACATTTAGCACATGTACGCTTCACCGCACTACATAGTTCACACATATCATGCTAGAAGAGATAGGAAGAGGTTCACATACCGCGACAGTATCGACTAAAAGCAAACGCCCAAGTACTTCCAACCGCGCCTCCTTAAGCCAAGTAGATCGCGCCACACGTAGTACTTCAACCTATAAGGCCACAAGCGCTTATTAACATTTAGATCCCTTCGTAGAACATTCTACGTAAAATTCGCAGACTTCCCCGCAACAACAGAAATCTCCTCCTCTATCGAGGCCGCTACCAAGCCAACCAGGGGTTATACCTCTAACCCTAACTGTACAATTCTACTCCACGGTACTACTACACAAGTTCATCTGAATACACCCATGTAATTACAGTTCAGTATTCTTCTTTAAATTCAGGCTTAAGTCAAAAGACATTGCCGATAACTACGTTCAGTACTATATATAGTATACTTCAACTATATAATCTAACAACATGTAATTTCCAATTACAATAGAGGGGCAAGATAATTACCTCGATAAGCCCATAATTATCCGAGTTTAATGTCGATCCTTAGCAAGGTTTAGCTCCAACTCCGAGCGCTCCAACCCGCTCTAAACCACCCTTAGAAGTTCTAACCAACTTCTACACAATACTCCAACGGACTATGGAGATTTTCCTAGTGGTTTCGGTTTGTATCGACGGGAAGTATAATAGTATTTCTGGGCTTTTCGTATAGGTATAACCTTAGAATACTACAAGGTATACGGCTAAGGTAATTTGGGCATTATAACAATACTTTTGAGAGTATTTCTACACCACAAAGGGGGGTATTATACGAAGCAACAAAGCAGGGGTACCCCACTGCTAGCACCCTGAGGGGGTGTCTACCCTCGGCCTACCCCACTGTAGGGGACTCTCGCCAAGGGGGAGAGAGGGGCTCTCGGCCAAGACACTACACTAAGGGGGAAGGAAGAAGCTTTCAAGACTTAGGCAATTTTGTGGATGAATTAGTCTTCAAAGGGGGGGGTATTTATAGGTCAAGTGAAAGCCAACCAATGGCCAAGATTACACCAAGTGTTAGGCAAGTGTAGGGCCAAGATTCACCCATGTGTACCTAGCCAACTTGCACACCAAATATCCTAACAACCTCGACCATTTGCACCACACTTTCGCCACCACATTTCCGCCATGGTGTTCCAATGAGAGGTGACAAGTGTCGCCCTCTTGTTGGTCCAAAATGTTTCGCCTCTCGGAAAATCCGTAAAAATTAAAAATGACATATTCGAAATTCCCTACGAAAGTCGTGGAAACGCTTTCACGAAAAACGACTCAATTCGGGTGTTGTGAACAAAGTTAATTCGGCCAAGCCTAATTCTCAAGTTCAAATTTTCTACGTACGTCCTTACGTACATACTCGGGAAATACGGGGTATAACAAGTACTTTAGGGGTAGATACCCGAACTTGTTAGCTTAAAGTACCTTGTGTGTATAACTTGATTGTGTTGGTTTGTGATAGCCTTGTAATACTTTCTTGTTGATTGATAAGTAAACATGCTAGGATGCTACGTGTGTTAGTATCTTGTGATGTTGTGTAAAGGGGTTTTCCTTTGTTGTGCTTATGTTGCTTAACGATAAGCTGTTGTGTTAGTATTTTACATCACTCATCTCTTGAGATGATTCCGGTTAAGTCGCCTCCACGCGCGGGTAGACTTCAGCGTCGATGGACCTATGATTCGAGAATACCTCACGCAGTCCCGAGGGCCTATGCGAGCTACGAGAGTTCCGTGTTAGTGTCGTCCCTTATGGGCATGCGGTCCATGTGGGCCATGCGATCGCGAAGTCCGGGACGATGCCGGGAGTAGCTAACTCGATGCGGGAATACCTCATGCGGGCCGATGAGATTGGCCTATGCGGAGCTGCGGAAAGTTCCAGGGCTAGACGCGCACATTAGATACTGCGGGCAAGTGGCCAGCTTTGATCATGTGACGGTCTAGACAGATCTTATGATACAGTTCATGACCTTGTTGGTACTGGGGGTGTTAGTAGTCGGCTATGCCTTCGCATTTACCCTCAGACGTTTTCATTATAGCACGCGGGACTCGTGTTCATGTGTGTTTCTTGGTGCTTTTATATCAGAAACTGCCGGCAGTGAGGAAGGTATTCCAGGGGCAGGATTGATATTGTGGGCGTGCGTCCCATTGTTATATTTGAGTGATGACTTGAGGGCGTGAGTCCCTGACTTGATATGACTGCTTGTTTATTGTGAACTGTAGTTTTGTTATCATACATGTCTCCTGCTTTATATAGACCTCTATGATTTCATTTACAGTATTTTCGCCACATACTCTGCACTGTTGTAGATCGACTTCGGGGCCGCGCTCATGCCGCAGTAAAGGTACACCCGCCGTTGATCCTCGCTCTTAGGGTCACAGTCGCTTGGGAAAGCTCCGCTTCTCCTAAGCTTGTTGGTATAGTCCCCTTGTTGTAGGTGCTACATTCGTGAGTATGACGGCCCCGCCCCGTCGTTGTTGTCATATCATTCGTAGAGGTCCAGAGTAATCTTGTGCAAGCGTGGTTTGTAAAAGGATTAAACTGCTCATGTTGAAAAAGTTGTTATTTACATATATGCCGAAAGGCAAGTTTTTCTCGATTATTGTTTCATATTTCATAATATGTCTTGTATCGTTTATGTTCCGCGATTACTGATGTTGTATCACTAGGGTGCCCGGTAAGGCACGACCACGCCTTAATCGGTCGTGACAAAAGTGGTATCGTGAGCGCTTAATCTCTGAAAGTGTCTACGCATCGTATCGATGAAGTTTGATTATCGCGTTGTGCACCACACCAATAATCGGAGGCTATAGGGTATTTAGGATTGGTTTTATTCTTCTCACTCGAGATCGCGGCCTTAGAGTGTTGTAAGTTGGACCCTCCGACGTATTTCTTTCCTCACCGCTATGCCTCCGCGTAGGCAACCCGCCCGTGAGGCGTGGCAGCGAGCCGCGAGTAGAGTTCAGAGGTGGCGAGGCACAGCCCAATCATTACCTAGGGTAGTGCTTCATTCGGGAGTTTTGCGACGCCACTAGCCCCAAAGCAGAGTTTGGCACGGCAGCGCTTCCCACTGCGCCATGATATTTGAACCTTCGCCCACGACCGAACAGTGAATATAGAGTGCAAAGAAGACGACTGACATTAGCTATGGATATGGCTACAGAGAGTATACCGATGTACCACGGGTCTTGATGACTATCTAAGAGAGGTTGTGCAAGAGTAATTCTTCGATTAGGCTTGAGCATGGCTCAGTAACGGGCTTATGCGTGAAAGCCAAGAAACGAGATTTACGGGTTAACAAAGGACGCAGAGAGGCCAGAGCAAGAAGGTCCTTTGTAACTTTCGAGGCGAGTCGCCACCGCCAGATTAGATATGCACCTCCGCCATCGCAGAGTGGTCTTCCACATTTCAGACGTTCGGGTGTGCAGGAGTTGGTCGAACTCGTGGCTTCCGCTCATTGCAGGATGACGCCATTCCGGAATGTCGCCTTTAGTTAGTACTTGTTGTACTCACGACCGTCCGGTGCGATGTCGATGGGGTGTCCTTGTAGAGGACTTAGCCTTCAGGATCGTGGGTAGTTCGTCATCTTCCTTAGCTATGAGCCCTACGTGGCAGTTTGATTAGAACGACTAAGGAGTGAAGAAGAGATATAGATATATCTTTAACCTCTAGAAATCAAGATGTGTGATAAGTGAGTATACCTTAAGTGCTATGTTCTCGATAGCAATGTGTTAGTCGTTATTAGATCAGGTTGTTTAACCGAGTAAGATTTTGGGGGATAGAGAAGTGTGAGCCTTAGAGCTTTTTACGTAAAGACCTTAGAGGTGAGGCCATCTCGAGAAAAGGTGTAGTGTTATGTTTGACCATTATCGAAAGTGCATAGTGCACGTGAGTTATGTTGGGATAGGTCCCTAGTAGTGTGGAATGAAAGGGGGGTAGTTGAGCTAAGAAGACCGCTAGGTTTTCAAACGTGATTAGTGAGATTGTTCCGATCGGGAGCTAGTATCAGCGCTGTTGCCTGGGTTGAGGCCACGCCGCTGGTCAACCCGCGTAGGTTTGGTGGTGGGTCAGGTGGTGGTCCCGCCTTGTGTTAGGGTTGTGAGGATGTTAGGCCCAAGTTTAGTTAACCAAACAACGAGTTCGTGGATGCGTTCGACCGCCGGTCGCCGATGGGGCAGCCCATCGTGTTCTTCGGTCGACCGCTTACTACCGTGTTGAGTTATCGTAAAGGTTGTAGGTTGCACGAGGTGCCTACCTACACCTTAAGACGCATGGGAGCCCGTGTTACTACCGCTTTTTTTCGGAGGTTTTGCGGGCAAGGTTAGGAACTCGGTGAGTCTCGACCGCATTCGCCGCCACGCTGTGTGTATTTCGAGGTAGTCGCGGGATTGTTGTCTCTGTGGAAGTGTTTAAGCTACCCTTTCGGTGTTCGGATATCGCCTTATGGCCTTGTAAGGCGGAAGTGTAAGTTAGGCCGATTGGTTCGATGTTGGCAAGGTTCGCATACTGTTCAGCTTGTTCCAAAAGATCGTGGTTAGGTGTGATGAGTTTTGGTATGACAGAGGAACTTAGCCCGTGTTACTTTGGGCCCTTTTGAGTTCATGTGAAGGATAGGCGGTGCTGCCTATATGATAGCTTTTGTCGTCCGACTTAGAGGCAAGACGTCCGGCCTTTCGTATTGTTATGATCGGAAAGTATCGAGAATCCATCCGCAGTGTTCCCGCTAATGATGACCACGTTAGAGATAGTAACCCCAGTCTTGGAAACCGCCGTGACGTAATGTGGTAAGAGTTCGAGTGTACGACAGCCTCGTGGGTCGCAGCAGCCCGCACCATTTGTTGGGTCGTCGAGCAAGGCTCGCGACAAAGTGACAAAGTGGTACCATTTGTTGGGTCGCTCGAGAAGGTTAATGCCTCGAGCAAAGTGACAAAGTGGTATCTACGACGAGTAAAGAGAGAAGCGAGCATGTATGGCGCATAGATGTGATCATTTCTTTTGTAAAGAGAAGGCGAAGGAAGTATATTTTAGACCTGAGAGTGTTTTGTGGTGATGATTAGGGTGTTTCTCGGACTTTGATGTAAGTATTTACGCAGTGCTTCGTGGGCCACCGTGGCGTGATTGTTCTCGTAAGTATAGTAGTGAAGACTATATCGGGCGCGCTTGTTTTGAGATTCTAGAAGGAACATTCGGGACGAATGTTTCTAAGGGGAGAATGTTATACCCCGTATTTTTCAGAGTATGTACGTAAGGACGTACGTAGAAATTTGAAACTTGTACTAAGGCTTGGCCGAATTAATTTTGTTCACAACACACGTATAGAGTCGTTTCGACTAAACGCTTTCACACTTCGTAGGGAATTTTCGCTATGTCATTTTTAATTTTTGGGGCTTTTTCCGAGAGACGAAAAGAGTTGGGCCAACAAGAGGCGCCACTTGGCACCTCCCATCGCGGACGTAGCGGCTCTGATTGGACGAAATGGAGAGCAGTAGTTGGTAGGATATTTTGTGTGTTAATTGGTCAAGGACACACGGGTAAATCTTGGCCCTACACTTGCCTTGCACTTGGCAAGATCTGGCCATCGTGGCCTTCACTTGACCTATAAATACCCCTTCCCTTTGAAGACTTCTTCATCCAAAAAAAAATCTCTAAGTCTTGAGAGCTCCCCCTCCCCATTTCGTGAGGCCCCCTTGGCCGAGAGTAGCGCCCCCCCTCCTAGTAGTGTGGCGGGTACCCCTAGCCTAGTTGCTTTCGTATAATACCCCCCTTTGTGGTGTAGAAATACTCTCAAAAGTATTGTTATAATGCCCAAATTACCTTAGCCAGATACCTTGTTGTATTCTAAGGTTATACCTATACGAAAATGCCCGTAAATACTATTATACTCCACAATCCAAAACCGAAACCCTAGGAAAATCTCCATAGTCCGTTGAGTATTGTGTAGAAGTTGGTTACAACTTCTAAGGGTGGTTTAGAGCGGGTGGAGCGCCGAGTCGAGCTAAACGATTGCCCAGATCGACTTTAACTAGGATAATTATGGGCTTATCGAGGTAATTATCTTGTCCCTCTATTGTAATTGGAAATTACATATTGTTAGAATATATAGTTGAAGTATACTATATATAGAACTGAACGTAGTTATCGGCAATGTCTTTTGACTTAAGCCCGAATAATACTTACTGCAATGTCTCGCGACTTAAGCCCTAATTTAAAGAAGAATACCGAATCAGTAATTACATAGGGTCAGACATTAAGAGACTTGTAGTAGTACCGCGAGTAGAATTGTACCAAGTGTTAGACGATAACCCCGGTTGGCTTGGCAGCCTACCGATAGAGAGAGATTTACGCCGCGGGGGAGGTCGCCGAATTTTCGGAGAATGTTCTACGATGAGATCTAAATGTTAATAAGCGCCTGTGGCCTTATAGGTCAAGTACTACGTGTGGCGCGATCTACTTGGCTTAAGGAGTAGCCGACGGTTGGAAGTACTTGAGCGTTTGCTATTAGTCGATACTCGCCGCGAGGTATGTGAACCTCTTCCTATCTCTTCTAGCATGATATGTGTGAACTATGTAGTACGGTGACGCGTACGTGCTAAACGTATTTGATTGGTTTAAAACATAAAGTGTTATAACGGCTTTATGGGAAGTTGGTTATAACAAACTTTATGTTGGTAAGAAAATACTTGTGGTCTTTAAAAGGTAATCGATTTGAACTATAACCGCTTGTTATGTGTTAATAAAGAACTTGAAGTATTTCAAAAGATTTTTGAATCATTTTGAAAGAAGAAGTAATACTTGGTTTTTGAAAACTTAAGAGTTATACTAGCATTATGGGAAGTTAGTTATAACGGCTTAAGAATGTTTTATCGATTTCGAAATCGTAATGTGTATCGACAAACCATCGCAAATAAGTTAATAAAAGGAAATGTTTTGACTAATTAAGTATTATTAAACCAAGAGAAACTTCCATCCGCATGTGCTAAGATTAGACAAAATGATATTTCCTAGATCACTACCAGTAATAAGATTGTTATAAACAAGAATATCCTACTCACATATAAGACTTATGTTTCTCATTGTTTAAAAGAGAATTATATTCTTAAATGAATAAGACTATGAACTACGAAACCTTTCTAAAATAAGAAACGTGAACATTTGAAATTAGGCAAACTCGACGCTTGGAAAATAATGTTGTTACTTGATTTTACAAAGGTAAGTGTTTTGGTTTATTTAAAAAGACATACCTCTATTTTATACTACGTATTGTGTGACTTATGGAAAGCAACGAATCTTTTAAAAGATTTAATGTATGAAGTACTTTGTGGTAGATACCCGAACTTGTTAGCTTAAAGTACCTCGTGTATAACTTGATTGTGTTGGTTTGTGATAGCCTTGTAATACTTTCTTGTTGATTGATAAGTAAACATGCTAGGATGCTACGTGTTAGTATCTTGTGATGTTGTGTAAAGGGGTTTTCCTTTGTTGTGCTTATGTTGCTTAACGATGTCGTTGTGTTAGTATTTTACATCACTCATCTCGAGATGATTCCGGGTTGCCGCCCCGACGCGGGTAGACTCAGCGGGTCGATGGACCTATGATTCGAGAATACCTCACGCAGTCCTGGGCCTATGCGCGAGCTACGAGTTCCGTGTTAGTGCGGCGCCTTACGGGCACGCGTCCACGCGCCATGCAGATCGCGAAGTCCGTGACGACGCCGGAGTAGCTAACCTCGATGCGGAATACCTCACGCGGCCGATGAGATTGGCCTATGCGAGTCGCGAAAGTTCCGTGGCTAGACGCGCACATTAGATATCGCGGGCAAGTGGCCGCTTTGATCATGTGACGGCCAAGACAGATCTTATGATACGCCTCACGACCTTGTTGGTACCGGGTGTTAGTAGTCGCTATGCCTTCGATTTACTACCCTCAGACGCCATTATGGCACAGTGGGACCCGTGTTCATGTTTGTTCCTTGGTGCTTTTATATCATAAATCGCCAGCCGGCGGGCGTATTCCACGGGCATGATTGATATCGTGGCGTGAGACCCATTGTTATATTTGAGTGATGACTGAGGCGCGAGTCCCGACTTGATATGATCGCTTGTTTATCAGAATCGTAGTTTTGTTATCATACATGTCTCCCGCTTTATATAGACCGCTATGATTTCATTTACGATTTTCTTTCACATACTCTGACTGCAGACCTCCTTCGGGGCCGCTCATGCCAGCAGTAAAGGTACACCGCCGCTGATCCTCGCCTAGGGTCACAGTCATCATTGGGAAAGCTCCGCTTCTCGAAGCTTGTTCGTATAGTCCCCTGTTGTAGGTGCTACATTCGTGGTATGACGGCCCCGCCCCGCCGTTGTTGTCATATCATTCGTAGAGGTCTAGTAATCGCAAGCGTGGTTTGTAAAAAGGATTAAACTGCTCATGTTGAAAAAGTTGTTATTTACATATATGCCGAAAGGCAAGTTTTTCTCGATTATTGTTTCATATTTCATAATATGTCTTGTATCGCTTTATGTTCCACGACACTGATGTTGTATCACTAGGGTGCCCGGTAAGGCACTACCACACGCCCGAATCGGTCGTGACAAAAGTGGTATCAGAGCGCTTAATCCTCTGAAAGTGTCTACGCATCAGATCCAAGAGTTTGATTATCGCTGTTGCGCACCACACCAATAATCGTGAGGCTATAGGTATTTAGGATTGGTTTTTATTCTTCTCACTCGAGATCGTGCCTTGTAGAGCCGTGTTGTAAGTCGACCTCCGACGATTTCTTTCCCTTACCGCTATGCTCCGCGTAGGCAACCCGCCCGTGAGGCGGCACCGGCGGAGTCGCGAGTAGAGTTCAGAGGTGGCGAGGCACAGCCCAATCATTACCTAGGTAGTGCTTCATTCGGGAGTTTTGCGACGCCACTAGCCCCAAAGCAGAGTTTGGCACGGCAAATGCAGCTCCCATCGCGCCATGATATTTGAACCTTCGCCCACGACCGGAATGAATATAGAGTGCAAAGAAGACAACCTCACATTAGCTATGGATATGGCTACCAGAGAGTATACCGATGTACCACGGGTCTTGATGACTATCTAAGAGAGGGTTGTGCAAGAGTAATTCTTCGCTAGGCTTGAGCATGGCTCATGCGGGCTTATGCGCAGCAGCCAAGAAACGAGATTTACGTTAACAAAGGACAGCAGAGAGGCCGAGCAGAAGGTCCTTTTGTAACTTTCGAGGCGAGTCGCCACCACAGATTAGATATGCACCTCCGCCAGCGCAGTGGTCTTCCGCAGATTTCGTGACGTTCGGTGCGCAGAGTTGGTCGTAACTCCGTGGCTTCCGCTCATTAACAGGATGCACGCCATTCCGGAATGTCGCTTTTAGTTGGTACTTGTTGTACCTACGACCGTCCGGTTCGATGTCGATGGGTGTCCTTGTATGAGGACTTAGCCTTCGTGATCGGTGGGTAGTTCGCCATCTTCCTTAGCTACGAGCCCTACGTGGCGGGTTTGATTAGAACGACTAAGGAGTGAAGATGAGATATAGATATATCTTTAACCTCTAGAAATCGCATGTGTGATAAGTGAGTATACCTTAAGTGCTATGTTCGATAGCGGTGTGTTAGTCGTTATTAGATCACGGTTGTTTAACCGAGTAAGATTTTGGGGATAGAAGGTGTGAGCCTTAGAGCTTTTTACGTAAAGACCTTAGAGGCAGGCCATCTCGAGAAAAGGTGTAGTGTTATGTTTGACCTTTATCGAAGTGCATAGTGCACGTGAGTTATGTTGGGATAGGTCCCTAGTAGTGTGGAATGAAAGGGGTAGTTGAGCTAAGAAGACCGCTAGGTTTTCAAACGTGATTAGTGAGATTGTTCCGATCGGGAGCTAGTATCAGGCGCGTTCGCCGGGTTGAGGCCACGCCGCGTCAACCCGCGAGGTTTGGGTGGGGTCAGGTGGTGGTCCCGCCTTGTGTTAGGGTTGCGAGGATGTTAGGCCCAAGTTTAGTTAACCAAATGAACGAGTTCGTGGATGCGCTCGACCAGCTGGTCGTCGCCGATGGGGCAGCCCATCGTGTTCTTCTGGCCGACCGCTACTACCGTGTTGAGTTATCAGAAAGGTTATAGGGCTGCACGAGGTGCCTACCTACACCTTAAGACAGCATGGAGCCCGTGTTACCGCTTCTTTTTCTCGAGGTTTTGCCAGCAAGGTTAGAACTCGTGAGTCTCGACCGCATTCGCCTCTGCCGTGTGTGTATTTCGTAGGTAGTCGCGGGATTGTTGTCTCCGTGGGGAAGTGTTTAAGCTACCCTTTCGTGTTCTGATATCGCCTTATGAAGCTTTGTGGGCGGAAGTGTAAGTTCTTGGCCGATTGGTTCGATGTTGGCGCGTTCGCATACCGTTCAGCTTGTTCCACAGATCGTGGTTAGGGTGTGACGAGTTTTGGTATGACAGAGGAACTTAGCCCGTGTTACTGGGCCCTTTGAGTTCATGTGAAGGATAGGCCGGGTTGCCTATATGATAGCTTTGTCGTCCGACTTAGAGGCAGATGTCCGGTCTTTCGTATTGTTATGATCGGAAAGTATCGAGAATCCATCCAGTGTTCCCGCTAACGATGACCATGTTAGAGATAGTAACCCGAGTCTTGGAAACCGCCGTGACGTAACGTGGTAAGAGTTCGAGTGTACGACCTCGTGGTCGCATGCAGCCGGCACCATTTGTTGGGTCGCCGAGCAAGGCTCGCGACAAAGTGACAAAGTGGTACCATTTGTTGGGTCGCCGAGAAGGTTAATGCCTCGTGCAAAGTGACAAAGTGGTATCTACGACGAGTAAAGAGAGAAGCGAGCATGTATGGCGCATAGATGTGATCATTTCTTTTGTAAAGAGGCGCGAAGGAAGTATATTTTAGACCGGTGAGGAGTGTTTTGTGGTGATGATTAGGGTGTTTCTCGTGGACTTTGATGTAAGTATTTACGCAGTGCTTCGTGCCACCGTGGCGAGATTGTTCTCGTATGTATAGTAGTGAAGACTATACCGCGCGCGTTTGTTTTGAGACTTAGAAGGAACATTCGGGACGAATGTTTCTAAGGAGGGGAGAATGTTATACCCCGTATTTTTTCAGAGTATGTACGTAAGGACGTACGTAGAAATTTGAAACTTGTACTAAGGCTTGGCCGAATTAATTTTGTTCACAACACCCGTTTAGAGTCGCTCGACGAAACGCTTTCACGCCTTTCGTAGGGAATTTCCGCTATGTCATTTTTAATTTTTATGGATTTTTCCGAGAGACGAACGTGTTGGCCAACAAGAGGGCGCCACTTGGCACCCTCCCATTGGCGGACGTAAGGGCTCGGATTGGACGAAATGGAGAGGTGTAGTTGGTAGGATATTTTGTGTGTTAATTGGTCAAGGACACATGGGTAAATCTTGGCCCTACACTTGCCTTGCACTTGGCAAGATCTTGGCCATTGGTTGGCCTTCACTTGACCTATAAATACCCCTTCCCTTTGAAGACTTCTTCATCCAAAAAAAAATCTCTAAGTCTTGAGAGCTCCCCCTCCCCATTTCGTGAAGCCCTCGTCGAGTAGCGCCTCCTAGTAGTGTGGCCGGGTACCCCCTAGCCTAGTTGCTTCAGATAATACCCCCTTTGTGGTGTAGAAATACTCAAAAGTATTGTTATAATGCCCAAATTACCTTAGCCGTATACCTTGTTGTATTCTAAGGTTATACCTATACGAAATGCCCAAATACTATTATACTCCGCTACCACAAACCGAAACCCTAGGAAAATCTCCATAGTCCGTTGAGTATTGTGTAAGTTGGTTACAACTTCTAGGGTGGTTTAGAGCGGTCGAGCGCCTGAGTCGAGCTAAACGATTGCCCAGATCGACTTTAACTAGGATAATTATGGGCTTATCGAGGTAATTATCTTGTCCTCTATTGTAATTGGAAATTACATATTGTTAGAATATATAGTTGAAGTATACTATATATAGAATCAACGTAGTTATCGGCAATGTCTTTTGACTTAAGCCCGAATAATACTTACGCGATGTCTTGCGACTTAAGCCTGAATTTAAAGAAGAATATCGAATCAGAATTACATAGGGTCAGACATGAGACTTGTGTAGTAGTACCGTGGAGTAGAATTGTACCGTTAGGGTTAGACGTATAACCCCCCGGTTGGCTTGGTAGCCTCGATAGAGAGGAGATTTACGTCATGGGGGAGGTGTCGAATTTTCGGTAGAATGTTCTACGATGAGATCTAAATGTTAATAAGTCGCTTGTGGCCTTATAGGTTGAAGTACTACGTGTGGCGCGATCTACTTGGCTTAAGGAGTAGCCGACGGTTGGAAGTACTTGAGCGCTTTTGCTATTAGTCGATACTGTCGCGAGGTATGTGAACCTCTTCCTATCTCTTCTAGCATGATATGTGAACTATGTAGTACGGTAGACGATACGTGCTAAACGTATTTGATTGGTTTAAAACATAAAGTGTTATAACGGCTTTATGGGAAGTTGGTTATAACACTTTATGTTGGTAAGAAAATACTTGTGGTCTTTAAAAGGTAATCGATTTGAACTATAAGCGGCTTGTTATGTGTTAATAAAGAACTTGAAGTATTTCAAAAGATTTTGAATCATTTTGAAAGAAGTAATACTTGGTTTTTGAAAACTTAAGAGTTATACTAGCTTTATGGGAAGTTAGGTATAACGGCTTAAGAATGTTTTACCGATTTGAAATCGAATGTATCGACAAACCATCGCTACATTAAAAGGAAATGTTTTGACTAATTAAGTATTATTAAAACCAAGAGAAACTTCCATCTGCATAGAAGCTAAGATGAGACAAAATGATATTTCCTAGATCACTACCAGAATAAGATTGTTATAAACAAGAATATCCTACTCACATATAAGACTTATGTTTCTCGATTGTTTAAAAGAGAATTATATTCTTAAATGAATAAGACTATGAACTACGAAACCTTTCTAAAATAAGAAACGTGAACATTTGAAATTAGGCAAACTTGGACGTTTGGAAAATAATGTTGTTACTTGATTTTACAAAGGTAAGTGTTTTGGTTTATTTAAAAAGATAGTCACTCTATTTTATACTACGTATCAGGTGACTTATGGGAAAGCAACGAATCTTTTAAAAGATTTAATGTATGAAGTAATTTTAGGGGTAGATACCCGAACTTGTTAGCTTAAAGTACCTTGTGTGTATAACTTGATTGTGTTGGTTTGTGATAGCCTTGTAATACTTTCTTGTTGATTGATAAGTAAACATGCTAGGATGCCACGTGTGTTAGTATCTTGTGATGTTGCGTAAAGGGGTTTTCCTTTGTTGTGCTTATGTTGCTTAACGATAAGTTGTTGTGTTAGTATTTTACATCACTCATCTCTCGAGATGATTCCGAAGTTAAGCTGCCTCCGACGCGGGTAGACTCAGCGTCGATGGACCTATGATTCGAGAATACCTCACGCAGTCCCGGGGCCTACGCGGAGCTACGAGAGTTCCGTGTTAGTGTGCGTCCCTTATGGGCATGCGTCCATGTGGCCACGCGATCGCGTCCGTGACGATGCCGGGAGTAGCTAACCTCGACGCGGGAATACCTCACGCGGGCCGATGAGATTGGCCTACGCGGAGTCGCGGAAAGTTCCGTGGCTAGACGCGCGCATTAGATATCGCGCAAGTGGCCGCCTTTGATCATGTGACGGCCTAGACAGATCTTATGATACGATTCATGACCTTGTTGGTACTGGGGTGTTAGTAGTCGGCTATGCCTTCGCATTTACCCCATGCGTTCATTATGGCACGCGTGGGACTGGTGTTCATGCGTGTGTTCCTTGGTGCTTTTATATCATAAATCGCCGGCAGCTGAGGAAGGTATTCCACGCATGATTGATATCGCGGGCGTGAGACCCATTGTTATATTTGAGTGATGACTTGAGGCGAGTCCTCGACTTGATATGATCGCTTGTTTATCAGGAATCGTAGTTTTGTTATCATACATATCTCCGCTTTATATAGACCGCTATGATTTCATTTACGATTTTCGCCACATACTCTGCACTGTTATCGACCTCCTTCGGGCCGTTCATGCCGCAGTAAAGGTACACCGCCGTTGATCCTCGCCTGTGGTCACAGTTGCTTCGGGAAAGCTCCGTTTCTCCGAGCTTGTTCGCATAGTCCCCTGTTGTAGGTGCTTACATTCTGGGGTATGACGGGGCCCCGTCCCGTCGTTGTTGTCATATCATTCGTAGAGGTCCAGAGTAATTGTGGGCGTGGTTTGTAAAAGGATTAAACTGCTCATGTTGAAAAAGTTGTTATTTACATATATGCCGAAAGGCAAGTTTTTCTCGATTATTGTTTCATATTTCATAATATGTCTTGTATCGCTTTATGTTCCATTACACTGATGTTGTATCACTAGGGTGCCCGTAGGTAACCACCACGCCCGGAATCGGGTCGTGACAATCTTCTAGTGTAATCCAAGGGTGATCACACACTATTCCTTTGATTGCAAGTTCCAAGAACTGTGATGTAATTATTTTTTTGGAAAGCTAGGTATTCCGACAGAGTTTTAGCAGAGAACAATTCTTGTGAATTGGGTGTGTTAAATATGATTTAACCCTGTATTTATAGCTGAAAAAATTAGTTAGGGTTCCCATGTGGGTCAGGCCCAGAAACCGAGGCAGAGTGGGTCACTCGAACCCACTGGACATGTGGTGCCGCGGCCCTGGGTCCCATGCGTTGTGGCCCTGGTCCAATTTTACCTCGTTTCTATTTTAATTAAATATGAAATCCTATCTAGATTTAATTAAATAATCATTATATATTTCAATATCTCGATCATAAACCGAACATTTATATTCTCTCTTATTACATTCTTGAATCGACGGAACAATTGATTTAGTGTTACCCTACATGTCTTCACATATCGACACTAATTTCATTAAGGTCTACACGGAACTCTTAGATGGCGCCGGAAGACGAACTCAATATGTGAAGTATAGTTATACGAATCCTGTAATTTAAACCTCTATATGGAAAGATAAAATCCTTTCATTCACGACACACTCGATCAAGCTTAGGATATGCCAAATGTCTTGATAATTATATCTCATCTATATTAGCTGACAACAAGACCATATCATAGATATGTCTACTGCATTGACCAATGAATTAGTCAACCTAATACCATATGAGAATCTGAGTGTTCTCTCGAAGAAACATTCAAGGAATGAATCCTAATCTTGGCTCAACTACCATATTTAATTTACATCGCAATATACCCAATACAAGTCGTGTCTCAAGCTACAAGGCATTTGAGCTTAGGGCATGGATCAAAGTACATAACTTTGTAAACAAGGCGCGTATCAACCTCAAGTCTAAGGACTTCTATCTACCACACACTAATCATACTTTAGACATTATAACAAACAGTACATTATCAGGGTATACCAATACTTCTCAAGTAGTCATGTGTCAATCATGTGTTATCATAACTCGTAGCAGGTGAAACATACTACATCCTCTAAGGATATGATGTAGACCACGTGTCGGCTTATCACATATCATCGATAACCCTATCTCGATGATCATTAGTCGAGGTTATTTTAAGAGTTATGCTATAATATTAACATCTCACATTATTAGTAAACACATAACCTCTAGGGATGTATTTATAGAATATTATAAAAATCAACTAATAATTCAATAATTGTCAATGTCATAATATTAATCTCCATTAATAATATATGAATGTGTATAAAGTACATTTGTCATATATAGATTGTCTCTAGGACATAAATATACTTTCAATCTCCCACTTGGCCTAGAGCCAATCACCAACATATCTAATACCATATTCTCAAAATGACCATTATACTTCACTAAGCTTAATGCTTTAGTGAAGGGTCAGCTAGATTATCATATGTGGGAATATAGTCTAATCTAATCTCTTCAGTCTCCACTATCTCCCTTAGTATGTAGTTCTTCCTTGGTACATGCTTGTTTCTGTTTGTTGATCTTGGGTTTTTAGCTTGTGTAATCGCACCAGTGTTGTCATAATAAATAGTTATTTGGACAACTAGCACTCGAAACTACCCCTAGTTCCTTCAGGAAGTCAGAAATCGCGACATCTTCTTTACCAGCTTTCGATCCAGCAATGTACTCAACTTCAGTTGTTAAATAAGCAGTTGTAGCTTGTTTGGAATTTTTCCAAATCACTGCTCCACCATTGAAAATGAACGTGTAACTAGACTGAGATTTGAAATCATCAATATATATCTAAAAGCTAACATCAGTGTACCCAGTACAAGTTAGCTTATCATCTCCACCATAGACCAAGAAGTAATCTTTAGTACGTCTGAGATACTTAAGAATACACTGATCGCCTCCAAAGGTTCATCCCCGTGATTCTCACTGGAATTTTCAAGTCATGCTAAGTGCAAAGGCCACATATGGCCTAGTATAGGTCATGACATACATGATTGATCCTATAGCCGAAGCATATAGGATCCTCTTCATGCGCTCAAGTTCTACAACATTAGAAGGACAATCATTCTTAGATAACTTGATGTCTTGACCAATAGGTAGACCATCTTTCTTGGAATTCTCCATAGAAAAACGTCTAAGCACTTTGTCTATGTAGACCGACTGTGACAAATTTCAACAATCTATTAGGTCTATCTCTCAGAGATCCTAATTCCCGAGAATGTAGCAGTTTCACCTAAATCCTTCATCATGAAGGTATTGGACAACCACTTGATCGAATGTATGAGAGTATTTTTGTCTCCCGTTATCAATATGTCATCTATATATATAACAATGAAGACAATACCCTCATCTTTGCTTTGCTATAAACACAAAGATCCCTTTTGCTTCTGATGAAATCAAATGACTTGATAGCCTTTGTCAAAGCAAATGTTCCAACTCCTTGAGGCTTGCTTGAGCCCATAAATGGACTTCTGTAGCTTGCATACTGCATTTGGCTTGGACTCAGATGAAAACCCCTCTGATTGTTTCATATACACTTCATCAATTAGATTATCATTGAGGAAAGTGGTTTTGATGTCCATCTGCCAAATGTCATAGTCATCATATGCACCTATCATAAGCAAAATCCGAATGGACTTAATCTTAGAAACAAGTGAAAGTTTTCATCATAATCGACCTGCATCGCTGATTATAACCTTTAGCCACTAGTCTAGCTTTATAAGTCTTTACCTTGCTAAATGCATCAATATTCTTCAAGACCCATTTGCATCCTATGGATTTAACCCTATTTGGCAAATCAACCAAGTTCCACACTTGATTGACGTACATAGATTCCATTTCAAATTTCATGGCTTCTTGCCATATTTTCGAATCAATATCCAATATTGCTTTGTTGTAGGTTATAGGTTCATCATCATCTGGAATATCTATCTCACAGTGTGTTTCCACAAGTAGATTTAATCTTTCTGGAGGACGATGAGTTCTAGTAGACCTACAGAATTGATTATTTTGCAGTTCAGTGTCAGGTATGTTCTGATTGTGAGAAGGTTCTTGTGTGTTGGTTGATCCACCAACTAGAGAGTTTTCAGGAATATCATTTTCATGTCTTTCCTGAATGGGAGGAGGTGCAACTATTGCACTTGCTCCCAAGGGCTGTGTATGTGGATCTTGCATTTCTGCATTCCTCGCAACACTCCCATCGCCGGGCGCATCTGAGTACCCAATATTCTCCAAATGCTCCCACTGAATTCGTGCCTTGGTCATTCGGCAAGGATTCAACCTCTATGTTATCTCGTGGTTCTTGAATTTCTTCAAGTTCTATCTCTGTGCAATTCTATTCCTTGTAGACATATTCTTCTTCAAGGAAAGTTGCGTTCCTAGAAACAATGACCTTATGTTCACTAGGAAGATAGAAGTAGTATCCCTTAGTTTCCTTTGTATACCCCACAAAGTAACATTTTTCACTTTTGGTTTCCAACTTATCAGTGAGCATCTTCTTAATATATGCAAGGCACCCCCAGGGTCTCACATGTTTAAGAGCTGACTTCTTACCACACCATATCTCATATGGTGTCTTTTCTACTGATTTAGAAGGAACCATGTTTAGATCATAAATTGAGGTTTGTATAGCATATCCCCAAAGGTATGTTGGTAGAGCTGAGAAGCTCATCATGGATCAAACCATATCTAGTAGGGTTCAGTTTCTCCCCTCGATAACACCATTCATTTGCGGTGTTCCAAGAGGTGTCCATTTTGAATGAACTTTATGTAGCTTCAAGTAATCTAGAAATTTTTTGCTTAAGTATTCACCTCCTCGATCAGATCGAAGAGACTTGATACTTTTTGTGAGTTGTTTCTCAACTTCAGACTTGTACTCCTTAAACTTTTCGAAGGCTTCAGATTTATGTTTCATAAGATACACATATTCATACCTTGTCAAGTCGTCAGTAAAAGTGATGAAGTAAGGGGAACCTCTTCTAGCTTGAGTAAAAAATGGTCCACATACGTCAGTATATACCAACTCAAGCACCTCTTTGGCTCGCACACCTTTCCCAGAAAGGGGTTTATTGGTCATCTAACCTTTCAAACAGGATTCACAATTACCATAAGGCTCAAAGTCAAATGGTTTTAGGTAGTCAAGTTTCCTTAACCTTGCAATCCTTGTTTGATTGGTATGACCAAGTATACAATGCCAAAGGTAGGTAGAATTTCTATTACTTATTTTAGCTCGTTTGTTTTGTACATTGAAAATTTCTGCAAACTATAAGACTTGAACTCTCGTTGTTGCTAGAAGTATGGATTGTTTTTAAAGGTTGTTTTAATAAGGATTAAGGCGCTGTATTAACATGAGAAATAGGTGTGTTAATCACCTTGGTTGTTGTGGTTATTGTCTTTCATGAACGTAAAAAAAAAGAACATATAACAATGGCGTATATAGAAGTATATGGGACTAATTTGGTTATGACCTTGAGACGTGTCTTATTATTGATGTTGTTGACCTTGTTTGTGAGTTGTGGATGTATATATAAATAGGGGAAGTGCTATCCAATTTTATATAACAAGAGAGTCATCATTCGATACATATAAAGTATACTAGTAATCATAGAGTTGACGAACATGTTATTATTATTATAGGTTAAAGTGCTAATTGAGACGTATTCTAAACATTGAGTTGGTTAGTTCGACTATAAGGTATGTGAAACTATCTTTTTTTCTTTTTGGCATGATTTACATAAAATGAGTGTACGGTGAATGTACATAATTCCATTGAATCCTAATTCCTAGTGATACATGATATGATAGTCGCCCTTGATTTTACAAGTGATAGTTCATTCTATTTATTCCATTGAGAGTCAAATGATGATTTAATTTGCATATGATTACTAATGATAATCTATTCGTGCTTGATGTGATTATATCATTTCACCGAGTCCCGGGACACGTTATATGTATATATATGATGATTCAATGGACAGGCATCCATGATGATGATGAGCTCGCCGAGTCCGGGTCGAGTATGTTATATGGACAAGTATCCATGATTATGATGATTCCACTGAGTCCCTCACTAGAGGGCCGAGACACGTTATATGTGTCACGAACCGATCCCGGGCCCGTGACTGGTGCCTTACCCCGGGCACCCTAGTGATACAACATCAGAGAAATCAGCGGAATATAAAAACATGACATGAAACAATTATAGAATGAGAACAGTTTATCCATGAAAATATCGCCTTTCGGCATATATATATAAAAACTTAAATCCGAACAGTTACATCCCTTTTACAACTCTGCCCACAACAAGATTACATGCACCTCTAAGAATGATATAACAACAATGACGGGACAGGGCCCCGCCATACCCCTAAATGTAAGTACCTACAACGACAGGGGACTATACCCAAGATAAGCCTCCGGAGAAACGGAGCTTCCCAAACGCTGAACATGACTCCTATGAGCGAGGATCAACAATCGATGTATTCTACCGCAGATGAACGCAGCCCCAAGGAGGTCAAGATAACAGTACCAAGTATGTGAAATCGAAAATATCAGAAATGAAATCATAGCATCTATATAAAGCAGAGACATGTATGATAACCAAACTACGCCACAATAAATAAGCGATCATGTCAGTCGTGACTCACGTCCTCAAAGTCATCACTCAAATATAACTATGGGTCTCACGCCCACAACATCAATCATGCCCGTGGAATATCTTCCTCACTGCCGGCAGTCTATGATATAAAAGCACCAAGGAATACACATGAACACCAGGTCCCACCTGTGTCATACTAAAACCGTACGGGGTAAGTACGAAGGCATAGCCGACTACTAAAACCCACGCATCAACAAAGTCATAAATCAGATCACGAGGTCTGTCTGCACCGCCACATGATCGGCCGCCACTCGCCCGCAGTATCAAATGTGCGCGTCTAGTCCTGGAACTTCCCGCAGTTCCGCATAGGCCACTCACATAGGCCCGCATGAGGTATTCCCCGCATCAAGGGTAGCTACTCCCCGACATCGTCCTGGACTCGCAGTCCGCATGGCCACATAGACCGCATGACCATATAGGCCGCACACTAACCTGGAACTCTCGTAGCTCCGCATAGGTCCCCTGGACCCGCATGAGGTATTCTCGAATCATAGTCCCAGACTGCCTGAGCTATACCCCGCATCGGAGGGCAGCTTAACCCCCGGTATCATGTCAAGAGGTGAGTGGTACAATATTATCATAACGGCTTATCTTTAAACAACATAAGCACAATCAAGGGAAACCCCTTTACACAAACATCACAAGATACTAACACACGTAGCATCCTAACATGTTTACTTATTAAAGCAACAAGAAAGTATTACAAGGCTATCACAAACCAACACAATCAAGTTATTCACACAAGGTACTTTCTACTTTATGTTAACAAGTTCGGGTTTTTATCCCCAAAGTACTTCATACATTAACTCTTTAAACGATCCGCTTCTACAAAAGTCACACAATACCCGTAGTATAAAAATAGAGTGACTATCTTTTAAGTAAACTAAAACACTTTCCTTTGTAAAATCAAGTAACAACATTATTTTCCAAACGCTCAAGTTTGCCTAATTTCAAATGCTCAAGTTTCTCATTTTCAAAGGTTTCAGAGTTCATAGTTTTAATCACTTAATAATATAATTCTCCTTTAAAACAATTTGAGAAACATATGCCTTATGTGTGAGTAGTTATTCTTGTTTATAACAATCTTATTAAAGCACCATGATCTAGGAAATGTAATATCATTTTGTCTCATCTTAGCTTCTATGCAGATGGAGGTTTCTACCGGTTTTAATAATACTTTATTAGTCAATACATTTCCTTTATTAGCGCCGCTTGTGGTTTGTTCGATACTTATTCTCGATTTCAAATCAAGAAACATTATTCCTTTTAAAACCAAGTACTCATTACTCACGAATGAGGTTTCACACCGTTTAACAAAATTCAATTAAGTCAAGTCTCTTATCTTCTAAAACCAATAAACCATTCTTTTTATCTCTCTTAAGTCGTTATACCTAACTTCCCATAAAGCTAGTATAACTCTTAAGCTTTTAAAACCAAGCATTACTCTTCTTTCAAAAAGGTTTCTTAATTCTCTCAAATACTTGAAGATTCTTATTATTAGACTCAAGTCAAAAGACATCGCGGTAAAACCACGTTCAGTTAACACACGTACGTCTACCGTACTATATATATTCTTTAAAATATCATGCTCAAGAGGATAAGAAGAATCACATACCTCGCGACGATAATCGACTATTAGCAAAACGCTCCACGGCTATAACCCGGCTAGCCTTGTTCACCTTTCAAGTAGAACATGCTACTCGCAGAACATTCAACCTATAAAGGCCATATACGTCTATCAACGTCTAGACTACTCGTAGAATATTCTAAGCGAGGTTCTCTATTTTACGGAAAATCGGGCAAAGACTTCCCTACCCGTAAAGCTACACAAGTTCATCAGAATACAATTCCCATGTAAGTACGC
Source organism: Przewalskia tangutica (assembly GCA_029844215.1). Classification (NCBI taxonomy): domain Eukaryota; kingdom Viridiplantae; phylum Streptophyta; class Magnoliopsida; order Solanales; family Solanaceae; genus Przewalskia; species Przewalskia tangutica. The sequence goes on from CM056725.1 coordinate 50,033,442, forward strand.
TTAATATTCTTCCGATGTGATTTCACCAATTCTTTTCTCAGAATATCCTTCTATGTGTCTTATATTCATTTCAATACTACTACGATGTAATTTCCAATTACAATAGAAGGACAAGAGTATTTACCTCGATAAGCCCAAAATTATCCAAGTTTAAATGTCGATCCCGAGCAACGCTTAGCTCCTACTCCGGGCGCCCAACCCGCCTCCAAACAACCCTTAGAAGTTCTACGCAACTTCTTCTTAATACTTCAACCGACTATGAAGATTTTCCTTAGGGTTTCGTTTTTGTGGATCAAGGAAGTATAATAGTATTTCTCGGCTTTTAGTATAGGTGTAACCTTGGAATACTACAAGGTATTTGGGCCAAGGTATTTTGGAATAGTAACAATACTTGGAGAATACTTTTCTACCAAGGGGGTGTATTTCATGAGAACAACTCAAGGTAGGGGGTACTTTCTGGCTAGCACCACAAAGGAAGGAGTGGAGTACTTCTCGCCAAAAGGCCTCACAAAGGGGGAGGGGGAGGCTTGGACGAAAGCCTTACAAAGAGGAGAGGATTTCAAGACTTAGAAAAGTGTGGAGTGGATGAAGAAGTCTTCAACTAAGGGGGTATTTATAGGAAACCAATGGACAAGATCAAGACAAGTGGGGGCAAGTGGAGGCGAGGATTTGGGCAAGTGTACCTTATCCATCTACCACACAAAATATCACAAATATCCTACCAACTCCTCGACCAAAGTCTTAGCACAAAAATGTGCCAACACAAGCCCTTTGTCGCTCACTTTGAGGGTGACATGTCACCCTCCCGTTGGTCCAAAATATTTCATCTCTCGGAAAAATCCACAAAAATAATTAATGTTGCAACCGTAATTTTCCCTTCGCAAAGTTTGGAAAACGTTTCGTCGGAAAACAATTCTTTTCGGTAGTTGTGCATAAATTTCGTCCCTAATGCCTACTTAAGGCTTAAACTTTTATACGTACGCCCTCACGTACATACTCTGGAAATACGGGGTATAACATTCTCCCCTCCTTAGAAACATTCGTCCCGAATGTTCCTTTTAAGTCTCAAAACAAACATGCGCCAGTATAGTCTTCGCTGCTATACTTACGAAAACAATCATGCCACACCTGGCCACAATACAACACGCGCAAATACTTACATCCAAGTCCACGAGGAATCACTTCCATTACTACAAAAGCTCCCACCCAAGGGCTAAAAGATACTCCTTTCGCACCTTTCACTTTACAGAAGAAATGATCACATCTATGTTCTTAACACATGCTCGCTTCTTCCCTCACTCGTCGTACCCTTCTCGTACACTCGAACTCTTTCTCATAACTTACCACATTTCGCCATCGCTTCGCTTCCAAAATCTCGAGGTTACTACCTCCAACTTGGCCATCATTAACTGGGAACACTCTGGATGGATCTCCGATACTTTTCCGAGAATAACAACATGAAAGACCGGACATACTGCCTCCTACGTCGGACGGCAAAGCTAACATATAGGCAACCTGGCCTATTCTTCACATGACCTGAAAAGGCCCAAAGTAACTCGGGCTAAGTTTCCTCAGTTGTCCAAAACTCGCCACACCCTTTCCGGTGGTACCTTCAAGAGACCCACCACAACTAACTCCAAGCGCCGCCGATTATCCGCACGGCTTCTGTTGACTCTGAGCTGTCAATAACCTCTTCTGTATAAGCTTCACCCTATCCACATCCTGCCGAAACAAGAATGAACCAACTATCTGAATCTTGCCAACATCGAACCAATCGACCGACAACTTACACTTTCGCCCTTACAAGGCGTCATAAGACGATATCCGAATACTGAAATGGTAGCTATAAAACACTCCCTCAACAGGAGGCAACAATCCTCACAATACCCAAATCCAAACAATGGCCCGAGGCGAATGCGACATCGAGACTCTCCCGAAGTTCCTAACCCCGCTCGTAAAACCTCCGTAAAAGAAACACCAGAACCGGCTCCACCGTCACATAAGGTGAAAGTAGGCACCTCGTGGCAGCCTTACAACCTTCCCGATATAATCATCTCGCATAACCTCTCGCCGAGTAAATGGTCTTGACTAAAAGACAAGATGGGCTGACCTCATCGCCCGACCATCGGTCGAACGCATCCACGAACTCGTACGATGGTTAACTAAACTTGGGCCTAACACCCTCGTGACCCCACCACGTGGCGGGACCACCTCGAAATGACCCCACCACATTGCAGGCCGCGGGTTGACCCGCGATCGGTCCTCAACCCGACCCGCTATCGCGCAAAACTCTTGTTCCCCGATCCGGAACAATCTCACTAATCAAGTCACGAAAACCTAGTGGTCTTCTTAGCTCAACTACCCTCTTTCATTCCACACTACTCAGGGACTTATCACACAAATATATCTCACGTGCACTATGCACTCCGATAAGGGTCAAACATAAAAATACATCTTTTACTCGAGATGGCCTTACCTCTAAGGTCTCCACTTTTCCTATCCCCCAATCTTACCCGGTTAACTAACCATGATTTCTAATCACAATTAACACAATGCTATCTGAACATAACACTTAAGATATACTCATCTTATCACACATACTAATCTCTAGAGGGTTAAAGATATATCTGTATCTACTGTTTCACTTCCCCTTTGTCGTTCTAATCAATCCTGCCCAGCTGGGCGCATAGCTAGGGAAGGTGATGAACTGGTCACTGATCCTGAAGGCTGAGTCTCTACATCCGCGCCACCTCTGGTCGGACAATTCCTCGCAAAATGGCCCTGCTGGCCGCAAGCATAACAAGCTGTCGAAGAAGTACGACACTCTCCACAATGACACTTACCACAACGGCCACACCGAGGTGGGGGTGGCCTCCTCTGGCTAGCACCCCTTCCTCTCTGAACCACTGAATCCGCAACTGATCTGGTAGGTTGAGTCCTCCTACTTGCATCCTTCCTACTAGGACATCCTTTCGACACATGGCCCTGACGGCCGCAGGTAAAACAAGTACCAACAAAAAGATGACATTCCCCGGGATGACGCCTGCCACACTGTGAACACTGAGGGAAAACTGAACCCGGCTGGCTAGAACCTACGTATAGCTGTGAACCGGAAGCCCTGGAGCTCTGACCAACTCCTGCATACCCCGAACGTCCTGAAGTCTGTGGAGGACCACTGATCGCGGAGGCATAACCATCTCGGAGAAGGTCCGCCTCGAAAGTTACCAAAGGACCTCATTGCTCGCCTCTTCTGCCGATCTTGGTTAACCCGCCGATCCTTGCGTTCTCGCCGCGCATAAGCCCGCACGCAGCCATGCTCAAGCTCGATCAAGAGCTACTCTTGCACAACCCTCTCTTAGATAGTCATCAAGACCCGTGATAAATCGATACATAATATACTCTCTGGTTGCTAAATCCATAGCTAGTAACAGGGTCGCCTCTTTGCAATCCATACTTTCCGTTACTGGTCGTGGAACTGATGGTTCAAATATCATGGCCGCAGTAGGAATCGCCGCTGCGGCAAACTCACTGGCCGCGACGTCGCAGAACTCCCCGAAAGAAGCACCACCTCAGGTGATGATTGGGCCTGTGCCCTCGTAACCATCTCGTTTCTAGTTGCAGCTCCCGCCGCCTTGCCCTTCGGGCGGGTTGCCTACGCGAGGCATAACGGCTAAGGGAAAGAAATACGTTAGAGGGGTCCAACTTATAACACAGCTCTGAGCACGATCTTAGAGTGAGAAGAATGGAAACCAATCCTAAATATCCTATAGCCTCCTGATTATTGGTGTGGTGCACAACACACCGATAATCAAGACTCTACTAGATACGGTCTGTAGACACTTTCCGAGGATTAATCGCTCGATACCACTTTTGTCACGACCCGATCCTGCCCGTGATCGTGCCTTACCCTGCACCCTAGTGATACAACATCGAGAAATCGGAATATAAAACATGACATGAAACAATTATAGAATGAGAAAAGCAGTTTATCCATGAAAATATCGCTTTTCGCATATATATATAAAACTTAAATCCGAACAGCATCCTTTACAACTCGCCACAACATTACATGCACTTCTAAGAATGATATAACAACAATGACGGACAGTGGCCGCCATACCCCGAATGTAAGTACCTACAACGACAGGACTATACCCAAGATAAGCCTCCAAGAAACGGAGCTTCCCAAACGCTGAATCGTGACTCCTACGAGCGGATCAACAATCGATGTACCTCTACCGCAGATGTAACGCACTTCGGGCGAGGTCAGCATAACAGTACCAAGTATGTGAAACTAAAATATCAGAATGAAATCATAGTAGTCTATATAAAGCAGAGACATATATGATAACCAAACTACGCTTCCTGATAAATAAGCGAATATGTCGAGTCGTGACTCACGCCAAAGTCATCACTCAAATATAACTATGGGTCTCATGCCCACAACATCAATCATGCCCGTGGAATATCTTCCTCACCGCGCCTATGATATAAAAGCACAAAGGAATACACATGAACACCGTGTCCCACTGTGTCATACTAAAACCGTGACGGTAAGTACGTAAGGCATAGCCGACTACTAAAACACACACTCAACAAAGTCATAAATCAGATCACGAGGTTCGTCTAGACCGCCACATGATCGAAGCTGGCCACTCGCTCGCAGTATCAAATGTGCGCGTCTAGTCCTGGAACTTCCTGCAGCTCCGCATAGGCCACTCACATAGGCCCACATGAGGTATTCCTCGCATCGAGGGTAGCTACTCCCGAATCGCCCCGACTCGCGATCGCGTGGCCACATGACCGCATGACCATATAGGCCGCACACTAACTCGAACTCGTAGCTCCGCATAGGTCCCCTGGACCCGCATGAGGTATTCTCGAATCATAGTCCCAGACTGCCTGAGCTATACCCCGCATCGGAGGGCAGCTTAACCCCCGGTATCATGTCAAGAGGTGAGTGGTACAATATTATCATAACGGCTTATCTTTAAACAACATAAGCACAATCAAGGGAAACCCCTTTACACAAACATCACAAGATACTAACACACGTAGCATCCTAACATGTTTACTTATTAAAGCAACAAGAAAGTATTACAAGGCTATCACAAACCAACACAATCAAGTTATTCACACAAGGTACTTTCTACTTTATGTTAACAAGTTCGGGTTTTTATCCCCAAAGTACTTCATACATTAACTCTTTAAACGATCCGTTTCTTTCACAAAAGTCACACAATACCCGTAGTATAAAAATAGAGTGACTATCTTTTTAAGTAAACCAAAACACTTTCCTTTGTAAAATCAAGTAACAACATTATTTTCCAAACGTTCAAGTTTGCCTAATTTCAAATGCTCAAGTTTCTCATTTTCAAAGGTTTCAGTAGTTCATAGTTTTAATCACTTAATAATATAATTCTCCTTTAAAACAATTTGAGAAACATATGCCTTATGTGTGAGTAGGTTATTCTTGTTTATAACAATCTTATTAAAGCAAAATGATCTAGAAATGTAATATCATTTTGTCTCATCTTAGCTTCTATGCATGGAGGTTTCTACCGGTTTTAATAATACTTTATTAGTCAATACATTTCTTTATTAGCGCTACGTGGTTTGTTCGATAATTATTCGATTTCCAAATCAAGAAACATTATTCCTTTTAAAAACCAAGTACTCATTACTCACGAACGAGGTTTCACATCGCTTAACAAAATTCAATTAAGTCAAGTCTCTTATCTTCTAAAACCAATAAACCATTCTTTTATCTTCTTAAGTCGTTATACCTAACTTCCCATAAAGCTAGTATAACTCTTGCTTTTAAAACCAAGCATTACTCTTCTTTCAAAAGGTTTCTTAATTCTCTGAAATACTTCAAGATTCTTATTATTAGACTCAAGTCAAAAGACATCGCAAAAACCACGCTCGCTAACACACGACGCCTACCGTACTATATATATTATTTAAAATATCATGCTCAAGAGCATAGTAATAATCACATACAAAGCTACGATAATCCACTATTAGCAAAACGTTCCACGACTATAACCCGGCTAGTCTTGTTCACCTTTCAAGTAGAACATGCTACTCGCGGAACATTCAACCTATAAAGGCCATATACGTCTATCAACGTCTAGACTACTCTGTAGAATATTCTAAGCAGTAGGTTCTCTATTTTACGGAAAATCTGGCAAAGACTTCCTACCCGTAGTTACACAAGTCTCATCAGAATACAAATTCTATGTAAGTACAGTTCAATCTTCTTCTTTAATATTCTTCCGATGTGATTTCATTCAATTCTTTCTCAGAATATCCTTCTACGTGTCTTATATTCATTTCAATACTACTACAAGATGTAATTTCCAATTACAATAGAAGGACAAGAGTATTTACCCGATAAGCCCAAAATTATCCAAGTTTAAATGCTGATCCCGAGCAACGCTTAGCTCATACTGGCGCCCAACCCGCTCCAAACAACCCTTAGAAGTTCTACGCAACTTCTTCTTAATACTTCAACCGACTATGAAGATTTTCCTTAGGGTTTCGTTTTTGTGACTGAAGGGAAGTATAATAGTATTTCTGGGCTTTTAGTATAGGTGTAACCTTGGAATACTACAAGGTATTTGGGCCAAGGTATTTTGGAATAGTAACAATACTTGGAGAACACTTTTCTACCAAGGGGGGGGGTGTATTTCACGAGAACAACTCAAGGTAAGGGGAGTACTTTCGGCTAGCACCACAAAGGAAGGAGGGGGAGTACTTCTCGGCCAAAAGGCCTCACAAAGGGGGAGGGGGAGGCTTGGACGAAAGCCTTACAAAGAGGGAGAGGGATTTCAAAACTTAGAAAAGTGTGGAGTGGATGAAGAAGTCTTCAACTAAGCGGGTATTTATAGGGAAACCAACGGACAAGATCAAGCCAAGAGGGGGGCAAGTGGAGGGTGAGGATTTGGGCAAGTGTACCTTATCCATCTACCACACAAAATATCACAAATATCCTACCAACTCCTTGACCAAAGTCTTAGCACAAAAAACGTGCCAACACAAGCCCTTTGCCGTCCACTTTGAGGGTGACACATGTCACCCTCCCGTTGGTCCAAAATATTTCATCTCTCGGAAAAATCCGCAAAAATAATTAATGTTGCAACCGTAATTTTCCTTCGCAAAGTTTGGAAAACGCTTTTGGAAAACAATTCTTTCGGTAGTTGTGCATAAATTTCGTCCCTAATGCCTACTTAAGGCTTAAACTTTTATACGCACGCCCTCACGCATATACTGAAATACGGTATAACATTCTCCTCCTTAGAAACATTCGTCCCCGAATGTTCCTTTTAAGTCACAAAACAAACATGCGCCAGTATAGTCTTCACTGCTATACTTACGAAAACAATCATGCCACACCTGGCCACAATACAACACGCGCAAATACTTACATCCAAGTCCACGAGGAATCACTTCCATTACTACAAAGCTCCCACCCAAGGGCTAAAAGATACTCCTTCGCACCTTTCACTTTACGTAAGAAATGATCACATCTATGTTCTTAACACATGCTCTCTTCTTCCTCACTGTCGCACTTTCTCGCACACTCGAACTCTTTCTCATAACTTACCACATTGCCATCGCCTCGCTTTCCAAAATCTCGGTTACTACCTCCAACTTGGCCATCATTAATCGAACACTGATGGATCTCCGATACTTTTCCGAGCATAACAACATGAAAGACCGACATACCGCTTCCTACGCTGGACGGCAAAGCTAACATATAGGCAACCCGCCTATTCTTCACATGACGAAAAGGCCCAAAGTAACTCGCTAAGTTTCCTCTGTCAAAACTCACACCCTTTCCGGTGGTACCTTCAAGACTCCACCGCCAACTGAACTCCAAGCCGCTGCCGATTATCCGCACGGATTCTGTTGACTCTGAGCTGTCAATAACCTCTTCTGGATAAGCTTCACCCTATCCACATCCTGCCGAAACAAGTATGAACCAACTATCTGAATCTTGCCAACATCGAACCAATCGACCGACAACTTACACTTCCGCCCTTACAAGACGTCATAAGGCGATATCCGAATACTGAAATAGTAGCTATAAAACACTCCCTCAATAGGAGGCAACAATCCTCACAAATACCTCGAAATCCAAACAATGGCCCGAGGCGAACGCGACATCGAGACTCTCCCGAAGTTCCTAACCCCGCTCGTAAAACCTCCGTAAAAGAAACAGCCAGAATCGGGCTCCACCGTCACATAAGGTGAAAGTAGGCACCTCGTGCAGCCTTACAACCTTCCCGATATAATCATCTCGCATAACCCTCTGCCGAGTAAATGGTCTTGACTAAAAGACAAGATGGGCTGACCTCATCGGCCCGACTACTGGTCGAATGCATCCACGAACTCGTACGATGGTTAACTAAACTTGGGCCTAACACCCTCGTGACCCCACCACGTGGCGGGACCACCTCGAAATGACCCCACCACATTGCAAAGTCGCTGGTTGACCCGCGATCGGCCTCAACCCGACTCCGCTTATCGCGAAAACTCTTGTTCCCCGATCCGGAACAATCTCACTAATCAAGTCACGAAAACCTAGTGGTCTTCTTAGCTCAACTACCCTCTTTCATTCCACACTACTCAGGGACTTATCACACAAATATATCTCACGTGCACTATGCACTCCGATAAGGGTCAAACATAAAAATACATCTTTTACTCGAGATGGCCTTACCTCTAAGGTCTCCACTTTTCCTATCCCCCAATCTTACCCGGTTAACTAACCATGATTTCTAATCACAATTAACACAATGCTATCTGAACATAACACTTAAGATATACTCATCTTATCACACATACTAATCTCTAGAGGGTTAAAGATATATCAGATTCATCGCTTCACTTCCCTTTGTCGCTCTAATCAATCTCGCCACCGGGCGCATAGCTGGGAAGGTGATGAACTGGTCACCGATCCTCGGCCGAGTCTCTACATCCGCGCCACCTGGCCTGACAATTCCTCGCAAATGGCCCGCCGCCGCAAGCATAACAAGCTGTCGAAGAAGTACGACACTCTCTACAATGACACTTACCACAACGGCCACACCGAGGTGGGGGTGGCCTCCTCTGGCTAGCACCCCTTCCTCTCTGAACCACTAAATCCGCAACTGATCTGGTAGGTTGAGTCCTCCTACTTGCATCCTTCCTACTAGACATCCTTTCGACACACGGCTCGACGGCCGCAGTAAAACAAGTACCCACAAAAGATGACATTCCCGATGACGCCGCCACACCGTGAATATCGAGGGAAAATCAACTCTGGCTAACTCACGATAGCCGTGAACCTAAGCCTCGAGCTCACCAACTCCGCATACCCCAAGGTCCTCAAGTCCATGGAGGACCACTCAGATCGGGCGAGGCGCATAACCGGCCTCACGCCGAGGCGTCCGCCTCGAAAGTTACCAAAGGACCTGCTCGCCTCTTCGCTGATCTTGGTTAACCCGCCGATCCTACGTTTGCCGCGCGCATAAGCCCGCACGCAGCCATGCTCAAGCTCGATCAAGAGCTACTCTTGCACAACCCTCTCTTAGATAGTCATCAAGACCCGTGATAAATCGATACATAATATACTCTCTGGTTGCTAAATCCATATCTAGTTACAGGTTCGCCTCTTTGCAATCCATACTTTCCGCATCGGTCGCGAACCGATGGTTCAAATATCATGGCCGCAGAGAATCGCTGCCGTGCAAACTCATTGGCCGCGACGCCGCAGTAACTCCCCGAAGAAGCACCACCTCGGTGATGATTGGGCTCGTGCCTCGTAACCTCTCGTGCTCTAGTTGCAGCCTCACGCTGCCTTGCCCTTCGGGCCCGCCGCTTTACGCGGAGGCATAACTGGTAAGGGAAAGAAATACGTTAGAGGGGTCCAACTTACAACACAGCTCTAAGCACGATCTTAGAGTGAGAAGAATGGAAACCAATCATAAATATCCTATAGCCTCCTGATTATTGGTGTGGTGCACAACACACCGATAATCAAGACTCTACTAGATACGGTCTGTAGACACTTTTCGAGGATTAATCGCTCGATACCACTTTTGTCACGATTCGATCCTGCCCGGATCGTGCCTTACCCCGCACCCTAGTGATACAACATCGAGAAATCGAATATAAAAACATGACTTGAAACAATTATAGAATGAGAACAATTTATCCATGAAAATATCGCCTTTCGGCATATATATATAAAAACTTAAATCCAACGCTACATCCCTTTACAACTCGCCACAACAAGATTCATGCACTTAAGAATGATATAACAACAATGACGGACAGTGGCCCCGCCATACCCCGAATGTAAGTACCTACAACGACAGTGGACTATACCCAAGATAAGCCTCCGAGAAACGGAGCTTCCCAAACGCCGAATCAGACCCTATGAGCGAGGATCAACAATCGACGTACTTCTACCGCTATGAACGCACCTCAAGGAGGTCAAGATAACAGTACCAAGTATGTGAAATCGAAATATCAGAAATGAAATCATAGTAGTCTATATAAAGCAGAGACATATATGATAACCAAACTACGCTTCACAATAAATAAGCAATATGTCGAGTCGTGACTCACGCCTCAAAGTCATCACTCAAATATAACGATGGGTCGAACGCCCATAACATCACTCATGCCCGTGGAATACCTTCCTCACTGCCGGCAGTCTCTGATATACAAGCACCAAGGAATACACATGAACACCACGTCCCACCTGTGTCATACTAAAACCGTACGGGGTAAGTACGAAGGCATAACCGACTACTAAAACCCACAGTACCTAACAAAGTCATAAATCAGACACGAGGTCTGCCTGACCGCCACATGATCGGCCGCCACTCGCTCGCAGATCAAATGTGCGCTGCCTAGTCCTGGAACTTCCCGCAGCCCGCATAGGCCACTCACATAGGCCCGCATGAGGTATTCCCGCATCGAGGGTAGCTACTCCCGACCGCCCCGACTCGCACCGCACGGCCACATAGACCGCATGACCATATAGGCCGCACACTAACTCGAACTCTCGTAGCTCCGCATAGGTCCCCGACCCGCACGAGGTATTCTCAATCATAGTCCTGCATCGCCGAGCTATACCCCGTGACGGAGGGCAGCTTAACCCCCGGTATCATGTCAAGAGGTGAGTGGTACAATATTATCATAACGGCTTATCTTTAAACAACATAAGCACAATCAAGGGAAACCCCTTTACACAAACATCACAAGATACTAACACACGTAGCATCCTAACATGTTTACTTATTAAAGCAACAAGAAAGTATTACAAGGCTATCACAAACCAACACAATCAAGTTATTCACACAAGGTACTTTCTACTTTATGTTAACAAGTTCGGGTTTTTATCCCCAAAGTACTTCATACATTAACTCTTTAAACGATCCGTTTCTTTCACAAAAGTCACACAATACCCGTAGTATAAAAATAGAGTGACTATCTTTTTAAGTAAACCAAAACACTTTCCTTTGTAAAATCAAGTAACAACATTATTTTCCAAACGTTCAAGTTTGCCTAAGTTCAAATTCTCAAGTTTCTCAATTTCGAAAGGTTTCGTAGTTCATAGTTTTAATCACTTAATAATATAATTCTCCTTTAAAACAATTTGAGAAACATATGCCTTATGTGTGAGTAGGTTATTCTTGTTTATAACAATCTTATTAAAGCAACATGATCTAGGAAATGTAATATCATTTTGTCTCATCTTAGCTTCTATGCAGATGGAGGTTTCTAATGTTTTAATAATACTTTATTAGTCAATACATTTCCTTTATTAGCGTTGTTGTGGTTTGTTCGATACTTATTCTCGATTTCAAATCAAGAAACATTATTCCTTTTAAAACCAAATACTCATTACTCACGAACGAGGTTTCACACTGCTTAACAAAATTCAATTAAGTCAAGTCTCTTATCTTCTAAAACCAATAAACCATTCTTTTTATCTTCTTAAGTCGTTATACCTAACTTCCCATAAAGCTAGTATAACTCTTAAGCTTTTAAAACCAAGCATTACTCTTCTTTCAAAAGGTTTCTTAATTCTCAAATACTTCAAGATTCTTATTATTAGACTCAAGTCAAAAGACATCGCGTAAAACCACGCTCGCTAACACACGCACGCCTACCGTACTATATATATTCTTTAAAATATCATGCTCAAGAGGATAGGAAGAATCACATACCGCGACGATAATCGACTATTAGCAAAACGCCCACGGCTATAACCCGACTAGCCTTGTTCACCTTTCAAGTAACATGCTACTCGCAGTAACATTCAACCTATAAAGGCCATATACGCCTATCAACGTCTAGACTACTCAGTAGAATATTCTAAGCAGAGGTTCTCTATTTTACGGAAAATCGGGCAAGACTTCCTACCCGTAGTTACACAAGTCATCAGAATACACCATATGTAAGTACAGTTCAATCTTCTTCTTTAATATTCTTCTGATGTGATTTCAGTTCAATTATTTTCTGTAATATCCTTCTATGTGTCTTATATTCATTTCAATACTACTATAGTATGTAATTTCCAATTACAATAGAAGGACAAAAGTATTTACCTCGATAAGCCCAAAATTATCCAAGTTTAAATGTCGATCCTGAGCAACGTTTAGCTCCTACTCTGGGCGCTCCAATCCGCTCCAAACAACCCTTAGAAGTTCTACGCAACTTCTTCTTAATACTTCAACCGACTATGAAGATTTTCCTTAGGGTTTCGTTTTGTGATCAAGTGGAAGTATAATAGTATTTCGGGCTTTAGTATAGGTGTAACCTTGGAATACTACAAGTATTTGGGCCAAGGTATTTTGGAATAGTAACAATACTTGGAGAATACTTTTCTACCAAGGGGGGGGGGTGTATTTCACGAGAACAACTCAAGGTAGGGGGGGTAATTTCGGCTAGCACCACAAAGGAAGGGGGGGAGTACTTCTCGGCCAAAAGGCCTCACAAAGGGGGAGGGGGAGGCTTGGACGAAAGCCTTACAAAGAGGGAGAGGGATTTCAAGACTTAGAAAAGTGTGGAGTGGATGAAGAAGTCTTCAACTAAGGGGGGTATTTATAGGGAAACCAATGGACAAGATCAAGACAAGTGGGGGGCAAGTGGAGGGTGAGGATTTGGGCAAGTGTACCTTATCCATCTACCACACAAAATATCACAAATATCCTACCAACTCCTTGACCAAAGTCTTAGCACAAAAAACGTGCCAACACAAGCCCTTTGCCGTCCACTTTGAGGGTGACACATGTCACCCTCCCGTTGGTCCAAAATATTTCATCTCTCGGAAAAATCCGCAAAAATAATTAATGTTGCAACCGTAATTTTTCCTTCGCAAAGTTTGGAAAACGTTTCGTCGGAAAACAATTCTTTTCGGTAGTTGTGCACAAATTTTGTCCCTAATGCCTACTTAAGGCTTAAACTTTTATACGTACGCCCTCACGTACATACTCTGGAAATACGGGGTATAACAATATGTATATATATATGATGATTTTATGGACATGCATCCATAATTTTGATATGACTCTCATTTTTATAAGGCACATTTGACTCTCATTTTTATACGGGCACAGATTGGTATTTTGGTTATCATACTTATCTCCTGTTATCTATCGCGCTTATGATCTTCTTTATTGTACTTTATGTTTTACATACCTGTGATATTTGTTAGATCGACCCTTTCCTCGGGTGCATTTCATGTCCGCAGTACATATATTCGCCGTGATCCTCCGCCCAGATTCCTGCTCGCTTATTCGAGAGATCCATTGATCCGGAGCCAAGTCATTTTGGTACAGACCCTTTTGTTATAGACTTATGTATATTCAGGGGTACGACGGGGCCTTGTCCCGTCATGTTTCACTATCATATTCTTAGAGGTCTGTAGACAGGTGTGAGTGGTAGATGTGTTTTGGACTTGTGTGGATTGTATATGTGTTTTGGTCACCAGACGATCGGATGCGTCAGGATATCCCTATGTACAGTGTCGGCCTTGTCGGCTTGTCTATCTCGATATGTTTGATTATCTATGACTCCTCAAGAGACAGGTTTATTACAAATTTCTTGTCACGACCCGAAACTGGGCCCGTGACTGGTGCCTTACCCCGGGCACCCTAGTGACACAACATCAGAGTAATCAGCGGAACATAAAACATATACATGACACAAGTGAAGTACAAACAAGAATCAGGAAAATTGCCTTTCGCATATATAAATAACTACTTTTACAAATGAACAGCTTAATCCTTTTTTTCAAACCTCGCCACAACAAAGATTTCATGCACTTCTAAGAATGATACGACAACAATGGCGACAGGCCCCGCCAAACCCTCGAATGTAAACACTTACTACGACAGGACTATACCACCGATAAGCCTCCGAGAAACGGAGCTTCCCAAACGCTGAATCGTGACTCAGAGCTAGGATCAACGATCGCGTACCTCAACTCGCAGATGAACGCACTTCAAGGAGGTCGCATAACAGTACCGAGTATGTGAAACTAAAAATACCGTGAAATGAAATCATAATAGTCTATATAAAGCAGAGACATGTATGATAACCAAACTACGCTCACAACATAGAAGCAGCCATGTCAAGTCGTGACTCACGCCTAAAAGTCATCCTCATGCCCGTGGAACTCCTTCCTCACCGCCGGCCTAGGTACAAATCATGTGATACGATAATGTGCTCGCCCATCTTATGGACCCAATATAGAAAAGGGTGGAATACATTCCTGATGAACCGGTCCTCAAGTGAAATACATTCTGATGAACCTGGCCTCAAGTGAAATACATTCTGATGAACCGGTCCTCAAGTGAAATACATTCCTGATGAACCGGTCCTCAAGTGATATACATTCCTGGATGAACCTGGCCTCAAGTGAAATACATTCCGGATGAACCGGTCCTCAAGTGATATACATTCCTGATGAACCTGGTCCTCAAGTGAAATACATTCCTGATGAACCGGAGTCGAGTAGAACACAATACTTACACAACAAGGCTATCACACGTAACATGGTCAAGTTTCATAACAACAAGTATAAGCAAGTTACCCACGACTCAAGGTACTTTCATTTTATATCAAAGTCCTGATTTTAACCTTAAAGTACTACGTCCTAAATTCCTTTTAAGATCCATTTCTTTTACAAAGGTCACCCGATACCCGTAGTATAAAAATAGAGTGACTAACATTGTTAAGTAAACCAAAATGCTTTCCTTTGTAAAATCAAGTAACAACCTTATTTTCCAAACGCTCAAGTTTGCCTAATTTCAATGCTCAAGTTTCTCATTTTAGAAAAAGGTTTCAGAGTTCATAGTTTTAAATCCTTTTAAAACATAATTCTCCTTTAAACGCTTTGAGAAACCTATGTCTTATAAGTTGAGTAGGTATTCTTGTTTACAATCAATCTTATTAAGCAAACCATGATCTAGGAAATGTAATATCATTTTGTCTCATCTTAGCTTCTATGGATGGAGGTTTCATCGTTTTAATAATACTTTAGTCAATACATTTTTCCTTTTATAACGCCGCAGTTGGTTTGTCGATACACATTCCGATTTCCAAATCAAGAAACATTCTTAAGCCGTTATACCTAACTTCCCATAAAGCTAGTATAACTCTTAAGCTTTCAAAACCCAAGTAATACTCATTCTTTCAAAACGATTCATAAATCTTTTGAAATGCTTCAAGTTCTTTATTAACACATATCAAGCCGCTTATTATTCAAATCGCCACCTTTTAAAACCACAAAGTATGTGCTTATCCACATAAAGCTATTATAACCAACTTCCCATAAAGTCGTTATAACACTTTATGTTTTACATCAATCAAATACATTTAGCACACGTGACGCCTACCGCATACATAGTTCACACATATCATGCTAGAAGAGATAGGAAGAGGTTCACATACCTCGCGACGAGCATCGACTAATAGCAAAACGCTCCAGATACTTCCAAACGCCGCTACTCCTAAGCCAAGTAGATCGCGCCACACGTAGTACTTCAACCTATAAGGTCACAAGGCGCTTTATTAATATCTAGATCTTATCGTAGATCATTCTACGTAAAATTCGCAAAGACTCTCCCCACAACAGAAATCTCCTCCTCTATCGAGGCCGCCATCAAGCCAACTGGGGGTTCTACACGCCTAACCTGACGTGTACAATTCCACTCCACAAGACCACTACACAAGTCTATCAGAATACACCCCATGTAATTACAGCTCAGTCTTTATTCTTCAGCTTAAGTCAAAAGACATTGCCAACTAACTATGTTCATTTCTATATATAGTATACTTCAACTATATATTCTAACAACATGTAATATCCAATTACAAAAGGGACAAGATAATTACCTCGATAAGCCCATAATTATCCGAGTTAAAAGTCGATCCTTAGCAATGTTTTGCTCCTACTCCGGGTGCTCCAACCCGCTCCAAATAACCCTTAGAAGTTCTACTTAACTTCTTAATAATACTCCAACCAACAATGGAGATTTTTCCTTAGGGTTTCGTTAGTGATCAAGGAAGGTATAATAGTATTTCCGGGCTTTTCAGATAGGTATAACCTTAGAATACAACAAGGTATAAGGCTAAGGTATTTTGGGCATTATAACAATACTTTTGAGAGTATTTCTACCAAGAGTGTGTATACCCTCGGCCCATTACCCCACAAGGGGGTACTCTCGCCAAGGGGAAAGGATGCTCTCGCTAAGCCTCACAAAGTGGGAAAACGAGAACACAACAAGGAGGGAAGGGTTTTCTAACACTTAGAAAATTTAGGACGAAGAAAGTCTTCAAAGAGGGTATTTATAAGATAAGCCAAGGCCAACCAACGGCCAAGATCAAGCCAAGTGTGGTGCAGTAGGCCAAGATTCACTAAACACAAATATCCTACTAACTCCTTTGACCAACAAGGCACAAAAACGTGCCTTGCTAGCCCAATTCGCCCAAGTTGACGATTTGCCACCAATCGAGGGTGCCAAGTGTCGCCTCCCGCTGGTCCAAAATGTTTCGCCTTCTAAAAATCCGCAAAATTAGAAATGACATAGCCGGAAATTCCCTACGAAAGTCGTGGAAACGCTTGTCGAAAACGACCCTAATCGTGTTGTGCACAAAGTGAAATTCGCCAAGCCTTAGCTACAAGTTCAAATTTTTCCTACGCACGCCCTCGCAGCATATACTGGAAATACGGTATAACATTCTCCTCCTTAGAAACATTCATTCCGAATGTTCCTTCTAAGTCTCAAAACAACGCGCCAAAGATAGTCTTCACTACTATACTTACGAGAACCAACTCGCCACATCCGCCACGTAAACATCCGCGCATAAAAACTTACATCCAAGTCCACGAGGAAACACTCTAACATCACCAAATGATACCACTTTGTCACTTTGTCGCGAGCCTCGCCCGACGACCCAACAATGGTACCGCCGCACGCGATCCCCGAGGTCGTCAGACACTAATCCTTACTATATTTCGAGCATCGCTTCAAGATCCAAAACTCGGTTACTATCTCTAACGTGGTCATCATTAATCGGGAACACTGACGGGTTCTCCGATACTTTTCCGATCATAACAATACGAAGATCGGACGTATTGCCTCCTAAGTCGGACGGCAAAAGCTATCATAGGCAACCCGCCTATCCTTTACATGAACTCGTGCGGCCCAAAGTAACTCGCTAAGTTCCTCTCAGATTCCAAACTCGCCACACCCAACCCGGGTGGTACTTTCAAGAAGATCGACCGCCAACTCAACTCTGCCGTTGCCGCCGACATCCGCACGATACCTCGAGCCGCCGTAACCTCTTCTAGACAAGCTCTCACTATCCACATCACCGAACAAGCTCGCACTAACCGCTCAACCTTGCCAACATCGAACCAATCGACGGCAACCAATCGACCGCAACTTACACTTCCGCCTCTTACAAGGCTTCATAAGGCGACATCCGAACATCAAATGGTAGCTTAAACGCTCCTCTACAGAGACAACAGTCCCTACAACTACCCTCAAGTCCACACACCGCCCGGCGAATGCGACTCGATACTCACCGAAGTTCTTAGCACATGCTTGGTAAAACTTCCCAAACAAAACAGCCAGAATCTGGCTCCACTGTCGCCATAAGGTAAAGGTAGGCACCCTGCAACCTTACAACCTCTTCTCGATAAATCAACATCGCCGAGTGAACGGTCCCGATCAAGAACACGATGGGCTGCCCCATCGCCCGACCATCGGTCGAACGCATCCACGAACTCAGACATTGTTAACTAAACTCGCCTAACACCGTGAATTCCTAACACAAGCGGGCCACCACAAACCGACCCCACCACCAAACCTACCGCTGGTTGACCCGCAACGGGCCCCAACCCGACCCGCAACGCCGCACAATACTAGCTCCCAAGGAACAATCTCACTAAACACGCTAAAACCTAGCGGTCTTCTTAGCTCAACTACCCTCTTTCATCCCACACTACTCGTGACTTATCTCACAACCATCGCTCACGCACTAGGCACCCGATAAGTGACCAACATACCCATACGCCTTTACTCTAGATGACCTTACCTCTAAGGTCTCTACGTAACAAAACTCTAAGGTTCACACCTTCTCTATTCCCCCGAATCTTACTTGGTTAACTAACCAACACACTGCTATCAGAACATAGCACTTAAGGTATACTCACCTTATCACACATACTGAACTCTAGAGGGTTAAAGATCTATCTCAGAATTCATCGTTTCATTCCCTTAGTCGTTTAATCAAACTCGCCTGTAGGGCGCATAGCTTAAGGAAGGTGACGAACTACCCACCGGTACTGAAGGCAAAGTCCTCCTACTAGGTCACTCTCTCGACACATGGCCCTGACGGCCGCAGGTACAACAAGTACCAACTAAAAGACGACATTCCCCGGGATGACGTCTGTCATACTGTGAACCGGAAGCCCTGGAGTTCTGACCAACTCTTGCATACTCCGAACGTCCTGAAATCCGTGGAAGACCACTCTGCACTGGTGGAGGTGCATAATCTAATTCGCCGCGAGGCGACTACCGAAAGTTACCAAAGGACCTTGCCGCCCGCCCTCTTCGTTGTCCTCGTTAACCCGCCGATCTCTATGCTTTCGGCCACGCGCATAAGCCCGCATACGTGCCATGCTCAAGCTTCAATCAAGGATTACTCTTGCACACCCTTCTCTTAGGTAGTCATCAAGACTCGCGATACATCGGATACTCTCCGATAGCCAAATCCATAGCTAGTAACAGGTCGCTTTCTGCAATCTAATTTCACTGCTCGATCGTGGAACTAAAGGTTCAAATGTCACGGCCGCAGAGGAACCGCCGCCGCCGGCTTAAACTCACGGGCTAGCGACGCCGCAGAATCCTCGAACGAAGCATTACCCTAGGTAATGATTGGCCCGCGCCCACGTAACCCTCGAACTCTACTCGCAGCCTCCTCGCCTCGCCTCCCCGGGCCCGGCCGCCTACGCGAGGCATAATGATAAGGGAAAGAATTTCATCGAGGGTCCAACTTACAACTCACTCTAAGGCACGATCTCAGAGTGAGAAGAATAGAAACCAATCCTAAATATCCTATAGCCTCCTCGACATTGGCGTGGTGCACAACACACCGATAATCAAGACTTCATCGACACGGTTCAGACACTTTCCGAGGATTAATCGCTCGATACCACTTTGTCACGACCAAATCGCCCGTGGATCGTGCCTTACCCCGCACCCTAGTGACACAACATCGAGTAATCACGAACATAAAACATATACATGACATAAGTGAAGTACAAACAAGACCAGGAAAATTGCCTTTCGATATATAAATAACCACTTTTACAAATGAATGCTTTAACTTTTTTTCAAACCCCGCCACAACAAGATTTCATGCACCTCTAAGAATGATACGACAACAACGGCGGATGGGCCCCGCCAAACCCCGAATGTAAACACTTACTACGACATGGACTATACCACCGATAAGCCTCCGAGAAACGGAGCTTCCCAAACGCCGAATCAGGACTCGAGAGCTAGGATCAACGATCGTACTCTCAACTCGCGGATGAACGCACTTCAAGGAGGTCAAGACAACAGTAATTTGTATGTGAAACTAAAAATATCAGAATGAAATCATAATAGTCTATATAAAGCAGAGACATGTATGATAACCAAACTACGCTCACAACATAGAAGCGCCATGTCAAGTCGTGACTCACGCCTAAAAGTCATCCTCACGCCCGTGGAACTCCTTCCTCACCGCCAGCCTAGGTACAAATCACGTGATACGATAATGTGTCTCGCCCATCTTATGGACCCAATATAGAAAAGGGTGGAATACATTCTGATGAACCGGTCCTCAAGTGAAATACATTCTACGAACCTGGCCTCAAGTGAAATACATTCTGGATGAACCGGTCCTCAAGTGAAATACATTCTGATGAACCTGGCCTCAAGTGATATACATTCCCGGATGAACCGGTCCTCAAGTGAAATACATTCCCGGATGAACCGGTCCTCAAGTGATATACATTCCCGGATGAACCGGTCCTCAAGTGAAATACATTCCCGGATGAACCGGTAGTCGAGTAGAACACAATACTTACACAACAAGGCTATCACACGTAACATGGTCAAGTTTCATAACAACAAGTATAAGCAAGTTACCCACGACTCAAGGTACTTTCATTTTATATCAAAGTCCGGATTTTAACCTTAAAGTACTACGTCCGTTAAATTCCTTTTAAGATCCATTTCTTTTACAAAGGTCACCCGATACCCGTAGTATAAAAATAGAGTGACTAACATTGTTAAGTAAACCAAAATGCTTTCCTTTGTAAAATCAAGTAACAACCTTATTTTCCAAACGTTCAAGTTTGCCTAATTTCGAATGCTCAAGTTTCTCATTTTAGAAAAAGGTTTCGTAGTTCATAGTTTTAAATCCTTTTAAAACATAATTCTCCTTTAAACGTTTTGAGAAACCTATGTCTTATAAGTGAGTAGGTATTCTTGTTTACAATCAATCTTATTAAGCAGCCATGATCTAGGAAATGTAATATCATTTTGTCTCATCTTAGCTTCTATGCGGATGGAGGTTTCTACTGGTTTTAATAATACTTCTTTAGTCAATACATTTTTCCTTTTATAACGCTGCAGTGGTTTGTCGATACACATTCTGATTTCCGAAATCAGTAAAACATTCTTAAGCCGTTATACCTAACTTCCCATAAAGCTAGTATAACTCTTAAGCTTTCAAAACCCAAGTAATACTCATTCTTTCAAAACGATTCATAAATCTTTTGAAATGCTTCAAGTTCTTTATTAACACATATCAAGCCAGTTATTATTCAAATCGCCACCTTTTAAAACCACAAAGTATGTGCTTATCCACATAAAGCTATTATAACTAACTTCCCATAAAGTCGTTATAACACTTTATGTTTTACATCAATCAAATACATTTAGCACACGACGCTCACCGCACTACATAGTTCACACATATCATGCTGTAAGAGATAGGAAGAGGTTCACATACCTCGCGACGAGTATCGACTAATAGCAAAACGCCCAGATACTTCCAAACGCCGCTACTCCTTAAGCCAAGTAGATCGCGCCACACGAGTACTTCAACCTATAAGGTCACAGCGCTTATTAATATCTAGATCTTATCGTAGATCATTCTACGTAAAATTCGCAAAGACCTCCCGCCACAAACAGAATCTCCTCCTCTATCGAGGCCGCCATCAAGCCAACTGGTGGGGTTCTACACGCCTAACCTGACGTGTACAATTCCACTCCACAAGACACTACACAAGTCTACTGTAATACACCCCATGTAATTACAGCCTCAGTCTTTATTCTTCAGCTTAAGTCAAAAGACATTGCCAACTAACTATGTTCGCTTCTATATATAGTATACTTCAACTATATATTCTAACAACATGTAATATCCAATTACAAAAGGGACAAGATAATTACCTCGATAAGCCCATAATTATCCGAGTTAAAAGTCGATCCTTAGCAATGTTTTGCTCCTACTCCGTGCTCCAACCCGCCTCCAAATAACCCTTAGAAGTTCTACTCAACTTCTTAATAATACTCCAACCAACAATGGAGATTTTTCCTTGTGGTTTCGCTTAGTGATCAAGGAAGGTATAATAGTATTTCGGCTTTTCAGATAGGTATAACCTGTAATACAACAAGGTATAAGGCTAAGGTATTTTGGGCATTATAACAATACTTTTGAGAGTATTTCTACCAAGAGTGGTGTATACTCGCCTACTCCTACGCTGTGGGTACTCGCCATGGGAAAGGATGCTCTCGCTAAGCCTCACAAAGGGGGAAAACGAGAACACAACAAGTGAGGAAGGGTTTTCTAACACTTAGAAAATTTAGGATGAAGAAAGTCTTCAAAGAGGGGTATTTATAAGATAAGCCAAGGCCAACCAACGGCCAAGATCAAGCCAAGTGTGGTGCAGTGTAGGCCAAGATTCACTAAACACAAATATCCTACTAACTCCTTTGACCAACAAGGCACAAAAACGTGCTCATAGCCCAATTCGGCCCAAGTTGACGATTTCGCCACCAATGGAGGTGCCAAGTGTCGCCTCCCGCTGGTCCAAAATGTTTCGCCTCTAAAAATCCGCAAAAATTAGAAATGACATAGCCGAAATTCCCTACGAAGTCGTGGAAACGCTTTCGAAAAACGACTCCTAATCTGTGTCAGGCACAAAGTGAAATTCGGCCAAGCCTTAGCTACAAGTTCAAATTTTTCCTACGTACGTCCCCGCGTACATACTCTGGAAATACGGGGTATAACATTTCTATAATTCCCTTAGTATGAGTCTGATTATATGTGACAGGTTCTTATACGAGTTGCTCGCTAGGCACTCGATCGCCCATCGGGTTGGTCGGATACTTAATCACACCATCATAACACTTTCTGGAGTAGTATGGGAACCCATTGTTGGAAATTAGAGTTTCGTTTCCAACCCAAATCACTTGAGTTAAGGAATCAATTTGTCTTGAATTTCATAGATAAAACGACAATAGTAAAACATCGGTGGCGAGAACATAATATTAGAATATTTCTGACTCGTCCATTCACAACATTGGACATTCTTGCATTCCGTCTTTTCAACACATGGATAACTAAATAAATACGTTTAGTTACAAAATAAGATTATGAAATATCCTAAGTTTGCGCCTCTTCCCAAAATTCCAACACTCCCATGTAGTGCATCCAAAAGGATCATGTTTATTGCCATTCTCAAATTACTTTTGAGAGAACAAAAAATTGTAAGTTTGAGCCTAGGTGAAACACTTTGGGATCGTTGGTTTAAAATCCGAATATCTTAGAATTATATGAAAATCCTAAATAAAGACACCATAGGGGGTATAAGGGGTCATTTGGTAGTTGGCTAAGAGATTACTTTTTTAAGTATTATTCTCTGCATAACTTATACAATATTTGATAGCTAGTTAGGAGTGCAATTTTGAAATCCGCATAACTAATATATGTATAAGTTATGAGAGAATTTATGTATTATGTTATCGGGGTAGAAGATGGAATAACTACTACATAAATAAAAAGTTGAAATGACAATATTACCCTTGTCACTTCCCACTTAAATACTTTCCTTTTCTAAACAAATATTGTTATATAATTTTTAATATATTTTTAAAAATATATTATTTTAATTTAAAAAGTATATAATATTTATTAAATTTTAATATAACTAACCAACATCTAAAGAAATAATTTATGTATAACTAAACCTTACATAAGTAAATCATGCATAACTAATATCTGCATTAATAGTACCTGCATAACTAATACCTACATTATTAAAACCTGCATAATCCTAACCAGCTACCAACGACCCCCAAGTGTAGGATTTTCATAGTACATGGTGAGGTGGGATTGGGAGGGGGTGTAAGTGTAGAATTTTAAAATATAAGGGGTCTATTCGTAATTAAGTCATAGTATAGGGGTGTTTAATGTAATTAATCTTAAAAATAATAGCGAGTTTAGGTAATACCTTCAACCAAATATAAAATAAAATTTAATTTCAAAATTTAAATCGACATAAACCACTTAATTCCTTGAACCAAACTGCCCCTTAGTCTTTAATGGACCATGACTTGGGCCCAATATTTCCCCCTCAGGACTGAAGTAACACTTTCTTTTCCACTGGCCCAAAACTTCCCCTTGAGGACCGGGTGCCTTAGGAAAAATTTGACAATAGCTACTTTAAAAGCTATCACGCATCAGCTATCATTTAAAAGCTATTAAAAATAGTCACTTTTAAATATATTTTCCTTAGACAAAAACACCCTTAGCTAAAATTGGGAACGAGTACTTTAGCAAATAATGTTGGAGTTCACAGTTTTGACGAGTGGAACTTCAGTAAAGGGTGTCCGATTTTCAAATTTCATGAACAATTCATGAAGTTCAAATCTTCATAAGTTCGAGCTCTATGAACAACTCATGGAATTTAAATTTCTACAATCTAAGTATGAAATTATTGAAAGAATTAATCCCTTAATTATTCTTATTAATGAAAGACATATATATACAAGTTACAATATGAAGATCTTTTTCCTATTCTACTTCTATATCTCTATTCTATATGGAGACTAATCATACAATAATGGTAAGACTACAAGACTAATTAATATACAAGTTTAATGTACAAATATACCATAAATGAGATATACACTAGGACACAGACTGGACATATACGAACTGGGCCTGGGCAGTGGGCTTTCGTGACCATCTAATATACACACAATATACTTTATATTTAACACACCCCCGTAGTCATAGCGGGCGGTCTTCGTACGCTGAGACTATCTCTAAAATCTTCAAAAAGGACCGAGGGAAGACCCTTTGTAAAGATGTCTGCAATTTGATATCTGAAAGAGACATGACAGACGCGTACTTGTCCTCTAGCTACTTTATCTTGAACGAAGTGAATATCCATCTCTATGTGTTTAGTGCGCCTGGTGCTGAACTGGATTACCAGAAAGGTAGATGACACTTATATTATCACAATACACCAAGGTAGCTTTCTGAATAGGACAATGGAGCTCTAACAGAATATTACGTAATCAATACGACTTAAAACCACATTGGCTATCCCTCGATACTGGGCCTCTGCACTTGAACGTGATAGTGTGGATTGACACTTGGCAGACCATGAGACCAAATTATTACCTAAAATATATAATAGCCAGACGTAGACCGTCTGGTATTGTTAGCGATATTTCGAATGCTCAGGCAAGCGTACATATTGTTCACAAGTAATATAGTCTGTAAGACCGAATATCGTCCACATAGACTGGTTATCAAGTACCGATTATCTAAGCTATGGTTTCTATTTGGTGAACGTTAATTGATTTGTATTTTTGTCTAATAACTAAGGCTAAGTAATTGCAAAAAATAAAATAACTATGATAATTGTTACACCCCGTAATATCAGGGCTACTAATTGAGAACGTGATTAAGGATTTAAGATTTGAATTTTGGAAGGAAAGAATTATTACATTTTCTTAAGGAAAATTTCGGGAAAAAAAATGTGACGACGGAAAAATTATTAACTTGGAGTTTAATACTTCTAATTGGATTTATGGACGTAGTATTGTATTATGAAGTATTGGAATTGATAATATGGGGTCCGCCGAAAATTTCACTATTTTGGGGTGGGGGGAGTTCGAAAATTATAATATTTTGGACCAATAGGAGGGTGTCACGTGTCACCCCAACACTTGTATTGCAAGGATGACTACACATTTAGATATTTTGAGAATTGGGGACAAGTGGACAATGAGTCCCACTCCACTTGGCTATACATATCCAAGTCTTGCAAGACTTGGATCATTCTACACTTTGAAAAATGAGCTCTCATCTCTCTCTTCTCCTTAGCTTGAATCTCGAAATTCTCCAAGGATTTTCCAAGAACAAGTGTTGATTATTTTTCAAGATTAAGAGCCCTAATCAAGTTCTAAGACAAGTTAACTCTCCAAGATCCTCTAATTTTGTGTGTTGGCCGAAAGATTTAGGTGAAATCCTAGGCTTGCTCGTCGACTTTTTGGAAGTGAAACGTGAAGGGAAGTTGGTTATAAGCTTGTAGTGGATGCATGAGAGTGATTGAAACTTGAAGAAGTGGAGCGAAACAAAAACTGTGGACAAAAAAATGAGTGGACTGTTTTGGCGGCTTTTGGGCTATTTTTAAGGTAAAATTCCTCCTTCTCTTGAAGTAATTGGATATTACCTATTGGTATAATGTATAGATGAACTTGTTCTAAAAAGAATGAAGATTAGAAAGTGTTTGGACAATTTTTGTGAAGTTGGGCTGAGAGCTAGACATGTTGGCGTCGTTGGATTTTGTTGGTTATTATTGTTGTTATTTAGACTTGTTGCATGTTATAATGGAGTAATATTGTTGTTAACAAGTTGATATAACTTCTATAGAAGTTTTGGAACTTGAATTGGAATAAAAAGGATTAAGGAAAGAGTTATCGGATTGTAGTTGTTGGCCGTAGAATCTATAAAACTGTTGGATATTGTCGTTGTCACCACCCGACCCCGGGTCCGCGACTGGTTCCCTACCTGGGAACCCTTACAGGTATACATCAGAGAAAATCAGCGAAACATACATAACCACATAACGTATAACAACAGACTAGCCGATAAGGCTACCTGTCACGACCCGACCCCGGGCCCGCGACTGGTGCTCTACCTGGGCACCCTTACAGGTATACATCAGAGATAATCAGCGGAACATACGTGAAACTTATAAAATAATACAACAGAAGTAAAACAACATGTTAGCCGATAGGGCTACCTTCCTGGACATATAATATATAACCGAAGCAGTTGCCTCATTTCCTTTACAAACTGACCCACAAAATGTGATTACAGACCTCCAAGAGTTTTAAGATAATACCGTGGACAGTGGCCCCGCCATACCCCTGAATATATATGAATCTACAACCTCGGGAAACTGCACAAGAGATAAGCCTCCGAGCAAATGGAGCTTTTTCCCAAAATTGAACCGAGATCCAAGAGCAAGGATCACCAACCCGGGTACCTAAAATCATGGCATGAACGCACTCTCGAAGGGTCAAGACAACAATTTAATATGGAACGGAAGTAAGGTACAACAATTAAAACATATCTGTATAAAAGCATGAAAGAGGTAAGTGTAAAAGAAGTAAATACCTGAACCTACCATGCCATTACCATCTCGTGAACTTGATTGTACCTTATCATCTTTTCCCATTTTTCAATAAACGTTATAGCCACTTTCTTACGTACATACTTAGGAAAAACATCAAGTTCATTACCATATAACTTACTTATCTTTCATAACCTAATCCGACCCTTTACGGAGGGACGCCTATACTACCCGGCCCAAACTGGGACGCGATAAAGTCACATAGTCTGCCCGTACAGGTATACTGCCCGACCCATTTCTGGGACGATGATGTCATATAGTCTGCCCGTAAAGGTATTGTTACACCCCGTAAATTCAAGAGGATAAGTTAAGAGCGTACGAAAGGAAAGAAGATTTGAATTTGGAAACTTAGGTTGGCAAAAAAAAAAAAGTTGTGGGCAGATTTTCAGTCAACTTTGGAGCGGTATATCTCTTAGTTCCTTAGGAGTTTTGAGGAGTTTTAAAAGACTAGAATGAAGGTTGTTGAGTCTAGTTTCCAACGCAACAAACCGCTCGTCGATTGGACATCGGGGTAGGAAGTTACGGGCGTTAGAAGTTCTATGGGCTGACGTAGAGGACAGATCTTCCCAGCAGGCGTCGCAGCGGCGCGGCGCCGTCGGCAGGGCCGCGGCGCCAGAATGCAAGAAATTCTCGAAGTGGCGCGGCAAGGGGCGGATTTTGACGCGTAAGGCGAAAAACAGGGGATATTTTGATAAAAGGCCTATGGGAGGGTGACAAGTGTCCCTCCCATCTTTTGACCAAAGGAGGGTCTTATTTTAGGGCCAAGTCTTCAAGACTTGACCATTTGCAAGGGTTTCCCAAAGAAAAATCCCTCTCCTCTCTCTCAAATTGATGAACCCCGGTGAGATTTTTGGAAAGGCTTCAAGAAGGAAAAGTGTTGGCAAGATTGTAGAGGGTTCGTGTGGGTAATTTTAAAGTGAAGAAGATTTCGGAAAGATGGCTTCTTGAGGTAAGATCTTTACCTTCTTGTGTAAATGAAGTTTTCAAGTTTTAGTAGTTAAGAAATGAGCCTGAGGCTGTTATATTAAAGTTTGAAAAGATTTGGGTCTTGTCGTCTTGTTGAAAACCAAAAATGGGCATGTTAGCCACTCATGTTGTAATCAATTCGGTTGTTAGCTAAAAATCGTTGCATGTTATAAATAGGAGGGTATATAATTGGTTATGACTTATATAACATGTTGGAATAACGAGATTGGATTAGAAAGGAAATTGAAAGGAAATTGATATTGTTGTGATATTGTAGCCGAATGTGGCTTGGAATTATTGGGTTGTTTTGTATTATTGTGGGGCAGAATTTTACGCGTCCTGTAAAGGCGTGTAATCCCCTTTTGGTTAGCTAAATTGTTGTGCCTTAAATGCGGCGTTTGGTTATTGAATTCGGACCTTGTAAAGGGTGGAAAAGTACGTAGAAACAAAGGAAGTGCTGTCCAATTTTTCCCGTAGAACAAGGGACTTTTCATTAGAATATACTACGTTGAAGCTAGAAGCTAATAGACATATTATGGTCATTATAAGTTGACATCTATGGACGGCATATTGGACTTGGCAAGTGGACTAAACATAAGAGGTATGTGGAAACTTTCTTATCTCTTGAGCATGAGTAGTTATAACTGTATGGTACGGTAGACGTACGTGATTTAAATAAAGTGAAGTCATTTGACATATTTGACTTGTTTTAAGGATGTCTAGTTGGTTGAGTTAGAGAATTAACTCACGTGTCCTTAAGGAAGAGTTATAAGAATGGTTTATCCTAATAAGGTAGACAAGGAATTCTTGACATGAGTAAGTATAGAATACTGGATTTGGGAAGTATTGATTCTTGAACTAATCCAAAGATAAGAGACCTGATTCCTGAGTTAAGAAATGTCACGACCCGAACCCGGGCCCGTGACTGGTGCCTTACCCCGGGCACCCTAGTGATACAACATCAGAGAAAATCAGCGGAAATAAAAACATGAACATGAATTAAGAGACAAGATAAATAAACAGGCCAACCAAAACAGTTGCCTTCATCATATATACATAAATACCCGACAGCTTATCCTTTTTACAAACTCCGCCACAACAGCATGCTCTGCACTCTAAGATTTTTACAATAGCTATGACGGGACAGGGCCCCGCCATACCCCTGAATGTATAAGAATCTACAGACTCAGGGTAACATACCAAAACATAAGTCTCCGAAGAAATGGGGCTTCCCGACACGCTGAACTGTGATCCTATGAGCGAGGATCCACAACCGACAGATTTCCACCGCGGCATTTAACGCAGCTTCAAGGAGGTCGCACAACAGTACCAAGTATGTGAATCAGAAAAGAGTAAATGAAATCATAATAGTCTATATAAAAGGAGACATGTATGATAACCGGATGAAATACGTGTCCTCGCCATCTCGTGGGACTCTGTAGAATCGCACCGAAATACGTGTCCTCGCCCATCTCGTGGGACTCGGTGTAAAAATCGATGAAGACGTGTCCCGCCATCTCGTGGGACTCGGTAAAATCAAATGGAATACGTGTCCTCGCCCATCTCGTGGGACTCGGTGTATAATCAAATGGAATACGTGTCTCGCCCATCTCGTGGGACTCTTGTATAATCAAATGAAATCGTGTCCCGCCCATCTCGTGGGACTCGTAGAATCGTTCATAACAAATCAACCGGCCCTCCATCGAGAGACGCGGGGGTACAGAAATACAACAAAGGCTATCACAACAAGCATAGGCAAGTTTCACAACAACAAGCATAGGCAAGCTTCACAACCACAAGCATAGGCAAGCTTCACGACAACAAGCATAGGCAAGCTATACACAACTCAAAGTACTTTCATTTTATGCCAAAGTCCGGGTTTTAACCCTAAGGTACTACGTACGTTAAATTACTTTTAAAGATCCATTTCTTTTACAAAGGTCACGACACCGTAGTATAAAAATAGAGTGACTAACATTGTTAAGTAAACCAAAATGCTTTCCTTTGTAAAATCAAGTAACAACCTTATTTTCCAAACGTTCAAGTTTGCCTAATTTCAAATGCTCAAGTTTCTCATTTTAGAAAAGGTTTCGTAGTTCATAGTTTTAATCCTTTAAACATAATTCTCCTTTAAACGTTTTGAGAAACATATGCCTTATAGGTGAGTAGGTTATTCTTGTTTATAAACAATCTTATTAAGCAGTCATGATCTAGGAAATGTAATATCATTTTGTCTCATCTTAGCTTCTATGCAGATGGAGGTTTCTAGTGGTTTTAATAATACTTCATTAGTCTTTACATTTCCCTTTATTAACGCCGCTGGTTTGTCGATACTTATTCGATTTCAAATCAAGAAACATTATTCCTTTTAAAACCAAGTACTCATTACTCACGAATGAGGTTTCACCCAAAATTCATACATTTAAGTCAAGTCTCTTATCTTCTAAAATCGGTAAACCATTCTCTTTATCTCTCTTAAGACGTTATACCTAACTTCCCATAAAGCTAGTATAACTCTTATGTTTTCAAAGCCAAGTATTACTCTTCTTTCAAAAGGTCTTTTGAAACACTTCAAGTTCTTTATTACTACACATCAAATCCGTTATAAGTCAAATCATTACCCTTTGAAACCACAAAGCATTTTCTTACCTACATAAAGTCATTATAACCAACTTCCCATAAAGCGTTATAACACTTTATGTTTCAAACCAATCAAATACATTAAACACGTACGCTTCACCGTACTACATAGTTATACACATATCATGCTAGAACAGATAGGAAGAGGTTCACATACCTCGCGACGACATCGACTAATAGCAAAGCGCTCAAGTACCTCGAACCGTTGGCTACACCTTAAGCCAAGTAGACCACGCCACACGAGTATTTCAACCTATAGAGGCCACTGGCGCCTATTAACATCTTAGATCTCAATGTAGAATATCTTACGTAAAATTCGCGGCACCTCCCACGCATAACAGAAATCTCTCCTCTATCGAGGCCGGCTACCAAGCCAACCAGGGATTTGCACGCCTAACGGACGTGTACAATTCTACTCACAGTAATACTACACAAGTCTACTGTAATACAGTCCTATGTAATTACAGTTCAGTTCACTTCTTAAAATTCAGGCTTAAGTCGCAAGACATTGCCGTAAGTATTATTCAGGCTTAAGTCGAAAGACATTGCCGCACAACTATGTTCAGTTCTATATATAGTATACTTAACTATATACTCCTACAACATGTAATTTCCAATTACAAATGTATGTCAAGAATGTTTACCTCGATAAGCCCAAAATTATCCGAGTTTATATGTCGATCCCGAGCAAGGTTTAGCTCCGTGCGCTCCAACCCGCTCCAAACAACCCTTAGAAGTTCTAACCAACTTCTACTTAACACTTCAACCGACTATGAAGGTTTTTCCTTAGGGTTTCGTTTTTGACTGAGGGAAGTATAATAGTATTTTCTGGGCTTTTGTAAAAGTGTAACCTTGGGAATACTACAAGGTATTTGGGCCAAGGTATTTGGGCATTATAACAATACTTGGAGAGTATTTCTATACCACAAAGGGGGGGGGGTATTATACGAAGACAACTAGGCTAGGGGGGGGGGGTACCCCACGGCTAACCACTACAAAGGGGGAGGGGGATACTTTCGGCCAAGGGGCCTTCTCAAAAGGGGGAGGGGGGTGTGGTGGACGAAAGAACAAGAGGGAGGGAGTATTTTGAGACTTAGATAGATTGCTCAAGTTTGGATGAAATAACTCTTCAACTTAGAGGGGTATTTATAGGTCAAGGAATGGCCAACCAATGGCCAAGATCCATCCAAGTGTTAGGCAAGTGTAAGGCCAAGATCAAGCCAAGTGCACCTTATCCATCTACCACCAAAATATCCTACCTAACCCTTTACCAAGAAACAACACAAAAAACGTGCCATTGATGCCTTTGCCGTCCACTTCTCACATCCAATGTGAGGGTGACACATGTCACCCTCCCGTTGGTCCAAAATGTTTCGTCTCTCGGAAAAATCCGCAAAAATTATTAATGACATAGCCGGAATTTTCCCTACGAAAGTCGTGGAAACGCTTCGTCGAAAACGACTCCTTTCTCGGCACTTGTGCACAAATTCGAACCTATGCCTATTTTGAGGCTCAATTGTATACGACGCCTCACGTGCATACCTGGAAATACGGTATAACATTCTCCTCCTTAGAAACATTCGTCCGAATGTTCCTTCTCAAGACGGATAACGATAAAGTTCTTCTAACAAGTTGCCAACGCCACAACCGCCACGAAATAACACACGCACGCAAATACTTATATCCAAGTCCACGAGGAAACACTCTAATATCACAAACTTTTGTCACTTTGCCGCGAGGTTCTAGTGTCACCCGCGATCCAACAAATGGTACCGATCGCACGCGATCCCCGAGGTCTAAAATATACATCCTCCGCACCTTCTCCCTTTACGAAGTGATCATATCTATGCTCGCAATACATGCTCGCTTCTACCCTTACTCGTCGTACTCTTCTCGAACACTTGAACTCTTCTAGTATACGCACTACACTTCCTCATCGCTTGTTTCAAAACCTTGGAGTCACCACCTCCAACTTGGTTATCTTACTAGCCTCAATCTTCCTTAAGGCCATTCCGCCTTCACGACCGCTTCAGTCGAACACACCCACGAACTCATACGATGGTCAACTAAACTTGGGCCTAGCACCCTCGTGACTTACCACCGCGTGACCACCCAGTGACCCCACTGAACAGCCGCGGGTTGGCCCGCAACATGGCCCCAACCCGACCCACTTAACGCATCACGCTCTTGTTTCCGATCCTAACAATCTTATTTATACAAGTCATGAAAGCTACCACTTCCATTTTACACTACCCAAGGAATTATCCTAACACATTTATACGCAAACCAAGTATTTCAACAAAGACAATCCAGAAAATCTTTTATTCAAGATGACCTACCTCTAAGGTCTCAACACGAAATATTCTAAGGTTCACACTTTCCATGCCCCATACATAACCTTTCAACTAACCATGCTTTCTAACTCATAACCAACATAACGCTATCCGAACGTAGCAATAAGAAGGTCATTATATCATGTATACAAATCTCTGAGGGTTAAGGATATACGAATCTACCGCTCCACTCTAATCATAAGCACGCCTGCAGGCGTATAGCAGAAGGTGATGAACTGCCATCGACCGTAGTCGAGTCATTCTGCTTGCATCCTTCCTACTAGACAGTTCCTCGTCATATGGCCTGACGTCGCAGAAAAACAAGCACCGATGAAAGACGACATTCCCGATGACGCTCATACATCGTGCACACCGAGGAAAACTCAACCCGATCGGCTTGAACCCATGTATATCGTGAACTGTAAGCCCCGAGCTCGACCGGCTCGAATACCCCGAACGCCCCGACGATCGTGGGGACCACTGTCGGTGGAGGTACATAACTAGATCGCTGGAGGCGGTCCGCCTCGAAAGTTACCAAAGGACCCTGCTGTTCGCCTCTTCACGATCTCGGCCATTCCGCCGACCTCTCCGTGCCTCACATCCTAGTGCATGAGCTTGCATGCGGGCAATGTCCATGCCCGGTGAAGAGCTACACACGCACAAGCCTCGCCAAGTAATCATCCACCCGATGACGAGCGGTACTCGCCCTCCATATCAGCTACCACATTGGAACATACCGAGCCAATGAGTCGAACTCCACATTGTACTCTCTAACCGCCCGCCCGCCCCGCTCAACGCCAAAATATGTCGGCCGAGCCCTCCTCATTTGTGGGGCAAGAAATGTGCAAGAAAAGCCCTTGAGAACTCGTCATACGGCCGGAAGTGCATGCTCTTCCCGACAACTCCACGAATCAAACCAGTCAATCGCAGATCACGCATTGATGCGAACCCAATACCACCGACTGCCTCAAACTCGATCACTCATGATCCGTGAGCTGTCGGATAAACTCCGAGGGTCATCCTCGCTCGATCCATAGAACACCGGCGAGGCTACAACTCGTAAAGTCCGTAGCCTCAAATCGCTCGGGGTGAACTACG
The DNA here is from genome assembly GCA_029844215.1 of Przewalskia tangutica. Classification (NCBI taxonomy): domain Eukaryota; kingdom Viridiplantae; phylum Streptophyta; class Magnoliopsida; order Solanales; family Solanaceae; genus Przewalskia; species Przewalskia tangutica. The sequence goes on from CM056725.1 coordinate 50,067,768, forward strand.
AGTGCTATCAAATGGGCTGGAATCCGCCTTTCACTTATCCTCATATCTCGCCACGACTCGCCAAGAATCGCCATCTCCTTGTAACCCATCTCATCTGCTCCAGCCGTGGGGACCGAGGCTCGTGTATCAGAGTCTCAGCAGCCCACCGCCGCGCTCTAAACTCTGGCCGGGCGGCGTCGCGAAACTCGCCTTCGGAAGCACTGCTCAGTAATCGCTCGCGCCCGCACTCTCTCAGATCTCACTACGCCTCGATCGCTTTGCCCATCGGGCTCAGGTGCCTTACGCGAGGCATAATCGGTAAAGGAAATGAATACGCTGGAGGGTCCAACTTATCACACAGCTCTCTAGGGCACGATCTCAGAATGAGAAGAATGGAAACCAATCCTAAATGTCCTATAACCTCCTGATTATAGATGTGGTGCACAACACACCGATAATCAAGACTCTACTAGACACGGTCTGTAGACACTTTCCGAGGACTAACTGCTCTGATACCACTTTTGTCACGACCCGAACCTGCCGTGGATCGTGCCTACCCCGGGCACCCTAGTGATACAACATCAGAGAAAATCAGCGGAAATAAAAACATGAACATGAATTAAGAGACAAGATAAATAAACAGGACAACCAAAACAGTTGCCTTCATCATATATATACATAAATACCCGAACAGTTATCCTTTTACAAACCTCGCCACAACTAAGCATGCACTCTAAGATTTTTACAATAGCTATGACGGGTGGCCCGCCATACCTCAATGTATAAGAATCTATGCACTGAGGTAACATACCAAAATATAAGCCTCAAGAAATGGGGCTTCCCGACACGAATCAGGATCCTGAGCGAGGATCCACAACCGATGTACTTCCACTGCGGCATGACGCAGCCGAAGGAGGTCGATAACAGTACTAAGTATGTGAAATCAGAAAAGACATAAATGAAATCATAATAGTCTATATAAAGCGGGAGACATGTATGATAACCGGATGAAATCGTGTCCTCGCCATCTCGTGGGACTCGGTGTAGAATCGCACGAAATACGTGTCCCCGCCCATCTCGTGGGACTCGTAAAAATCGGATGAAATGCGTGTCCCTGCCATCTCGTGACTCGGTGTAAAATCAAATGGAATACGTGTCCTCGCCATCTCGGGACTCGGTATAATCAAATGGAATACGTGTCCTGCCATCTCGTGGGACTCGTGTATAATCAAATGAAATACGTGTCCTCGCCCATCTCGTGGGACTCGTAGAATCGCTCATAACAAATCAACCGCCTCCATCGAGACGCGGTACAAAAATACAACAAAGGCTATCACAACAAGCATAGGCAAGTTTCATAACAACAAGCATAGGCAAGCTTCACAACCACAAGCATAGGCAAGCTTCACGACAACAAGCATAGGCAAGCTATACACAACTCAAAGTACTTTCATTTTATGCCAAAGTCCGGTTTTAACCTAAGGTACTACGTGACGTCGTTAAATTACTTTTAAAGATCCATTTCTTTTACAAAGGTCACCGATACGTAGTATAAAAATAGAGTGACTAACATTGTTAAGTAAACCAAAATGCTTTCCTTTGTAAAATCAAGTAACAACCTTATTTTCCAAACGCTCAAGTTTGCCTAATTTCAAATGCTCAAGTTTCTCATTTTAGAAAAGGTTTCGTAGTTCATAGTTTTAACTTTAAACATAATTCTCCTTTAAACGTTTTGAGAAACATATGCCTTATAGGTGAGTAGGTTATTCTTGTTTATAAACAATCTTATTAAGCAGTCATGATCTAGGAAATGTAATATCATTTTGTCTCATCTTAGCTTCTATGCAGATGGAGGTTTCTCGGTTTTAATAATACTTCATTAGTCTTTACATTTCCCTTTATTAACGCCGTGGTTTGTCGATACTTATTCGATTTCAAATCAGAAACATTATTCCTTTTAAAACCAAGTACTCATTACTCACGAATGAGGTTTCACCCAAAATTCATACATTTAAGTCAAGTCTCTTATCTTCTAAAAATCGGTAAACCATTCTCTTTATCTCTCTTAAGACGTTATACCTAACTTCCCATAAAGCTAGTATAACTCTTATGTTTTCAAAGCCAAGTATTACTCTTCTTTCAAAAGGTCTTTTGAAACACTTCAAGTTCTTTATTACTACACATCAAATCTATAAGTCAAATCAGTTACCCTTTGAAACCACAAAGCATTTTCTTACCTACATAAAGCTGTTATAACCAACTTCCCATAAAGCCGTTATAACACTTTATGTTTCAAACCAATCAAATACATTAAACACATGTACGTCTACCGCATTTACATAGTTATACACATATCATGCTAGAACAGATAGGAAGAGGTTCACATACCTCGCGACGATTCGACTAATAGCAAAGCGCTCAAGTACCTCAAACCGTCGGCTACACCTTAAGCCAAGTAGACCACGCCACACGTAGTATTTCAACCTATAGAGGCCACAAGGCACCTATTAACATCTTAGATCTCAATGTAGAACATCTTACAGAAAATTCGGCAGCACCTCCCCCCCCGTAACAGCGTAAATCTCCTCCTCTATCGAGGCCGGCTACCAAGCCAACCAGGGGTTTGCACGCCTAACCTGACGTGTACAATTCTACTCACAACAATACTACACAAGTCTCATCAGAATACACCCTATGTAATTACGATTCGATTCACTTCTTAAAATTCAGCTTAAGTCGCAAGACATTGCGTAAGTATTATTCAGCTTAAGTCGAAAGACATTGACGACAACTATGTTCAGTTCTATATATAGTATACTTAACTATATACTCCTACAACATGTAATTTCCAATTACAAATGTATGTCAAGAATGTTTACCTCGATAAGCCCAAAATTATCCGAGTTTATATGTCGATCCTGAGCAAGGTTTAGCTCCTACTCCGTGCGCTCCAACCCGCTCCAAACAACCCTTAGAAGTTCTAACCAACTTCTACTTAACACTTCAACCGACTATGAAGGTTTTTCCTTAGGGTTTCGTTTTTGACTGAGGGAAGTATAATAGTATTTTCTGGGCTTTTGTAAAAGTGTAACCTTGGGAATACTACAAGGTATTTGGGCCACGGTATTTGGGCATTATAACAATACTTGGAGAGTATTTCTATACCACAGGGTATTATACGAAGACAACTAGGCTAGGTACCCACCTAACCACTACAAAGGGAGGGGATACTTTCGCCAAGGGCCTTCTCAAAAGGAGGGGTGTGGTGGACGAAATAACAAGAGGGAGGGAGTATTTTGAGACTTAGATAGATTGCTCAAGTTTGGATGAAATAACTCTTCAACTTAGAGGGGTATTTATAGGTCAAGGAATGGCCAAGATCCATCCAAGTGTTAGGCAAGTGTAAGGCCAAGATCAAGCCAAGTGCACCTTATCCATCTACCACCAAAATATCCTACCTAACCCTTGACCAAGAAACAACACAAAAAACGTGCCATTGATGCCTCTGCGCCCACTTCACGCCCAATGTGAGGTGACACATGTCACCCTCCCGCTGGTCCAAAATGTTTCGCCTCTAAAAATCCGCAAAAATTATTAATGACATAGCGGAATTTTCCCCTACGAAAGTCAGGAAACGTTTCGTCGAAAAACGACTCCTTTCGGCACTTGTGCACAAATTCGAACCTATGCCTATTTTGAGGCTCAAATTGTATACGTACGCCCTCACGTACATACTCTGAAATACGGGGTATAACAAGAAACTTGCCTTGTAAAGTTAAGATATTTGAAGTATTTTGAAAGTAGTGTAACTTGAATTGAAGTACAAGCCTCTTGGTTATAGAGAGAACAAAGTTGTCTATAAGACATAAAGAGTTATAACGGCTTTATGGGAAGTTAGTTATGACGGCTTTATGAGAGGATAAGGATGTCCTAGTTTCTAATGCATAAGGTTAGTATAACGGCTTTATGGGAAGTTGGTTATAATAACCTTATGGAAGGTTAAAGGAACGGTTTTTCTCGAGTGGATAAACAAGATAAAAGAATGGATGCTAAGAAAGGCAATTTGATTTAAAGGCATCAATTGCTTAAAGTTATAAATGAGGGTCACTTGATTTAGAAGCCGAAGTATATTTCTAATAGTATAGTGACTTGTTTGAAATGTAGTAAGCCTTGATACTACGGGTGCTAGTATCTTGGGGTCTTATGTGGAAAAGGGATCTTGGAAAAAAATAGAAATACATAGTACTTTGGGTTGAATTTCCTCGGACTTGTTAAGTGATATGAAAGTGCCTTAAGGTCATAAAATGAGATCCATTTTGTATGTTAATGAAAGTCTAAAGAAGTTAGGAGTTACTTGGACGTACCGTCAGTGATGGAGGATTCCACGGGTATGCTTCCATTGCCTCCTCATGAGTCTACCGACGCATGCGGTGATGTGGGATTCCACGTATGCTTCCCTGGTCATAGTATGAGTTACTGGACGCACGACGGTGATGTGGGATTCCACGGGTTTGCTTCCATGGTCTTAGTATGAGTTTACGGGACATACCGTCGGTGATGTGGGATTCCACTGTATGCACCGTGGACATGCTTACGATGAGGGATCCCGAGGCATGTAGTTTGAGGGGTAAGAGTATACCTGAGGGGTAAATCCCCAAGATAGTTATACCACCTGTTTCCGTGGATTTGCTACCCACGATGCGAGGAATACCTCATGCGAGTCCTTATGGGCTTACGCGGTGAAATAGTCCCATGCGGGCGGGTACACTATGCGAGAATACCACGCGAGTCCTTATGGGCTTACGCGGTGAAATAGTCCCACGCGGCGGTACATTTACGCGAGAAATACCTCATGCGGGTCCACACGACTACGCGGTGAAATAGTCCTGCGGGTAGGATTGCTTAAGGATACCGCAGCGAGTGGTCCCGCTGATCGCGAGTCATGTACCCGACGGGAATTCCACGCATGAGATATATATATGTATGTATTGTGTATGTACGCCGACAACGGTGAGGTAGGATGCCACGCGCGTCACATGGTTGTATTTACTTTATGGTCGCGGCAGCGATGGGATTCCACGCGCAGGATATAGGTATATACGTGTTGTATGTGGGTACGCCGACATTGAGGTAGGATACCACGAGCGCCACATGGTTAGATTTGTGTACGCACGGTGAGGTAGGATACCACGCAGCGTCACATGGTTAGTTTTGTGTATGCCGACGGTGAGGAAGGATGCCACGCGCGTCACGTAGTTAGATTTTACACTAGCGGCCGGCGGTGACGGGAATCCACGGGCGCTTGGATATTTGGTCGTGTTCATAGCCCGCGTGACTATGGTTCATATGTCGAGGCAGTCGCTTAAGGTAAAAATATGACTTTCATTACTTCCACTTCAGCAAGGCACAGTGTACTGTTAATTTGGTTATCATATATGTCTTCAGCTGTATTTTTGACTATTATGATTTAAATTACAGTACTTTCAGTTTTGCATACTTGGTACATATTTTGTACTGACCTCCTTCGGGGGGCTACGTTCATGCCGCAGGTTGAGGTACATAGCTTGCTGATCCGCGCCTTAGATCACCGTCATTCGAAAGCTCCATTTCTCGAGGCTTATGGTTCCTCAAGTCGCTGACTTTTGTACATTCAGGGGTATGGCGGGGCCCTGTCCCGTCACAGTTGTTATGTAAACTCTTAGAGGTCTGTAGTCATATATTGTGGGTCACTTAATTTTTTTTTTTTGAGGTAACTGCTTTTGGATTTTGTTTATATCCAGGAAGGTAGCCTTATCGGCTAGCCTATTATTTATTTCATTTGTTAAATCTTATGTATGTTCCGCTGATTATCTCTGATGTATACCTGTAAGGGTGCCCAGGTAGGGCACCAGTCGCGGGCCCGGGGTCGGGTCGTGACAAAAGTGGTATCAGAGCAGTTAGTCCTCGGAAAGTGTCTACAGACCGTGTCTAGTAGAGTCTTAATTATCGATGTGTTGTGCACCACATCTATAATCAGGAGGCTGCAGGACATTTAGGATTGGTTTCCATTCTTCTTACTCTAAGATCGTGCGATAGAGCTGTGTGGTTAGGGTTGTCTCTCCCTAACAAGTTATGTTGTTTGCAGCTACGAAAGCGCAAAGACTGAAAGATTATGTGGATTGCGTATCCAGGTTGGTAATGTTTGTAGTATAGTTGGTATTGAGACATACAACTATACAGATTTATGTATGGGGGTCACATATGTGTTGCCTAGGATGATTTTAGATTACCAGGATTTGGTAAGGACTAAATGAATATCGGGAAGGTATGAACAGTTAAGGAACTCTCATCAAGGTTTTACGTGCTAATTTGAGATAATTAGGTGATGATGAGTTGTGTGAGAATGAAATGGACCCTTAAGAGGTTAATTAAGGGACTTAATGGGAGACTATGTTTATAAATTAAGCTACGTGGTATGCTTAAGAGGATTGTACGGATGAGATCCGTGTGGAGTAAGTAATGGTTGTTATGTTCAAGACGATACGATTGTGGTATTATGAGAAGTTAGTGTACCCGCCTATGGGGTGGGATCAGTTGATAGTAGTCCCGCTACGTGACAGGGTCACGAGGGTACAAGCCCGAGTCTAGTTAATCATTTTACGGGTTTATGGATGCATTCCACCGGAACCAGGTTGTGAGAGCCGGAAATGGCCTTCTATTGTTTAACTTAGTAACTCCAAGATTGGAGGCCACCTTTATTATGGAAGTTATGTACGTAAGCTAGAATAAGTTTGGAAGTACGGAAAAGAGTACGACCGGTAAGGAAGTGAGCAACCAAGTGTGAAAGAAATGGAACCTGAATCCTTGAGAACCTTTCAAGGTGACTACACCCGTGAGTGATGGGTGGTAGCTGAGCGGATATATAATAATTGCCCGGTGGCACTCGATGATCAAGATTATGAAGGAGAGATAAGCTCTCCCCCCCACATAAAAAGATAGTTTTGCGTATTATGGGGTTGTGTGTACCCATGTTGTTAAGCGATGGATGTGAGATCGTAGGATCTTGATGTCGTTGTGCAAGGTTACGCTTTAGATAACCGTGAGAAAAGTATAGTATTGTGGAAAAAATGGTATGAAGGGGTTGTAAAAGGAACCGTCGCTAATTACTAAATTGACTCCAAAGAACATTCGGGACGAATGTTTCTAAGGGGAAGAATGTTACACCAGTAAATTCAAGAGGATAAGTTAAGAGCGTTTAAAGGAAAGAAGATTTGAATTTGGAAACTTAGGTTGGCAAAAAAAAAAAGGTTGTGGGCAGATTTTCACCAACTTTGGAGCGGTATATCTCTTAGTTCCTTAGGAGTTTTGAGGAGTTTTAAAAGACTAGAATGAAGGTTGTTGAGTCTAGTTTCCAATGCAACAAACCGCTCGTCGATTGGACATCGGGGTAGGAAGTTACGGGCGTTAGAAGTTCTATGGGCTGACGCAGAGGACAGATCTTCCAGAAGCGTCGCAGCCAGCGCCGTCAGCGGCAGCGCGCCGATATTTCCGAAAGTCCTCGAGGTTGCAGCGCTGCGCCGAATGCGGGCGCGCCGGAATGCGAGAAATTCTCGAAGTGGAGGCCGCCAGCGCCAAGGCGGGATTTTGACGCGGTAAGGGGCGAAAAACAGGGGATATTTTGATAAAAGGCCTATGGGAGGGTGACAAGTGTCCCTCCCATCTTTTGACCAAAGGAGGGTCTTATTTTAGGGCCAAGTCTTCAAGACTTGACCATTTGCAAGGGTTTCCCAAAGAAAAATCCCTCTCCTCTCTCTCAAATTGATGAACCCCGGTGAGATTTTTGGAAAGGATTCAAGAAGGAAAAGTGTTGGCAAGCTTGTAGAGGGTTCGTGTGGGTAATTTTAAAGTGAAGAAGATTTCGGAAAGAGGGCTTCTTGAGGTAAGATCTTTACCTTCTTGTGTAAATGAAGTTTTCAAGTTTTAGTAGTTAAGAAATGAGCCTGAGGCTGTTATATTAAAGTTTGAAAAGATTTGGGTCTTGTCGTCTTGTTGAAAACCAAAAATGGGCATGTTAGCCACTCATGTTGTAATCAATTCGGTTGTTAGCTAAAAATCGTTGCATGTTATAAATAGGAGGGTATATAATTGGTTATGACTTATATAACATGTTGGAATAACGAGATTGGATTAGAAAGGAAATTGAAAGGAAATTGATATTGTTGTGATATTGTAGCCGAATGTGGCTTGGAATTATTGGGTTGTTTTGTATTATTGTGGGGCAGAATTTTACGCGTCCTGTAAAGGCGTGTAATCCCCTTTTGGTTAGCTAATTTGTTGTGCCTTAAATGCGGCGTTTGGTTATTGAATTTGGACCTTGTAAAGGGTGGAAAAGTACGTAGAAACAAAGGAAGTGCTGTCCAATTTTTCCCGTAGAACAAGGGACTTTTCATTAGAATATACTACGTTGAAGCTAGAAGCTAATAGACGTATTATGGTCATTATAGGTTGACATCTATGGACGGCATATTGGACTTGGCAAGTGGACTAAACATAAGAGGTATGTGGAAACTTTCTTATCTCTTGAGCATGAGTAGTTATAACTGTATGGTACGGTAGACGTACGTGATTTAAATAAAGTGAAGTCATTTGATATATTTGACTTGTTTTAAGGATGTCTAGTTGGTTGAGTTAGAGAATTAACTCACGTGTCCTTAAGGAAGAGTTATAAGAATGGTTTATCCTAATAAGGTAGACAAGGAATTCTTGACATGAGTAAGTATAGAATACAGGATTTGGGAAGTATTGATTCTTGAACTAATCCAAAGATAAGAGACCTGATTCCTGAGTTAAGAAACTTGCCTTGTAAAGTTAAGATATTTGAAGTATTTTGAAAGTAGTGTAACTTGAATTGAAGTACAAGCCTCTTGGTTATAGAGAGAACAAAGTTGTCTATAAGACATAAAGAGTTATAACAGCTTTATGGGAAGTTAGTTATGACGGCTTTATGAGAGGATAAGGATGTCCTAGTTTCTAATGCATAAGGTTAGTATAACGGCTTTATGGGAAGTTGGTTAAAATAACCTTATGGAATGTTAAAGGAACGGTTTTTTCTCGAGTGGATAAACAAGATAAAAGAATGGATGCTAAGAAAGGCAATTTGATTTAAAGGCATCAATTGCTTAAAGTTATAAATGAGGGTCACTTGATTTAGAAGCCGAAGTATATTTCTAATAGTATAGTGACTTGTTTGAAATGTAGTAAGCCTTGATACTACGGGTGCTAGTATCTTGGGGTCTTATGTGGAAAAGGGATCTTGGAAAAAAATAGAAATACATAGTACTTTGGGTTGAATTTCCCCGGACTTGTTAAGTGATATGAAAGTGCCTTAAGGTCATAAAATGAGATCCATTTTGTATGTTAATGAAAGTCTAAAGAAGTTAGGAGTTACTTGGACGTACCATCAGTGATGGAGGATTCCACGGGTATGCTTCCATTGCCTCTCATGAGTCTACCGACGCACTGCAGTTGATGTGGGATTCCACGTATGCTTCCTCGGTCATAGTATGAGTTACTTGGACGCATCGCAAAGTGATGCGCGATTCCACGCATGCTTCCATGGTCTTAGTATGAGTTTACGGGGACATACCGTCAGTGATGTGGGATTCCACGGGTATGCACCGTGGACATGCTTACGATGAGGGATCCCGAGGCATGTAGTTTGAGGGGTAAGAGTATACCTGAGGGGTAAATCCCCAAGATAGTTATACCACCTGTTTCCGTGGATTTGCTACCCACGATGCGAGGAATACCTCATGCGAGTCCTTATGGGCTTATGCGGGTGAAATAGTCCCATGCGGGCGGGTACAACCTATGCGAGGAATACCTCATGCGAGTCCTTATGGGCTTATGCGGGTGAAATAGTCCCATGCGGGCGGGTACAGCCTATGCGAGGAATACCTCATGCGGGTCCACACGACCTATGCGGGTGAAATAGTCCCAGGGGTAGGATTGCTTAAGGATACTGCAGGCGAGTGGTCCTGCTTTGATCGCGAGTCATGTACCCGAGACGGGGAATTCCACGGGCATGAGATATATATATGTATGTATTGTGTATGTGTACGCCGACAGTGAGGTAGGATGCCACGGGCGCGTCACATGGTTGTATTTACTTTTACGGTCATTTGCGACGGGGGATTCCACGGGCAGAGGATATAGGTATATACGTGTTGTATGTGGGTACGCCGACAGTGAGGTAGGATACCACGAGCGCGTCACATGGTTAGATTTGTGTGTACGCCGACAGTGAGGTAGGATACCACGAGCGCGTCACATGGTTAGTTTTGTGTGTATGCCGACAGTGAGGAAGGATGCCACGGGCGCGTCACAGAGTTAGATTTTACACCCAATGGCTGGCGGTGATGGGGAATCCCACGGGCGCGCTTGGATATTTGAGGGCTGGTGTTCATAGCCCTGGTGTGACTATGGTTCATATGTTGAGGCAGGCAATTTAAGGTAAAAATATGACTTTCATTACTTCCACTTCAGCAAGGCACAGTGTATTGTTAATTTGGTTATCATATATGTCTTCAGCTGTATTTTTGACTATTATGATTTAAATTACAGTACTTTCAGTTTTGCATACTTGGTACATATTTTGTAATCGACCTCCTCGGGCCGCTCATGCCGCAGTTGAGGTACATAGCTTGTCGATCCGCGCCTAGGATCACTGCTCATTCGAAAGCTCCATTTCTCCGGAGGCTTATGGTTCCCTGAAGTCGTTGACTTTTGTACATTCAGGGGTATGGCGGGGCCCTGTCCCGTCACAGTTGTTATGTAAACTCTTAGAGGTCTGTAGTCATATATTGTGGGTCACTTAATTTTTTTTTTTTGAGGTAACTGCTTTTGGATTTTGTTTATATCCAGGAAGGTAGCCTTATCGGCTAGCCTATTATTTATTTCATTTGTTAAATCTTATGTATGTTCCGCTGATTATCTCTGATGTATACCTGTAAGGGTGCCTAGGTAGGCACCGCATGGGCCCGGGTCGGTCGTGACAGTATATCGCCTGCCCATTTCGGGACGATAATGTCATATAGTCCGCCGTAAGGTATACCGCCTGCCCATTTCTGGACGATAATGTCATATAGTCCGCCTAAGGTATACGCCCGCCCATTTCTCGGGACGATAATGTCATATAGTCCGCCTGAAGGTATACCGCCTCGCCATTTCTCGGGACGATAATGTCATATAGTCTGCCCGTAAAGGTATACTGCCAGACCCATTTCTGGGACGATAATGTCATATAGTCTGCCCGTAAAGGTATACTGCCCGGCCCATTTCTGGGACGATAATGTCATATAGGATCCGGGAATTTACCCAACGTACTACGCACCTCTACTCCTTTAGAAGGACTCTTTTTCAAATAAAACTTCCAAGACACTAACAACCGTAGTATCAAGTCATCTCTACTTTTCAAGACAAGTCACATTACTTTTTTTAGAAATACAATTACCGGCTTCTAAATTACGTGACTTCTTACTTAAAAACCTTAAGCAATTGGTACCTTTAAAACAAATTGCCCTTCTTTATTTCAAATCATTTCTTTGCTTACATTACTGAAGAAAACCATTCTTTTAATCTTCCATAAAGTTGTTATAACCAACTTCCCATAAAGCCGTTATAACTCTTTACATCTTAAACAATTCATTCCTTTTATAACCAAGAGACTTATACTTGGTGCGTTGTGAGTAAGTTATACTTATTTATAATGATCTTATTCAAGTAGCCATGATCTAGAAAATGTAATACAATTTTGTCTTATCCTAGCTTCTATGCAGATGGAGAATTCTACTTATTTTAATATAATTTATCGGTATTACATTTTCCTTTATTAACGCTGCAATGGCTTGTTCGATACTTACTCCCATTCGTGCCGTGAATTAGCCAAGTCAACTCGACTCCAAATACTTCCTAACGACTCTTACCAATATCCCCCATAAGACTTGGTAAGGACTTAGGATTTCTTAGACGTAGTTTTTTCATAGAGTAAATCAACATAACTACCTCTTAACTTCTAAGAGTAGACGGAATCATGAAATACTACTACGTGTATATTTCATACATAGAATCATGCCAAAGGAAGGAAGAGGTTCACATACCTCGCGACGATTGTCGACAAGTAGCAAAATGCTCCAAAGTACTTCAACCTTGAGCTATTCCATTCTTCAAGTAGGATACGCTATACTTAGTACTTCAACCTATCATGGTCACAATACGTCCATTAACCTCTTACTTCAAACGTAGAATATTCTAAGGGCTATGTCGCCAAATTCTACGGAAAATCGGACAGCACCTCCTTTGTTTCTACTACTATGCCACCTTTTTCAAGGCCGAATACAATAACCAAACACGCCACATTTAAGGCCCAAACAATGCAATCAACAATAGGGGATTACACGCCTACTAGACGTGTAAAATTCCGCCCCACAATAGATAACAAACTAAAACAACTACTAGCCCATTTTCGGCCAACTTGAAGTACAACAATACCAAATCTTATCCAATTTCCATTTCAATCCAAATTGTTAGCATATCATGATATCAAGTCGCAATCGATTATAACTACTATAATCCTCAAGTAAGCAACATGCGACGATTTCTAATAAACGACCAAATAGTAATCCAACTTCAAGGCTAATATAACATTTCGATTTAAGCTACAAGCAATCCATAATACTTATGAACTTCAACATATCAACTTCATGCTAGCAACATGTAAAGCTAACAACAATATATATATATAATCTTGTAACACTATTAAGAGACAAGATTATACCTCAACGAATCTCAATCCAACTCCAACCAAGTCGCCTTAGCAACTTAGAGCCTCTTCAAGATACTTCAATCCACTACTGAGACCCTTAGAACCATACCAACAATTTCCTTCAAACTTCCAATCCAAAACCTAGAAAGCAACTAGGTTTTCACTTTGACTAATACGAAAACTATCTTTTTCCGAGATTTTTCTATTGAGATACACTTACAATACACTCATGAACCTTGGTTTAAAGTATGGGGCTTAACGAACAAGAAACGAATTTTTTTCCTTCTTTCCCTATGTGAACCCGAGAGCTAAGCTCTTGATGTTCTTCAAGTTGTGTGAAATTTTGGCTAAGTGTTAAGCTTGTCTTGCACTACTAATATTATATAGTGTAATGGAGGGTCAAGATATAAACAAATGGGTGGTTTGGATGAGGTCTTAACAAATATCAAGGCTAATGTGGACCCATTGACTTAGTCAATATTGTCAAGCTCACTACATTGCAAGACTTGTCTTCCTAACAAGGGTCAAATGACCATTGTGTCCATGTTCAAATCGTCCAAGCTCACTTAAGGGGGGTGACACGTGTCGCCCTCCCATTCGTCACAATATTACGTTTTCCGACAATTTCATAATTCCGATAAATTTTTACAAGTCTCAAATCTTAACACTTGTGAGTTCTTACGCACGTTCTTAAAACATGTCCTGTAAATACGGGGTGTAACATTCTTCCCCCCTTAGAAACATTCGTCCCCGAATGTTCTTTCGGAGTCAAACTTATAATTAGCGACATAGTTTCCTTTCACAATCCCGACATACCAATAATGCCACACATGGCCCTAATACCTCGTACACGCATATCCGTCCATCATGAGCCCAAAAGAGATTATCTTTTCGTACTTCCAACTCCTTCTAACATATACATAGTCTTAATACAATCTGTTCATGAAACTTAATCATACCACAACTTTATCATGCATACAAGTTTCTAAAGGGCCAATAACATACCTGAAATCATACAGGCGGTTCAAAGGACCGCTAAAGCTGGGAACTCCCACCACGACCTCTACCACGGCCTGTCGGTGTATGGACCTCCTGCCTAGCTATTGAAGGCGAAGAACCCGCAACTGATCTAGTAGACGGTGTTGTCCCACCTGGACCCCCTCTATAAGGACACTCTCTTAACATATGGCCCAGACGACCACAAGAAAAACAAGCACCCGTACCGGCGCGACATACCCCAGAATGTAACCTACCACACTGGGCGCATTGAGGCACAGATGGCCTCGATCGACCGAACCCCATCTCCCGAGGCTCGCTCTAGAGACTGACCGCCCTGCATTCCCGGGTTGTAAAACCCTCCGCCGGAAATCGCGAGGAGCACTCGGTCGCTACAATGTAGACCTAGTTCGCCGAGGCCGTCCGCCGAGAACCGCCCCGAGACCTGTTGTCCCGCCTCTGGCCGGCTGAGTCAACTGATCCTCCTCTCTATCCTCTATCCTCGCGCATAGGCTGCATCCTAGCAATGTCCATACCGGCCAAGAGCCACCCCAAGCATGCAAGAATCATATGACGTCTAGCCCCATCACATAACGATGAACTCTATCCGCCATGTCGCCTACAATAGTGTGCGCAACCGCCAAGCGAGTCAAACTCGTGCTATACTCCCGATAGTCCTCCCATTCGCCTCAAGGTCAAAAATCTATCTACGCGGCCCTCCTCATCTCGTGAGGCAAAAGTGATCCATAAAGGCCTCTGAACTCCTCCCAAACACCGGAAGAGCATCATCCCCTCTCGTCAACACCCATGACTCAAACCCGGTTCAACGCAATATCGCCAGAACCGGTAAGAGGCTAGCATAATGCACTCGCCTCAAGCCCTAAGAACTCGCATAGTCCGTAGTCGCCGAATGAACTCCTCGGATCCTCTTCGCACTCGAACCATAAAACTCAGCGGATGACAACCCGTAAAATCTCGGATCCGCAAACTCATTTCTGTGGTTAGCCGCTCGCTTTGGCGCCGCTCGCTACTATATCGTCAATAACCGATCCGCTCCCCATAGTCTCTATACTCACTCTGGTTGTGGGACCGAGGCTCGTGCCGAACCTCGAGCTACCGCCGCTCTCGCCTCTAATACCGCTGGCGTGGAACTCGCCGACCACCACTACCTCGTGCATAGTCCGTGCTCGAGTCCGAGTAACCCTCTCGAGTACCGCTAGCGACTCCTGCCGCTTGCCCTTCGCCCCGTCGCCTTCCGCGAGGCATAATCATACATAAGAAGGGGGTCAGAGAGAATTCAACCTACTATGACAGCTATACTGCACGATCTCGAAGATAGAAGAATGGAAACCAATCCTAAATGTCCTGCAGCCTCCTGATTATAGATGTGGTGCACAACACACCGATAATCAAGACTCTACTAGACACGGTCTGCAGACACTTTCCGAGGACTAAATGCTCTGATACCACTTTTGTCACGACCCGGCTCGCGATCGTGCCCTACACAGGCACCTACTGTATAGATCGAGATAATCATGAACATACATGAAACTTATAAAATAATACAACAGTAAAACAACAAAGTTAGCCGATGTGGCTACCTTCCCGGACATATAATATGTTATACCGTAGTTCCGTGGTATGTATGCGAGGGCGTGCGTGCGAGAATAGACGGGAAAGGAAGAAAGAGATGATTTTTCCACGGAAAAGTTTCCGGTTTTGTGAAGGAAAAAGGTTCGTTAATGGGAATTGGATTCCCAGATTTGGTATTCGGACTTCTGGAATATTAGAGAATTATGGAATTTTATTTTCGAATGGTCACGTGGGCCCACTGAGAAATTTACTGGTTAGGCCCGCTTTGTTTTTGAGATTTCCTATTTTGAATATTTTCTAAGACGAAATATTCAGGCGAATCGGCGACACGTGTCACCCCCATTGGCACCCGCCGATTTTACCTTTGTACACAACACCCATTGAGTCGTTTTTAAACGCTTGCGGGAAATTCGCTATGTCGCTTTGTATTTTTGCGGATTTTTCCGAGCGACGAACATTTTGGACCAACGAGAGGCGACTGGCACCTCTCATCAAGGTGGGCGGGACGATTGGGAGATAGGTTGGGCAAGATATTTGTGTAGATATTTGAGGGTTTTAAGGAGTAGGGACTAGGGGCACTTGGGCATATCTCGCCTTACACTTGTGTAGCACTTGGCTAGATCTTGGCCATTGGTTGGCCTTTGGCTTTGCTATAAATACCCTCCTCGTGAAGACTTATTCATTCACTCTCACTTTGTCTAAGTCTTGAAAGCCTCTCCTCCTCTTGTTGGCTCTCGTCCAACTCCCCACCACCTTTGTGAGGCCTTGAGCCGAGTTCCCTCCCTTGTCAAGGCCCTTTGGCCGAGAAACCCCTATCTGGAGTGTTTTCCCTCCCCTTGGTAGAAAGTTGTCTTCCAAGTATTGTTATAATGCCCAAAATACCTTAGCCTTGTACCTTGTAGTATTCCAAAGAAACCTCTATACGTAGAGCCCGTAAATACTACCTTTTGTCCCTTTGGTCTCAAACCGAAACACTAAGGAAATCTTCACTGTTTGATTGAAGTATTTAGGTAGAAGTTGGTTAGAACTTCTAAGGGTTGTTTGGAGGATGGAGCACCGGAGTCGAGCTAAACGTTGCTAAGGATCGACATTTAACTTGGATAAATATGGGCTTATCGAGGTAATTATCTTGTCCCTCTATTTGTAATTAGAAATTACATTTTGTTGAATATATATTTGAAGTATACTATATATAGAACTAAGCTTAGTACTGCTGCAATGTCTTTTGACTTAAGCCTGAAGAATAAAGAAAAGAATCAATCAGATTTACATAGGACCGTATTGCAGAGACTTGTAGTATAGAATTGTACACGCCCGTTAGGCGTAAACCTCGGTTGGCTTGGTAGCCTCGATAGAGAGGAGATTTACAATTTTCTAGAAATGGAACCTTGTGTTTTGAGGTTAATAGAAGTTGTGGCCTTTTTAGGTGAAAGTACTAGAGTAGCGTATTCTCGCCGAGTGGAAAGGGCTAGTGCGTTGTAGTACTTGGAGCATTTTGCTTATTGTCGATACTGCCGCGAGGTATGTGAACCTCTTCCTATCTGCTCTAGCATGATTTGTGTGTAACTATGTAGTGCGTGGACGTCAGATGCTAGGTGTATTTGTTATTTAAACATAAAGTGTTATAACGGCTTTATGGAAGTTGGTTATAACAGCTTTATGTAGGTAAGAAAATACTTTGTGGTTTTAAATGGTTTACTGATGTTAGAAGTTAAGAGACTTGATCTTATAAGATAAGAGACTTAACTTATTTGTTTTAATGTGGATGTTTGTGTGAAACCTCATTCGTGAGTAATGAGTACTTGGTTTTATTTAAAGGGATAATGTTTTACTGATTTCGGAAATCAGAATGTGTATCGACAGACCACTGCAGCGTTAATAAAGGAAAAAGTATTGAATAATGATGTATCGTATTAAAACCAGTAGAAACCTCCATCCGCATGTGCTAAGATGAGACAAAATGATATTACATTTTCTAGATCATGGTTGCTGTAATAAGATCGTTATAAACAAGAATAAACTACTCACATATATGACATATGTTACTCAATTGTTTTAAAAGAGATTAAGACTATGAGTTATGAAACCTTTCCAAAATAAGTGACTTGAGCATTTGAAATTAGGCAAACTTGAACGTTTGGAAAATAATGTTGTTACTTGATTTTACAAAAGGGGAAGTGTCTTGTTTACTTAAAAAGATAGTCACGATTTTTATACTACGTATTGCGTGACTTATGTGAAAGTACTTTGAGTTGTGTGAAACTTGCCTATGCTTGTGATGATAGCCTTTATTGTACAAGCGTTGTGTTTCGTGTTACCGCTCTCTCGATAGAGGGTTGAGAACTTACTTGGACGTCGAGAAATTCCGCGAATGCGTTCGCTGATAGCATTATTGTTGTTAATCGCTGGACATACCGACACGATCGTAGCGCGGGTATGCTTCCATTTTGGTTAAGGTCTTGTGGTTAATCGCTTTGGATATATCACACGACGCGTAGCGCACGTATGTTTCCATTTGATTATCGCCAGATTTCCTTTTGGACATACCGACACGATGCGTAGCGCATCGTATCGCCCATTTGGAATGTTGTCTATTGTTTCCTTTGGACATATCGACACGATTAGCGCACGCATGCGCCCATTTGGAATGTTGACTTATTGTTTCTTGGACATACCGACACGATGCGTAGCGCACGTATGCTTCCATTTGGATTGCTTGTTGTTACCATATCATCGATCACGGCAGCTGGGAAGGTATTCCACGCATGATTGATGTTGGGCGTGAGACCGACTTGATATAATCATATATGTGGTGTCGTAGTTTGGCTATCATACATGTCTCTCGCTTTGTATAGATCGTTATGATTTCATTTACGTTTCACATACTTTATGTACCACGACTTCGGGGCCGCGTTCACGCCGCAGGTAGGTACATCGGCCGTGGATCCTCGCCATGAGATCGGAAGCTCCGCTTTCTCCGAGGCTTATCTTTTTGTATGTGTTCCACGAGTTGTAGGTTCTTGTACGCTGGGTATGGCGGGCCACCGTCATTGTCATTGTAAATCTTAAATCTTGTGGGCGGTGTGTAAAAGGATTAAACTGCTCGTGTTTTATGTATATACCAAGGCAAATCGCTTTTGGTTTTATTTATTATATCTCTTGTTTAATGACTCATGTTTTATGTTCCGCTGATTTTCTCTCGATGATGTATCACTAGGTGCCCGGTAAGACACGACCACGCCCAATTTGTGACATAGTGGTATCGAGCGCTAATCTCGGAAAGTGTCTGAACCGTGTCTAGTAGAGTCTTGATTATCGTGTTGTGCACCACATCTATAATCGTGAGGCTATAAGACATTTAGGATTGGTTTCATTTCTTCTCATTCCGAGATCGTGCCTTAGAGTTGTGAGTCGACCCTCCGACGTATCTCGTTTTACCGCTATGCCTCCGCGCAAGGCAACCAGAGCCTGCAAGGCAGAGCCGCTAGTGAGATACAGAGGAGTTCGAGCGCGCAGCCAAGACTGAGGACGGCGGTTTCGCGACGCCGCCAAAGACAGAGTTTAAAGCCGCAGCAGCCGAGACTACGAGCCTCCACCCCACACCGAGCAGGGAGACGGGTCACGCGAGAGATGGCGATTATTGCCGTGGTCGTGGGCCGATATGAGATAGGCCGGATGCAGCCTGGCCCAAAGAGCCTGGGCTACCAGCCGTTCACCCCGAGCGGATAGTTTGAGGCTACGACTTTCTCGAGTTGTAGCCCGCGAGTTTTACTGTCAAGGCACGAGGATGATCCGCAGGAGTTCATCCGCAGCTATGCCGATCACGCGGTGATCAAGGCTTCAGACCGAAGTTCAGGACCTTTGTTCGCATCGGCTGCGTGATACCGCAATGATTGGTTTGATTCACGGAGCTTTCCGGGAGAGCATGCACTCCAGCAGTATGGGATGAGTTTTCGGGCTTTCTCACGCACTTTCGCCTCCACGAGGGCACGGGCGATTTTTGTTCTCGAGACAGAGGCGCACCGTGAGTACAATGTCGAGTTCGATTCTTTGTCTCGATATGTCCCTGCGCTTAGTTGCGTATACGGAGGATGGTGCATCGCCACGCCACCGCTAGATGATTATATGGCCGAGTCTTGTGCGGTGTTTCTTCACCGCATGGACATTGCCCGCACGCAGCTCACGCACTAGGACGCGAGGCACGGAGGGTCGAGGAATGACCGGATCAGCGAGAAGAGGCCGAGGCGGCAGTGGTCCTTTGGTGACTTTCGAGGCGGACCGCCAAGAAGAAAGTTAGTTATATACCCCCACCTGCAGTGGTCCTCCACCGCCTTCGTGAGCAGTCGTGGCTCCGGTTCAGATTTTTGGGAGAGCGGTGTTAACCACCAAGCCACCCCTACCTCGTTGGACCGTGTGGTAGACTCCATTTTGGAGAGTGTCGCTAGATTGGGAGTTTGTTTTGCATGCAGGCCATTTTGCGAGCTGTCCGACCAAGGGAAGCGCGGATGTTACGACTCACCTTCGATTTGTGGGTGGTTCATCACCTTCATACTGCATGCGTACGCCTATGATTAGAGTGGAGCGGTAGCTTGTGCGGTATATCCTTAACCTCTAGAGTTTTGGTATGTTTGTTATGATGATCTCATTATTGTGTGCTATGTACGGATAGCATTGTGATATGTGTGAGTTAGAATACATGGTTAGTTGGGAGGTTACGATGGGCATGGTAAGTGTGAACCTTAGACTATTTCACGATCGAGACCTTAGAGGTAAGGTCGCTCTTGAGTATAAGATTCGCTTTATGTTTGACCTTATAAGGGTGAGTAGTATACGTGGGATTTATCGTGATGAGTCCATGGGTAGTGTGAGACGGAAGTGGTAGCTTTCATGATGTGATTTAGTAAGATTTTTCCGATCGGGAACAAGAGTTTCGCGTTGGGGTCGGGTTGAGGACCATTTGTCAACCCAGAACCCGGTTTGGGGTGGGTCGGTTCTGGGTGGTCCCGCCAGTGGTAGGGTCACGAGGGTGCTAGGCCCGAGTTTAGACGACCATCGATGAGTTTGTGGACGTGTTCGACCAGAATCGTTCGTGAATGCCGAATGGCCTTGGGATATTACGGCTAGTAAGATGACCAAGTTGGAGGTGGTGACTCCAAGGTTTTGGGAACCGGCGATGATGAAGTGTGGTACGTATACTAGAAGAGTTCAAGTGTTCGGAAGCGGCACGACGAGTAAGGAAGGAGGAAAACGTGTGTTATTTCGTACAAGACGTGGGAAATTTTGTTGCAAGATGCTTCTTCGATATCCGTCTTGAGAAGGAACATTCGACGAATGTTTCGCGGGGAGAATGTTATACCCCGTAGTTCCGTGGTATGTATGCGAGGGCGACGCGAGAATACAAAGACGGGAAAGGAAGAAAGAGATGATTTTTCCACGGAAAAGTTTCCGGTTTTGTGAAGGAAAAAGGTTCGTTAATGGGAATTGGATTCCCGATTTGGTATTCGGACTTCTGGAATATTAGAGAATTATGGAATTTTATTTTCTGAAATGGTCACGGGCCCACGAGAAATTTACGATTTTGTGGGCCCGCTTTGTTTTGAGATTTCGGTATTTTGAATATTTTCGAAGACGAAATATTTCGCGATCGGCACACGTGTCACCCCATGGCACCCTTGGCCGATTTTACCTTTGTACACAACACGGTTGGAGTCGTTGACGAAACGCTTTACGTAACTGCGAAGGAAATTCCTATGTCGTTTTGTATTTTTGCGGATTTTTCCGGCGACGGAACATTTTGGACCAACGAGAGGCGGGACGTTTGGGAGATAGGGTTGGGCAAGATATTTGTGTAGATATTTGTGAGGGTTTTAAGGAGTAGGGACTAGGGGGCACTTGGGCATATCTTGGCCTTACACTTGTGTAGCACTTGGCTAGATCTTGGCCATTGGTTGGCCTTTGGCTTTGCTATAAATACCCCTCCATGTGAAGACTTATTCATTCACTCCTCACTTTGTCTAAGTCTTGAAAGCCTCTCCTCCCTCTTGTTGGCTCTCGTCCAACTCCCCCCCACCACCTTTGTGAGGCCTTGAGCCGAGAGTTCCCCCTCCCTTGTCAAGGCCCTTTGGCCGAGAAACCCCCCCCCCCCTATCTTGGAGTGTTTTCGTGAGGTACCCCTCCCCCCCCCCTTGGTAGAAAGTTGTCTTCCAAGTATTGTTATAATGCCCAAAATACCTTAGCCTTGTACCTTGTAGTATTCCAAAGATACCTCTATACGTAGAGCCCGAAAATACTACCTTTTGTCCCTTTGGTCTCAAAACCAAACCCTAAGGAAATCTTCTGTTTGATTGAAGTATTTAGGTAGAAGTTGGTTAGAACTTCTAAGGGTTGTTGGAGCGGGATGGAGCACCGAGTGGAGCTAAACGTTGCTAAGGATCGACATTTAACTTGGATAAATATGGGCTTATCGAGGTAATTATCTTGTCCTCTATTTGTAATTGGAAATTACATGTTGTTGAATATATAGTTGAAGTATACTATATATAGAACTAAGCTTAATCTTTGCAATGTCTTTTGACTTAAGCTGAAGAATAAAGAAAAGAATCGAATATTTACATAGACTTGTGTAGTATTATCGTAGAATTGTACACGCCCGTTAGGCGTGTAAACCCCCGGTTGGCTTGGTAGCCTACTCGATAGAGAGGAGATTTAATTTTCGTAGAGAAATGGAACCTTGTGTTTTGAGGTTAATAGAAGTTGTGGCCTTTTTAGGTGAAAGTACTAAGAGTAGCGTGTGCAGCGAGGTGGAAAGGGCTAGCAGGTTGTAGTACTTGGAGCATTTTGCTTATTGTCGATACTCGAGGTATGTGAACCTCTTCCTATCCGTTCTAGCATGATTTGTGTGTAACTATGTAAGACGTGGACGACAGTGCTAGGTGTATTTGTTGTTTAAACATAAAGTGTTATAACGGCTTTATGGGAAGTTGGTTATAACAGCTTTATGTAGGTAAGAAAATACTTTATGGTTTTAAATGGTTTACTGATGTTAGAAGTTAAGAGACTTGATCTTATAAGATAAGAGACTTAACTTATTTGTTTTAATGTGGATGTTTGTGTGAAACCTCATTCGTGAGTAATGAGTACTTGGTTTTATTTAAAGGGATAATGTTTTTGATTTGAAATCGAATGTATCGACACCACCGCAGCGTTAATAAAGGAAAAAGTATTGAATAATGATGTATCGTATTAAAAACCAGAAACCTCCATCCGCATAAGCTAAGATGAGACAAAATGATATTACATTTTCTAGATCATGGTTGCTGTAATAAGATCGTTATAAACAAGAATAAACTACTCACATATATGACATATGTTACTCAATTGTTTTAAAAGAGATTAAGACTATGAGTTATGAAACCTTTCCAAAATAAGTGACTTGAGCATTTGAAATTAGGCAAACTTGAACGTTTGGAAAATAATGTTGTTACTTGATTTTACAAAAGGGGAAGTGTCTTGTTTACTTAAAAAGATAGTCACGATTTTTATACTACGGGTATTGTGTGACTTATGTGAAAGTACTAAGAGTTTTGTGAAAATTCCCTATCATTCTGATGATAGCCTTTATTGTACAAGCGTTGTGTTTCTGTGTTACCGCGTCTCTCGATAGAGGGTCGGTTGACTGGTTGAGAACTTACTTGGACGTGCCGGCAGTGACGGAGAAATTCCACGGGTACGTTCCTGTTGATAGCATTATTGTTGTTAATCGCTTTGGACATACTGACACGATGCGTAGCGCACGGGTATGCTTCCATTTTGGTTAAGGTCTTGTGGTTAATCGCTTTGGATATACTGACACGATGCGTAGCGCACGGGTATGTTTCCATTTTGATTATCGCCAGTGATTTCCTTTTGGACATATCGACACGATGCGTAGCGCGGGTATGCGTCCATTTGGAATGTCATTCTATTGTTTCCTTGGACATACCGACACGACGCGTAGCGCACGTATCGTCCATTTGGAATGTTGACTTATTGTTTCCTCGACATACCGACACGATGCGTAGTGCGGGTATGCTTCCATTTGGATTGCTGTCTTGTTGCTACCATATCATCGATCGGCCGGTGAGGAAGGTATTCCACGCATGATTGATGTTGTGGCGTGAGACCGACTTGATATAATCGTTATATGCGTGTCAGTTTGGCTATCATACATGCTCTCGCTGTATGTATATGATTTCATTTACGATTATACGCCACATACTTGGTACTCGCCGGACGAGTGCGTTCATGCCGCAGTAGAGGTACATCGGCCGTGGATCCTCGCCATAGGATCACATTCAGAGGAAGCTCCGCTTCTCGGAGGCTTATCTTTTGTATGTGTTCCCGAGTTGTAGGTTCTTGTACGAGGTATGGCGGGTCCCGTCATTGTCATTGTAAATCTTAGAGTGCAGGTGGCGGTGTAAAAGGATTAAATCGTGTTTTATGTATATACCAAGGCAAATCGTTTTGGTTGGCCTGTTTATTTATTATATCTCTTGTTTAATGACTCATGTTTTATGTTCTGATTTTCTCGATGTATGTATCGTGCGGCGGTAGGCACTGCCACGCCCGATTTTCAGGTGTGACATAATATATAACAAGCGATTGCCTCCTTGTCACGACTGCCGGCTCGTGGATCGTGCCTTACCCGCACCCAAGTAGTCATACAACAAAGTAATCAGAATATAAAAACAAGACATGAAACAGATTGTAAAATGAGACACGCTTTATGTGAGAAAATGTCGCTTTCGCATATATATATAAACATAGTTTTGCAGCTACATCCCAACTGCATAATAGACTACAGACCTCTAAGAAGATAATAACTATGGCGGACAGGCCCCGCCATACCCTGAATGTACAAAACTATATACAACAACAGGAGATCATACCCAAAGGTCGAGCCTCCGGAGAAGATGGAGCTCCTGACACCAAAGCAAAGAGATCCTAAGGATGTGGATCTAGCACCTGCTTGCCCTTACCTGCGGCATGAACGCAGCCCCCCGAAGGAGGTCAGTACAACATATACCAAGTATGTGAAACTGTAAAGTACTTAAATGAAACCACAACATTTAAAACCATTTGCAAATACAATCAGTTCAATTGCACATAGTGCCACATCACAAACAAGAACAATAATAGGTAAACTGTAACATGTCTTTTCTAGGCCGCGAATGATCGAAGCAAGGCCAATCGCCTATAGTATCATTATGCGTGCCTAATCCTGGACTTCCGCAGTCCGCATAGGTCACACTGCATTCGCATGAGGTATTCCTCGCATCGGGGGTAGCTAACCCCCGGTACCCTCCTGGACTCCCGCAGTCCGCATAGTCTCAATAGACCGCATAGTCACATAGACCGCATAGGGCATCCCCCGCATCGGGCTAAAACACCCGGAATGATCAATCCTGGAACTCCCGCAGCTCCGCATAGTCTCATAGACCGCATAGGCCGTATAGACCCGCATCAAGGGTGGCAAGCCCTCGGTATAACAAGTCAAGGGGGTAGGTGATATAATAACAGTACAACTGACTTACCGTTTAGCAACGTAAGCACAACAAGAATGACCCCCTTTCACAACATCACAAGACACTAACACACGTAGCATCATAATATGTCTATTTATCAACCAATCTTACTACACCTTACAGAAATCAATACAAGGTTTTTATAAGAAAATAAGTAAACGGTTCTTTTTATCTTTCTTAAGTTGTTATATCTAACTTC
The DNA here is from genome assembly GCA_029844215.1 of Przewalskia tangutica. Classification (NCBI taxonomy): domain Eukaryota; kingdom Viridiplantae; phylum Streptophyta; class Magnoliopsida; order Solanales; family Solanaceae; genus Przewalskia; species Przewalskia tangutica. Next base: position 50,092,900 of record CM056725.1, read on the forward strand.
CCATAAAGCTACTATAACTCTTAAGATTTTGTTTAAAAACCAACTGTTTCTCTTCTGTTAAAAAAATGATTCAGTATTCTTTTGAAATGCTTCAAGATCTTTATTATTCAGGCTTAAGTCAAAAGACATTGCCGTAATTATTATTCAGTTAACACTCGTACGTCTACCGTACTATATATATATTTAAAATATCATGCTCAAGTGTATAGGAAGAATCACATACCTTCTCGGCGAAATCCACCTGCCAAGTCGAATATGTCGCGCGCAGAGAATCAGCCTATAATAGTCAAATACGTCTATCAACGTCTAGACTATTCTGTATACAGTTCTAAGTAAGTATAGTTCAATTATTCTTCTTTTAAACCCTTCTACTGTGATAACAGTTCAATTCTATTCTGTAATATCCTTCTAAGTATTTTATACTCAAGTCTATACTATTCTTATATGTAATATTTAATTACAATAGAAGGACAAGAGTATTTACCTCGATAAGCCCAAAATTATCCAAGTTAAATGTCGCTTCCCGAGCAAGGTTTAGCTCCTAATTTGTATGCGCTCCGATACCTCCAAGAACCCTTAGAAGTTATTCACAACTTCAACTAAGTACTAAGGGATATGGGCTAGTGTATTTAGGACTATTAACTATACTTGGAAGACAACATTTCTACCAAGGAGGGGGTAGGTTTCGCCAGGACTACTAGGCTAGAGGGGGTGTTTCGCCAAGGCCTTTACAAGGGAGGGGAGGTGTGGGACGAAAAGCTCACAAGGGAGAGGGAGGGATTTTAGACTTGGAAAGTTTGTTTTGTGGATGAAGAACTCTTCATCTTAAGGGGGGTATTTATAGGTCAAGAAATGGCCAACCAATGGCCAAGATGATGCCAAGTGCAAGGCAAGTGTAGGGTGGAGATTCACCCAAGTGTCCTTATCCATCTACTACACAAATATCCTACCAACTCCTTGACTTTGTGCAAAGGCACAAAAAACGTGCAACCTTGGCCCATGTTTGCCGTCCATTGAGGGTGACAAGTGTCACCCTCCCGTTGGTCCAAAATGTTTCGTCTCTCGGAAAAATCCGCAAAATAATAAATGTCATAGCCGGAATTTACCCTACGCGAGTTTAGTAAAACGTTTCGTCGAAAAACGATTCTTTTAGTGAGTTGTGCACAAACTTTTTCGTCCATAATGCCTAACTAAGGCTAAACTTTTGTACGTACACCCTTACGTACATACTCTGGAAATACGGGGTATAACATTCTCCCCTCCTTAGAAACATTCGTCCCGAATGTTCCTTCCCAAAACAGTTAACGATAAAGCTTAAACAGTTTGCAAATGCCACATACGGCCACAAAACAACATTTAGGCATATATGGCAATAAAAATTTACAAGTAGGAAAGTGAATTACCTGGAGGTGTGGGGAATAGGTGAGGATCCTTCTTGTCACGCCCCGAACCCCGGGCGCGTGACTGGTGCCCTACCTGGGCACCCTTCTACCTTAACAATACAAGTAAGCTGCGGAACTGAAATAACACCTCATTTTTTTTTAAAACAAACGTACGTGCAAGGGCAAAGCCGACAAGGCTGCCATATATACATAAACAAAAGACACTACACCGTACATGAGTCCAATCCCACCTATGAATACGCACTTGTGGAGTTAAATCGAACTATGACGGACAAGGCCCCGCCGCATCAAAACTATACAAAGCCTGCATCAAGGACATATACCAAAGATAAACTCCGAATAGAAGGAGCTTATCCAAAACCCCGAGCAGATCCTACACTGCCGATCACCGAATCAAGGCACTAAACTCGGCATTAACGCAGCCCCAAAGGAGGTCGATGCGAAGAATGTACCAAGTATGTGAGCGATGTAATCGTAATAAAATCATAGCAATCTAAATAACACAGAGACATGTATGATAGCCAACCTACAGCACATAACACATAAGCAGTCATATCAAGTCAGGGACGCAGGCCCTCAAAGTCATTACTCAATATAACCATGGGTCTCACGCCCATAATATCAATCATGCCCGTGGAATCCTTCCTCACTGCCGGCAGTCCATGATGTAATAACACCAATAAGGATACATGAACACCAAGTCCCACCTGTGTCCTCAATACCTCGTGGTCCCATGCCCCGGAATCCCACCTCGTAAAAGCATGACCATAGGGTAACACAACAACCGGACATATATGATAATCAAAATACAACACATGGTGCCTTACTAACAATGAGTAGCATGAGTATCCTTACAATATAAACTAGAAGCTCATGATCAAGCGGGACCATCCGCCCGCAGATCATTTAGCAATCCTATTCCCGACTATTTCACCCGCATAGGTCGCGTGTAACGGAGTGAGTTATTCATCGCATTGGATGGACGCTCCCGCATGGGAATATTTCACCCGCATAAGCCCTTTCGGACCCCATAAGGTATTCCTCGCATAGGACTATTTCACCCGCATAAGTCCTTACGGACTCGCACGAGTATTCTCGCATATAGCCGGACCCGCCCGCATGGGACTATTTCACCCGCATAAGCCCTTTCGGACTCGCATGAGGTATTCCTCGCATCGTGGGTAGCAAATCCACAGAATTATGCAAATTCCACAAACCCGGAATGACCAAACGACCGATATACCAATAGCACACAACCGACTATTTCAAAGACACATAGGCAATTCTCGATTAACAAGCCCAAGTACTTATCACGGCATACTTAGACAAATTCTCAATTTACCAAGCCAAAGTACTAATCAAGGCATACATAGAATAATTCTCTTTAATGTGCCAAAGTACTTATCAAGGCACACTTAGACAAATCCTCAATTTATCAAGCCAAAGTACTAATCAAGGCATACATAGAGTAATTCTCTTTAACAAGTCAAAGTACTTATCAAGGCACACTTAGACAAATCCTCAATTTATCAAGCCAAAGTACTAATCAAGGCATACATAGAATAATTCTCTTTTAACAGGCCAAAGTACTTATCAAGGCACACTTAGACAAATCCTCAATTTATCAAGCCAAAGTACTAATCAAGGCATACATAGAGTAATTCTCTTTTAACAAGTCAAAGTACTTATCAAGGCACACTTAGACAAATCCTCAATTTATCAAGCCAAAGTACTAATCAAGGCATACATAGAATAATTCTCTTTTAACAGGCCAAAGTACTTATCAAGGCACACTTAGACAAATCCTCAATTTATCAAGCCAAAGTACTAATCAAGGCATACATAGAGTAATTCTCTTTTAACAAGTCAAAGTACTTATCAAGGCACACTTAGACAAATCCTCAATTTATCAAGCCAAAGTACAAATCAAGGCATACATAGAGTAATTCTCTTTTAACAAGTCAAAGTACTTATCAAGGCACACTTAGACAAATCCTCAATTTATCAAGCCAAAGTACTACGTACGTACATTCTTTTATAAAAGACTCCTTTCTATGTAAAGCCCCAAGATACTAACACCCGTAGTATCAAGGCGTGTCTATTTTTCAAAGTAAGTTACTACACTTTTAGAAAACTCATTTCAAGGCTTGAAATCAATTAACTTCAAATTTTCACAATCTTGGCAACTTATGCCCTTTTATCAAAATAGACAACTTTCTAAATCTTCCATAAAGCCGTTATAACCAACTTCCCATAAAGCCGTTATAACCCTTTATGGTTTTATACGTATCCATTCCTTTAATAACCAAAAGACTTATGCTATTAAAAACCAAGTATCACATACTTACAAATCAAGTTCTTAACTTTCAAAACACTTCAAGTCTCTTAATATATAGTAAACAAGTTTCTTCTACTTTTAAACCTCAAGTAACTCACTCCTTTAAAACAAGTTACTTCTCTTAAAACATGTCATTTCTCCTCTTTTAAATCAAATAAGTAAATCACTCGACTCCCTAAAGTCATTATAATGACCTTTAGGTTTTAGAATTAAGGCACTAGCCAAAAGATTTGGAAACCACTTCCTTTTAAGACTCCATGTACTTTAAGTAAAATACCTTCACTTTTAAGAATCCAAACTTCATCAAGAAAATGGATTATACAACTTACAATCTAAACATCAAAGTACAATCAGGAAGTACATAGAACAAATTCTATTCTAGGCAATCCAAATACAACCAAGGAATGGATCATTTAAGAGTAGAACATACTTTCTTAATCTTAAGGAATCATGCTAGAAGAGAGATAGTTCACATACCTTTCTGGCTAAATCCACAAGCTAAGCCGAATACGCCGTACGTAGAAGTGTCAACCTATAAAGGTCACAACAAGGCTATCAACTTCTAGTCTCTATGTAGAATAATACTAAGTATTTAGTCTCTAATTCTACGGAAAATCGGGCAGCACTTCCTTTGTTTCTACTCACGTTGCCACCTTTTTCAAGGCCGAATACAATAACCAACAAGCCACATTTAAGGCTCCAAACAATAACCAAACAGGGGATTACACGCCTTACAATACGTAAAATTCCGCCCCACAATTCATACCAAATAGTTTAATACTTCACTAGCCATTCTCGGCCAACATATAACCAACAACACGACGTCTTTCCAATCCTTTTCCAATTCCAAGTTCTTAGGTGAACATGTTATATAGTTATAAACAACTTCAACAACTACAATTTCCTTCTTTACACAACATGTGACGACTTAACTAATAATCGACTTGAATTGAAGTCTTAGGGCTAACATGCTAGATTTCGGATTAGGGTTCCAATAGCCAATACACTAATCCAACAACATAATATATATTACTCATGCTTGCTAATATCCATAGCTACAATCAATAAGCAATCTTAACTACTAAAACGACAAGATTATACCTTTATAAGCCCTTAAAATTTCCAAGATTCCAAAGTCGCGCCTTAGCAATTCTTAGCTCCTTTCCTTAGGTTCCAATCCGCTCCAAGCACTCCTAGAGGCCTGAAGAACCCATCTTCAAGTTCTAACTTCAAAGTTGAAGAACTCCTTAGTTTCACTTGCGACTAACGTGAAAATGCGTTTTTTCCGAAATCTTTCTATTGAGATAACCTTACAACACCCTTAGGAACATTGGGTTAAAGTCTTGTGGCTAAAGGACAACATTTGCAAATTATTTTGTGTGGGAGGGTCACAAACCCGAGAGGTCTCTTAGTGAAGAACAAGGTTTTTGTGATATTTTCCTAAGTGTTAGATAAGCTTGTCTTGCACTAGTGAAGCATATATAACACAATGAAGGGCTTGGATTAATACACTTGTGGTCTAGGATGAAAGACAATTAATGAAAAGCCAAGTGGACAAGTTGACTAGTCAACAAAATCAAGCTAGCAAGACTAATCTTCCAAGGTGGTCAATGACCATTTTACCCTTGTACAAATTTCGACCAAGCCATGTCGGGTGACACGTGTCGCCTCTCATTCGCCCATAAAATTCAGAACCTCGGGCCCCACAAAAATGTAAAATTCCTGTGGGCCCCACGTGACCAAATCCGTAAAATAAATTTCCATATTATTTATAAGTTCCATACTCTTCAAATAATGCATTTTGAGAATCCAATTCTCAATAACGAACATTTTTCCTTTCCGACCTTCGGAAGATTTTCCGTCGGAAAAACAATTCTTCCTTTCGCACTAATTTCCAAGTCTTGTTTCCTTACGTACATTCTCTTATACATGTCCTGGACTTACGGGGTGTAACACTTCTGTCTCATGTCCTCCTCAGCTTCCCACGTCATCTCCTCCCTGAGCTCGTTCCGCCACAAGACTTTGACTAAGCCACGCCCTGGTCCGCAGACGCCTAACTCCGACGATCGACTATCGCTATGGGAATCTCCTCATACGATAACCCCACACCGACATCGTCAATCGGGTGTACCTAGATGGATCCCCGATACATCTCCTCAAAGATAGAAACGTGAAAACCGGATGCACCGCCTCCGGATCGGACGGTAGATCCAACTCATGTGCAACCTTGCCTACCTCGCGAACAATCGATACGGCCCAATGTACTGGCCGAGTTTCCTTTCTTCCCGAATCTCATCACACCCTTCATGGGTGACACCTTCAGGAAAACCCAATCATCAACCTCGAACTCCAGATGCCGACGACGATGATCTGCATATGACTTGCCGACTCGAATCGCCAAGAACCTCTCTGGATAAGCTTCACCTTATCCATCGCCACGCACCAAATCGTCCCACTAATCGCACTCGCCCACATCGAACCAGCCTATCGGCGATCTGCACTTCCTCCCATACAAGGCCTCATAAGGCGCCATCTGAATACTGGAGTGGTAGCTATTATTATAAGCAAACTCAACTAGAGGCAAATGATCCTCCCAGCTACCCCTAAAGTCAATAACACAGGCTCGCAGCATATCCTCAAGAGTCTGGATAGTGCGCCACCGTCCGCTCTGCTCAGGATGGAATGCGACTCGCTCACTGCGTCCCTAAACCTTCTCGAAGGACCACGAGTTAGCCGTGAACCGGGCTCCTGTGCGATATGATCGAAATAGGGACTCCATGCATCGACGATCTCTCTGATGTAAAGTCCGCATAATCTCACCGAAAAGTCGCCCCGACGGGAAGAAAGTGGCTGATTTCACACCGTCGACGATAACCCATATAGAATCATGTCTCCTCCGAGTGCGAGGTAATCCCGTGATAAAGTCCATGTTGATCACCTCCCACTTCCGTGTCGATCTCTATCGTCGCAACAAACCACCGTGCCTCCGTGCTCTACCTTCACCGCCGACAACACGCATCGAGCTACGAACTCGCAACGCCCCTCTTCGCCATCCCACCAATACACGTATCTAAGGTCGTGGTACATCTTGGTCGACCGATGGATAGAGTAACGCCGCGCCGTGTGCTTCCCCAAGAACTCGCCAAGTCCTCAAACATCCGGAACACACAACTCGCCTCAAAACTTAGCACCCCATCAGTGCTACTCAAAAGGACCCTTGCCCTCACGAAGAGTCGACACGATACCGAATCAAAACCGATCCTCAAATCGTTGCCTCTTCACCTCCTCGACGATGGAAGACTCGCAACCTCTCGAACTCGAACCCCTCGCTATCGTAATCAATCAAACGGACACCAAGGCTCGCTAATCGATGCAAATCGCGAACCAGCCCTCCTCTCTCGGCCGCACATCCGATGGACTCCCATCGACCTACGACTAAGAGCATTCGCCACAACATTGGCCTTCCCGTGGTACAGATGTCAACATCGTAATCCTTGAGCGACTCTAACCACCGCTCTCGCCGTAAGTTCATCTCCTTCCGGCCGAAGATATACCGAGGCTCTTGTGGTTCAGTATAAATATCCACATGAACCCCATACAAATAGTGCCTCAAGATCTTCAAGGCGTGAATCACCGCCGCCAACTCCAAATCATGGGTGGGTTCCTCGTGTTTCTTCACCGTCGGGATGCATACGCTATAACCTTGCCCCGCCAGATCAACACACATCCCAACCCGATGCCCGACGATCACAATACACGACATAACCGTCTGACCTCCGAAGAGTAAGAACGGGGCGTTGTCGCCTCCTTCAAGAATCGAAACCCCGCCACACGCATCACCATCAAACTTAGCCGCTTTCCGAGTCACCCTAGTCAATGGTGCGTAGATAGAAGCAAACTTCTACGAACCGCCGATAATAACTCGCAAGGCCCAGAAAGCCGCGCACTGTCGGAGTAGTAGGTCTAGGCCAAGTCGATCGCCTCGATCTTGGCCATATCCACCGAATACCATCGCCCACAATATGCCCAAGAAAAGCCACCGCTAACCAAAACTCACATTTGGAAAACTTGGCGTATAATCGCTGGTCCCGAGAATCACAAGATAGCCTCAAATGCTCCGTGACGCTCTCGCTCTGGCGAGAATAAACCAAGATATCATCAATGAACACTATCACAAACGTGTCCAAAATGGTTTGAACACTCGGTTCATCAAATCCATGAATACCACGAGCATTGGTCAACCCAAAAGACATGACTCAACTCATAATGCCCGTCACGTCCGAATGCATCTAGGGACATCCGCCTCGACTGCACTGTGACTGATGATAGCCCGATCGCAGATCAATCTTGGAGAAACATCGCGCAACCTGCAACTGGTCGAAAAAATCATCAATCCTGGGAAGGGGTATCTGTTTTAATGGTCACCTTGTTCACCGCTCAGATCAACACACATGCGTAGGCCCCGCCCTTCTTCTTCACGAACAATACCGCGCGCCCTCGGGAGAAACACTAGGTCCGATGAAGCCCTTCTCCAAAGAAATCTCTCACCGGTCCTTCAACTCTCTCAACTCGGCAGTGTCATTCTGTATGGCGGAATGGAAATAGCCGAGTGTCCGCAAAGACATCAATACAAAACTCTATCTCCTCTCGTGAGGGATACCGGGAGGTCGTCTGAAACACATCCGGGAACTCTCGACTACTGGAATCGATCAAAATCTGGTACCGCAACCTCGGATCAAACACCCGAACGAGATGGTAGATATACCCTTCTCGCACCATCTTCCTAGCCTCGAGGTAGGAAATAAACCTACCTCTACGATACAAATGTTCCTCCCACTCAACAACCGGCCCTCAGAAAATGGAACTGCACCACTCTCTCTCTCTCAGCCTACATTGGCATAGCAGAAGCTAACCAATCCATACCCATGATCACGCCGAATCACCATGTCCAACTCTATCAAGTCGGCTAGGGTCCGACGATCGCATAAGGTCATCGAACAAGCTCTATATACCCGTCGAGCTACCACCGAATCACCCATCGGCGTAGCTACCTCGAAAGTGGTCTATGGACTCGTGCTCTATCCCTATCCTACTAGCAACAAGGGGAGATATATAAGATGCAGTAGAACCCGGATCTATCAAGACATACACATCATAATCGGAGATCGATAAGGTACTGTGATTTACATCGTGAGGCTCTCCGTCCCGCTACCGACAAGGCATAAATGCGCATGAGGACCGCTAGAATCGACCCGCGCGCCACGACCGCCGCGACACTGGCCCATGAGTACCCTTTCTCCGGCGAGTAATCAGAGGAGACGATGAACCGAACAGATCTCGTAGCCGAGCCCTACCATCACGCGCCTGGCCGGACAAGCCCTCGCAAATGACCTCGCCGCCACAAGTATAGCAAGCTCCCGAGTAGTACTACAACTCCTCGAATGGAATCTACCACAACGGACACACCGAAAGGCACCTCGATCGGTTAGCACCTTGCTACCCTCGAAATCAAGTCCCGGGCCCCGACCGCCTCAATACTCGTCAGACCGACAATGATGCTGGAGTGCTCGAGTGGCCGGGTGCAAATCTAGATCGGCCGAGGCCGCCCACCCCGAGAACTACTAAAAGAACCGCCGCTCGCCTTCTTCTCGATGTTGATATCTGCCGACTCGCTTGCCTCTGCCTCGCATCCCAATGCATGAGCTGCATACGTAATGTCCATGCTCGTCAAGATCCACACCCACACAAGACTCGCCATATAATCATCTAGCCCGTGACGTGGCGATGCACTCGCCCTCCATATCCGCTACCAATGCAGGACATATCGAGCCAAAGAATCGAACTCGACATTATACTCCCTAATCAAGCGCCCTCTCGCCTCAAGAACACAAATTGTTTACCGCGTGCTCTCATCGCGAGGCAAGAAGTGAGTGAGGAAAGCCTCGAGAACTCATCCTAAGTAGGCGGGGACGCGTGCTCTCCCGATAACTCCCACGAATCAAACCAATCGATCGTGGTATCACGCACCGACGCGAACCGGCGTCACGGACTCGGTCTCCGACGCCGATCACCCTCATAATCCTTCAGAATCGACGGATGAACTCGCGGATCATCCTCCGCTCGACCCGTAAAACTCGCGGGCTACAACTCAGAAATCTCGTAGACTCAAACTATTCGCCTCGTGAACCACGGTACTATTGGGCTGGAATCGAATCGCCGTGATCCACTGTCTCATGTTCGCCACTATCTCGCCAATAGTTGGGCCATCTCCTTGTACCTAACTCCTCCGCCCAGCCGTGGACCGAGGCGGTATCGTGGTCTCGCTGGGCCGGCGGCGCTATGGAACTCGCCGCCCGAGGTATCGCCGTAATAATCGGGCTGTGCCTCGTGACTCTTGTGTCCTACTAGCGCCTCCGCCGCTTGCCCTTCGGGCCCGGTTGCCTTACGCGAGGCATAATCGCATGTAAAAGGAATACGTTAGAGGGGTCCAACTTATAACACAACGCTAAGGCACGATCTCAGAGTGAGAAGAATGGAAACCAATCCTAAATATCCTATAGCCTCCTGATTATTGGTGTGGTGCACAACACACCGATAATCAAGACTCTACTAGATACGGTCAGAGACACTTTCCGAGGATTAATCGCTTCGATACCACTTTTGTCACGACTGCCCGGCTCGTGGATCGTGCCTTACCCGCACCCAAGTAGTCATACATCAGAGTAATCAGGGGTTTATAAAAACAAGACATGAACCAGGTGTAAAGTGACAAAGTTTTATGTGAGAAAAAGTCGTATTTATGCATATATATATAAACATTGTTTTGCAGTTACATCCCAACTGCATAATAGGACTACGCACTTAAGAAGATAATAACTATGGCGGGACCCCGCCATACCCCGAATGTACAAAACTATATACAACAACAGGAGATCATACCCAAAAGTCGAGCCTCCGAGAAGATGAAGCTCCCGACACCAAAGCAAAGAGATCCTAAGGATGTGGATCTAGCACTGCCGCTCTTACTGCAGATTTAACGCACTTCGGGCGAGGTCGCATAACAGTACCAAGTATGTGAAATCAGAAAGTACTTAAATGAAACAACAAAGATTTAAAACCATTTGCAAATACACCGCCTCAATTGCACATAGTGCCACATCACAAACAAGAACAATAATAGTAAATCAGAATGTCTTTTCTAGGCCGCGAATGATCGAAGCAAGGTCAATCGCCCATAGTATCATTATGCATGCCTAATCCTGGACTTCCGAAGTCCGCATAGGTCACACACAAACCCGCATGAGGTATTCCTCGCATCGGGGGTAGCTAACCCCTGCACTCTCCCGACTACCGCACCGCATAGTCTCAATAGACCGCATAGTCACACGCACCGCATGGGCATCCCCGTCGGGCTAAAACACCCGAATGATCAATCTCGAACTCCCGCAGCCCGCATAGTCTCACAGATCGCATAGGCCGTATAGACCGCATCAAGGGTGGAAAGCCCTCGTATAACAAGTCGAGGGTAGGTGATATAATAACAAGATAATCGACTTACCGTTTAGCAACGTAAGCACAACAAGAATGACCCCCTTTCACAACATCACAAGACACTAACACACGTAGCATCGTAATATGTCTATTTATCAACCAATCTTACTACACCTTACAGAAATCAATACAAGGTTTTTATAAGTAAATAAGTAAACAGTTCTTTTTATCTTTCTTAAGTTGTTATACCTAACTTCCCATAAAGTTAGTATAACTCTTAAGCTTTTGTTTAAAAACCAACTGTTTCTCTTCTGTTAAAAAAATGATTCAGTATTCTTTTGAAATGCTTCAAGATCTTTATTATTCAGGCTTAAGTCAAAAGACATTGCCGTAATTATTATTCAGTTAACACTCGTACGTCTACCGTACTATATATATATTTAAAATATCATGCTCAAGAGTATAGGAAGAATCACATACCTTCTCGGCGAAATCCACCTGCCAAGTCGAATATGTCGCGCGCAGAGAATCAGCCTATAATAGTCAAATACGTCTATCAACGTCTAGACTATTCTGTATACAGTTCTAAGTAAGTATAGTTCAATTATTCTTCTTTTAAACCCTTCTACTGTGATAACAGTTCAATTCTATTCTGTAATATCCTTCTAAGTATTTTATACTCAAGTCTATACTATTCTTATATGTAATATCCAATTACAATAGAAGGACAAGAGTATTTACCTCGATAAGCCCAAAATTATCCAAGTTAAATGTCGCTCCTGAGCAAGGTTTAACTCCTAATTTGTACGCTCCGATAGCTCCAAGAACCCTTAGAAGTTATTCACAACTTCAACTAAGTACTAAGGGATTTGGGCTAGGGTATTTAGGAATAGTAACTATACTTGGAAGATAACATTTCTACCAAGGAGTGGGTAGGTTTCGCCAGGACTACTAGGCTAGAGGGGTGTTTCGCCAAGGCCTTCACAAGCGGAGGGGAGGTGTTGGACGAAAAGCTCACAAGGGAGAGTGAGGGATTTTAGACTTGGAATGTTTGTTTTGTGGATGAAGAACTCTTCATCTTAAGGGGGGTATTTATAGGTCAAGAAATGGCCAACCAATGGCCAAGATGATGCCAAGTGCAAGACAAGTGTAGGGTGGAGATTCACCCAAGTGTCCTTATCCATCTACTACACAAATATCCTACCAACTCCTTGACTTTGTGCAAAGGCACAAAAAACGTGCAACCTTGGCCCATGTTTGCCGTCCATTGAGGGTGACAAGTGTCACCCTCCCGTTGGTCCAAAATGTTTCGTCTCTCGGAAAAATCCGCAAAAATAATAAATGTCACAGCCGGAATTTACCCTACGCGAGTTTAGTAAAACGTTTCGTCGAAAAACGATTCTTTTAGTGAGTTGTGCACAAACCTTTTTCGTCCATAATGCCTAACTAAGGCTAAACTTTTGTACGTACACCCTTACGTACATACTCTGGAAATACGGGGTATAACACTCCTTTCCTTTACAAACTGACCCACAAAATGTGATTACAGACCTCTAAGAGTTTTAACATAACAGCTGTGGCGGAACAGGGCCCCGCCATACCCCTGAATATATATGAATCTACAACCTCAGGGGAAACCGTACCAAGAGATAAGCCTCCGGAGCAAATGGAGCTTTTTCCCAAAAACTGAACCGAGATCCTAAGAGTAAGGATCACCAACCTGGGTACCTAAACTCGCGGCATGAACGCAGCCGGAAGGGTCGATAACAGTACCGAATATGGAACGGAAGTAAGGTACAACAATTAAAACATATCTGTATAAAAGCATGACAGAGGTAAGTGTAAAAGAAGTAAATACCTGAACCTACCATGTCATTACCATCTCGTGAACTTGATTGTACCTTATCATCTTTTCCCATTTTTCAATAAACGTTATAGCCACTTTCTTACGTACATACTTAGGAAAAACATCAAGTTCATTACCATATAACTTACTTATCTCTCATAACCTAATCCGGCCCTTTGCGGAGGGACGCCTATACTACCCGACCCAAACTGGGACGCGATAAGGTCACATAGTCTGCCCATACAGGTATACTGCCCGGCCCATTTCTGGGACGATGATGTCATATAGTCTGCCCGTAAAGGTATACTGCCCGACCCATTTCTGGGACGATAATGTCATATAGTCTGCCCGTAAAGGTATACTGCCCGGCCCATTTCTGGGACGATAATGTCATATAGTCTGCCCGTAAAGGTATACTGCCCGGCCCATTTCTGGGACGATAATGTCATATAGTTTGCCCGTAAAAGTATACTACCCGGCCCATTTCTGGGACGATAATGTCATATAGTCTACCCGTAAAGGTATACTGCCCGGCCCATTTCTGGGACGATAATGTCATATAGTCTGCCCGTAAAGGTATACTGCCCGGCCCATTTCTGGGACGATAATGTCATATAGGATACGAGAATTTAACCCAACGTACTACGCACCTCTACTCCTTTAGAAGGACTCTTTTTCAAATAAAACTTCCAAGACACTAACAACCGTAGTATCAAGTCATCTCTACTTTTCAAGACAAGTCACATTACTTTTTTTAGAAATACAATTACCGGCTTCTAAATTACGTGACTTCTTACTTAAAAACCTTAAGCAATTGGTACCTTTAAAACAAATTGCCCTTCTTTATTTCAAATTATTTCTTTGCTTACATTACTGAAGAAAACCATTCTTTTAATCTTCCATAAAGTTGTTATAACCAACTTCCCATAAAGCCGTTATAACTCTTTATGTCTTAAACAATTCATTCCTTTTATAACCAAGAGACTTATACTTGGTGCGTTGTGAGTAAGTTATACTTATTTATAATGATCTTATTCAAGTAGCCATGATCTAGAAAATGTAATACAATTTTGTCTTATCCTAGCTTCTATGCAGATGGAGAATTCTACTTGTTTTAATATAATTTATCGGCATTACATTTTCCTTTATTAACGCTGCAATGGCTTGTTCGATACTTACTCCCATTCGTGCCGTGAATTAGCCAAGTCAACTCGACTCCAAATACTTCCTAACGACTCTTACCAACATCCCTCATAAGACTTGGTAAGGACTTAGGATTTCTTAGACGTAGCTTTTTCATAGAGTAAATCAACATAACTACCTCTTAACTTCTAAGAGTAGACGGAATCATGAAATACTACTACGTGTATATTTCATACATAGAATCATGCCAAAGGAAGGAAGAGGTTCACATACCTCGCGACGATTGTCGACAAGTAGCAAAATGCTCCAAAGTACTTCAACCTTGAGCTATTCCATTCTTCAAGTAGGATACGCTATACTTAGTACTTCAACCTATCATGGTCACAATACGTCCATTAACCTCTTACTTCAAACGTAGAATATTCTAAGGGCTATGTCGCCAAATTCTACGGAAAATCGGACAGCACCTCCTTTGTTTCTACTACTATGCCACCTTTTTCAAGGCCGAATACAATAACCAAACACGCCACATTTAAGGCCCAAACAATGCAATAAACAATAGGGGAATAAACGCCTACTAGACGTGTAAAATTCCGCCCCACAATAGATAACAAACTAAAACAACTACTAGCCCATTTTCGGCCAACTTGAAGTACAACAATACCAAATCTTATCCAATTTCCATTTCAATCCAAATTGTTAGCATATCATGATATCAAGTCGCAATCGATTATAACTACTATAATCCTCAAGTAAGCAACATGCGACGATTTCTAATAAACGACCAAATAGTAATCCAACTTCAAGTGGCTAATATAACATTTCGGATTTAAGCTACAAGCAATCCATAATACTTATGAACTTCAACATATCAACTTCATTCTAGCAACATGTAAAGCTAACAACAACAATATATATATATAATCTTGTAACGCTATTAAGAGACAAGATTATACCTCAACGAATCTCAATCCAACTCCAAATCCGAAGTCGCTTCCTTAGCAACTTAGAGCCTCTTCAAGATACTTCAATCCGCTACTTGAGACCCTTAGAACCATACCAACAATTTCCCTTCAAACTTCCAATCCAAAACCTAGAAAGCAACTAGGTTTTCACTTTGCGACTAATACGAAAACTATCTTTTTCCGAGATTTTTCTATTGAGATACACTTACAATACACTCATGAACCTTGGTTTAAAGTGTGGGGCTTAACGAATAAGAAACGAATTTTTTTCCTTCTTTCCCTATGTGAACCCGAGAGCTAAGCTCTTGATGTTCTTCAAGTTGTGTGAAATTTTGGCTAAGTGTTAAGCTTGTCTTGCACTACTAGTATTATATAGTGTAATGGAGGGTCAAGATATAAACAAATAGGTGGTTTGGATGAGGTCTTAACAAATATCAAGGCTAATGTGGACCCATTGACTTAGTCAATATTGTCAAGCTCACTACATTGCAAGACTTGTCTTCCTAACAAGGGTCAAATGTGTTATACCCCGTAGTTCTGACCCTACGTACGAGAGCGTACGAAAGTATGTAAGACTTAAATTTTTTAAGGATAGGTTGACGGATTGTTCCGGGCGGGTTTTAGTCAAATTTGAGGCGGGTTATGACCCGGTATATTGAGAGTTCCTAAGTGTTTCAAAGGCCTAGGGCGTAGTTCGTTGAGTCTGGATTCCAACGCAACCAACCGCTCGATGAGGCGTCGGAGTAGGTTATGAGAATTACAAGTTCAGTGCGCAGTCTGACAGAAACGTGTTTCGGACTAAGGCGACAGGGCCGCGGCTCCGGGTGCAGGGCCGCGGCGCCTAAAGTACCGCAGGTCGCAGCGATTCTGAGCCGCGCGCCAGGCAGCGTGGCGCGCGCCAAAGATCGAGGATCGCCGAGGCGGGTTTTTAGGCGGAAAAAACTTAGGAAATCTGATTTTTGTTTTGAAAAGAGGCCATGGGAAGGTGACAAGTGTCCCCCCCCATCTGATTTTCTGTTGCATGCAATATATTGACCAAGGCTTGGTCATTTTCTATCTTTCATCTTCACTCTCTCTCTCTCAAATTGCTCCCCCTTCTCTCTAAACTTCCAAATTTTCTCTAGAACCCCAAGAGAAATTCTAAGCCTAAGAAAAATCTGAAAGATAAGAGCAAGAAAAGGAAGCTTGTGGCTAGCTTGTTGGCATTGTTGTGGTGGTGTTCTTGGCAAGGAAGCTAGCAATATTTGGAATAAGTTTGGCTAAAACTTTAAGGTAACATTTCTTCCTTTAGAATTAGTTCTAGTGTTGCATGTTTGTAAGGAACTTGTGATAGTAGATAATGCTCTTAGAATCATTGCATGCTAGAAATGTGGTTTGGATATGAAGAATGGGTTAAGAAGAGATTATGAGCATGTTGTAGCCTAAAAACTACCTTAGAATTGTTAAGTAAATTGTTGTAGACTTATGGGACAGAATTTTGGGTATGTAATCCCTTTGAATTGTTGGTTTGATTGAGACTTAAATGGCGTTTGGATGATAAATTCGACCTTGAGAAAGGTGGCAAAGTGAGTAGAAACAAAGGAAATGCTGCCCAATTTTCCATAGAATTCGGTGACTTAGAACTTGGATTGTTCTACTTTGAGATTAGAGGTTAACAAGCGTATCATGATTATTATAGGTTGAGATATTACTTGCGGTAGTTGAGCTTAGCAAGTGGATTGACCAAAGAGGTATGTGAAGCTTTCCTATCTCTTGAGCATGAATAGATGAAACTATGTAGTACGGTAGACGACAAGATTTGGTGTTCTTACTTGTTTTGATTATAAAATGACTTGTTTTTAAAATGTATAAGTCCCTTGATTAAGGGAAAGTATGATTTTACTAAAGTATAGAGTTAATATAACAACTTTATGGGAAGTTGGTTTATTAGCTTCATAAAAGGTTAATGAGAAGAGATTTTACTCTAAGTAAGATAAGTATATGAAGAGGCAAATTGATTTAAAGGCATCAATTGCCCAAAGGCTTTTATGTATAAAGAAGAGTCACTTTTAAAAGAGTTGAAGCATGTAGTACTTGGGTTAAATTCCCGGTTTTGCTTTTTATTAAAGATATGGTTAAGTGCCTTAAGTAAACTAAAATGAGAGGGTATATGAGCAAGATTAGTAAGAAGTTATAAGTTTTCTTAACTTATTTATTATTATGATATGATGACAGTTTGAGATAGGGTAAGAGTATGTCTGAGGGGCAAGCCCCAAGATCGTCATACCACCTCCTTAAAACAAAGAGTATGTCCGGCGGGCCACCAAGATCGTCATACCATCTGCTTCAGTGTAAGAGTATATCTGAGGGGCCAGCCCCAAGATCGTTATACCAGCTGCTTCAGGGTAAGAGTATATCTGAGGGGTAAGTCCCCAAGATCGTTATACCACCTGGTTCCGTGGATTTGCTACCCATGATGCGAGGAATACCTCATGCGAGTCCTTAGGGGCTTATGCGGGTGAAATAGTCCCATGCCGGCGGGTACAGCCGATGCGAGGAGTACCTCATGCGGGTCCACAGGGACCTATGCGGGTGAAATAGTCCCAGGAGTAGGGGGTGCTTATGGATACTGCAGGCGAGGGTGTCTTGATCCTAAGGCCCCTATTTTATGCAGTATTATATGTATATATATATATACTTGTCACTCTCATTGTTAGTAAGGCACAGTAAAAAGGTATTTTAATTGTCTTCCATGACTCCAGCTTACTTTTAGACTTGATATCATTATTACAGTATTTTCCAGCTTTACATACTTGGTACATATTGTGTACTGACCCCCTTCCTCGGGGGCTGCGTTCATGCCGCAGGTAAGGGTAAGCAGATTGAGGATCCTCGTTCTTAGGATCACTATTCCGGTGTCAGAAGCTCCATTCCTCCGGACGCTTGTTGTTTTGGTACGGATTTTCCCTGATGCTATAGGTATTTTATACATTCAGGGGGTATGGCGGGGCCCTGTCCCGCCACAGTTGTTATCTTTAGAGGTCTGTGGTCACATATGTATTTTGGGCTATAAGAACCAGTTGTATTATAAATACTTTGTTTAAGTATGTTTATGGAAGGCAGCCTTATCGGCTGGCCAGATATGTTTTACCCTTTTTATGAAGTTATGTGTTGTGCTATGTTCCGCTGCTATTCTCTGACATATACCTGACAGGGTACCCCAGTAGGGTACTAGTCGCGGCCCCGGGGTCGGGTCGTGACAAAAGTGGTATCAGAGCAGTTAGTCCTCGGAAAGTGTCCACAGACCGTGTCTAGTAGAGTCTTGATTATCGGTGTGTCGTGCACCACATCTATAATCAGGAGGCTGCAGGATATTTAGGATTGGTTTCCATTCTTTCACTCTAAGATCGTGCAATAGAGCTGAGTTATAGGTTGAGCCTCCTCTGATGTTTCCCCTTTTTGTATCAGTTATGCCTCCACGCAAGGCAACCGCGGCCCAGAAGGGCAAGGCAGCCGAGGGTGCTGCTAGTGGGACGCGGAGAGTCACGAGGGCACAGGCCCAGTCCTTACCAGAGATGATGTTTAGAGCGGCGAGTTCCACGTCGTCGCCAGCCTCAGCAGAGTTCGAGGCAGCGGACGCGGCTCACGAGACGCGATGACGAGCCTCGGTCCCAGCGGGGCCCGAGTACGAAGATTACGAGAACAGTTCGCGGCATCAGCATAGTGGCAGGGCAGCGCCGACAGGAGCAGGCGGCTAACCCTAGAGCCGACAGTTTACGGATTCGGGATTTCTTGGGTTGTCACCCACCCGAGTTCTATGGTTCAAGATTTGATGAGGATCCGCAAGAGTTTGTCCGGCAGTTACAGCGGACCATGCAGGTTCTTAGGGCCTCAGAGACTGAGTCTGTTATACTAGCTTCTTACCGGTTACGCGATATTGCGTTGAACTGGTTTGAGTCATGGGTATTGTCGAGGGGTGAGGATGCTCTTCCAGCTGATTGGGAGGAGTTCACAGAGGCGTTCCTAGACCACTTCTTGCCCCCTGAGGTGAGGAGGGCCCGTGTAGATAGGTTCTTGACCTTGAGACAAGACGGGAGGACTATCAGGGAGTACAGCCTGGAGTTTGACTCCTTGGCCAGATATGCGCACACCATAGTAGCTGACATGGCAGACAGGGTTCATCGATATGTGATGGGGTTAGACCGTCACATGACTACTGCATGCTTGGGGGTGGCTCTTCAGCCGGGGATGGATATTTCCAGGATGCAGGCATACGCACAGGGGATTGAGGATAGAGAGAGGCAGGATCAGCTAGATATGGGTCACCCGAGGCGGGGCAGCGAGGACTCGGGCGGATCTCGGCGAGGCGGCCTCAGCGAAATAGGTCCACATTCCAGCCAGCACAGAGTGCTCCTTCTCGATTTCGGCGGAGATCCGTCAGCAGGTTATTCGGGAGGCGGTCGGGCTCCAGACTTGAGCTTCGAGGAGGCGAGACCAACACCAATCGAGACCACCTACCTCTCGGTGCGTTCGATGTGGTAGATCTCATCCGGGCGAGTGCCGTATGGGTTCTAGAGCGTGTTACTCTTGTGGCGGCGGGGCCATCTAAAGAAAATTGCCGTCCTTGGCGGCGGGAGCATTACAGTTCGACGGTGCATTCTTTGGTCTTCATCTTCTATGGCTAGACGCCGGGAGGCGTGGTACTTATGGGCAGCGAGCGCGGCGGTCGTGGCGGGGTTCGATTCTAGCGGTCCTCGAACCGCATTTATGCTATGTCGGTCAGCGGGACCGGGCGTCCCGGATGTCGTCACGGTACATTATTGGTTTCTTCTTTGTGATGTATATGCTTTGATAGATCCGAGTTCTACCTTGTCCTACATATCTCCTCATATTGCGATAGAATAGGGATAGAGCCCGAGTCCATAAGACCTTTTGAGGTGGCTACGCCCGATGGCGGTCGATGTGGTGAGCGAGTGTATAAGGCTTGCCCGTGATTATAGGTAGTCGTCATACCCTGGCGACTTGATAGAGTTGGATATGACGGACTTTGACGTGATTATGGGTATGGATTGGCTAGCATCTTGCTACGCCAATGTGGGTATGAGGAGAGACTAGTTCGGTTCGGTTTCGCGTGCCGGTTATCGAGTGGAAAGGGAATCTGCCGTCGAGGTAAGTTTATTTCTTACCTCAAGGCTAGGAAGATGGTGCGGAAAGGGTATATCTACCATATAGTTCGGTATTCGACACGAGGTGAGTCTGGACCTTGATCGATCTGCGGCCGTTAGAGAGTTTCGACGTATTCCCGGATGAGCTTCCGGTGTCCTCCCGAGGGAGATTGAGTTTTGTATTGAATTGGCGCGGATACTCGTAGATATCTATTCCGCCATATAGGATGGCACTGCGAGTTGAAGGAATTGAAGGACCGGTGAAAGACTTCTTTGGAGAAAGGCTTTATTAGGCAAGTGTTTCTCCGGGAGCACCTGTTATTTGTAAAGAAGAAGGATGGGGCAGCTGCGTATGTGTATTGATTACGCGGTGAACAAGGTAACTATCAAGAATAGATATCCTCCCGTGATTGACGATTTATTTGACCGATTTGCGAGGTGCAAAGTGTTTTCAAGATAGACTTGCGATGCAGTTATCATCAAGTGCGAGTTAGAGATAGATATCCCAAAGATCGCATTCAGACCCGGTATGGGCACTATGAGTTGGTGATGTCCGGTTTGACAACGCCCAGCGGTATTCATGGATTTGATGAATAGGGTGTTCGTGCCATTCTTGGACATGTTCGTTATAGTTTTCATCGATGATATCTTGGTATATTCGCGCACAGAGCAGGAGCATACAGATCATTTGAGGGCGGTATTAGGAGTCCTCCGAGACCGGCAGTTGTATGCCAAGTTCTCAAAGTGCGAGTTAGTTAGCCAGTGGCTTTCCTAGGGCATATTATCGGGGCGGCGGTATTCGGGTTGATACAACTAAGATTGAGGCGATCAAGACTTGGCGGACCACTACCTGGCAGTGCGCGACTTTTGGGCCTTGCGGGTTATTATCGGAGGTTTGTAGAAGTTTGCTTCTATTTCAAAGACCGCTGACTGTGACTCGGAAGGCATCTATGTTCGATGGACGGATACTTGTGAGAAAGTTTCCGATTGCTAAAGGAGAAGTTGGCGGCCCAGTTCTTACTCTTCCGGAGGCTTAGATGGTTATGTGGTTTTTGTGGCCGCGTCAGTGTCGGGCTTGGAGTGCGTCGATGCGGCCGCGGCAAGGTTATAAGCTTATGCATCTCGGCGGCTTAGGAAGCATGAGAAGAACTATCCACGCGTGACTTGGAGTTGGCGCGATGATTCATGCCTTAAAGATCGGAGGCATTATTTATATGGAGTTCATGTGGACATTTACACGGACCACAAGAGTCTCGATGCATCTTCGGCGAGAGGAGGGAACTTGCGGCGAGGCGGTGGTTGGAGCTACTTAAGGATTATGACGTTGATGTTCCACTACCACCGGGAAGGCAATGTAGTGGCGAATGCCCTTAGTCGCGATCGATGGGTAGGCATCGATGTTCAGCCAGAAGAGGATATGGTCGAGTTACATCAGCTAGCAAGCCTTGGGTCCGTTTGGTTGATTCTGTTAGTGAATTGGGTTCGAGAGGTTGCCGAGTCTTCCATCGTCGAGGTGAAGAAGCGGCGATATGAGGATCCGATTTTGTACGCGATCGAGATCACGGCTCTCGGAAGGAGAAGAGTCTATTTGAGGTGGCGCTGATGGGGTGCTAAGATTCGAGGCGGTTGTGTGTTCCGATGTGAGGACCGTCGGCGGTGCAGGGAGCGCGCGGTGCTCGTTATTCTATTCATCCGGTCGACTAAGATGTACCATGACCTCGGTCGTGTATTGGTGGGATGGCCTAAAGAGGGCGTTGCGGAATTCGTGCACGGTGCGGTGTCAGCGAGTTAGATTGAGCACGAGGCCGGTGGGCATTGCGAGCCATTGATATTCCAACTTGGAAGTGGGAGGTGATAAATATGGATTTTATCACAGACTACCCACCACTCGGAGGAAGCATGATTCCATTTGGGTGATTGTCGACAGATTGACGAAATCAGCCCATTTTCTTCCGATCGAGCAGCGTTCTCGGTGAGACTATGCGGATTATATATTAGAGAGGTTGTGAGGCGCACGAGTCGGTGTCGATTATATCAGATAGAGGCGGTTCTCGGCTAACTCGAGGTCTTTTGAAGGGATTAGGGACACAGTGAGTCTCGATGCGGCGTTCATCCTCGAGACAGACGGAGCGAGCGCACTATCGACAACGAGGATATGCTGCGGGCTTGTGTTATTGATTTCAGGGGTAGCTGGGAGGATCACTTGCCTCTTGTGGAGTTTGCTTATAACAACAGCTACCATTCCAGTATTCAGATGGCGCCTTATGAGGCCTTATACGGGAGGAAGTGCAGGTCACCGATAGGCTGGTTCGAGGTGGGAGAAGTTCAGTTAGTCGGGCCAGACTTAGTTCAGCAGGCTGTGGATAAGGTGAAGCTTATCCAGGAGCGGTTATTGGCAGCTCAGAGTCGGCAGAAGTCGTATCAGATCATCGCGTCGACACTTGGAATTTGAGACAGATGATTGGATTTTTCTAAAGGTATCGCCCATGAGGCGTGATGAGATTGGAAAGAAAGGAAGCTTAGCCCAAGGTACATTGGGCGTATCAGTTGTCCGTAAGGTAGGCAAGGTTGCTATGAGTTAGATCTTCCGTCCGATTGGGCGGTGCATCGATTTTCATGTGTCTATGTTGCGGAAATGTATTGGAGATCCGTCTAGAGTGCACCCGATTCATGATGTCAGTGTGAGAGGAGTTATCGTATGAGAGAGTCCATAGCGATACTCGATCGGCGAGTTAGACGACTTGGACGAAAAGCGTGGCTTCCGTCAAGTCTGTGGCGAAGCAACGAGGAGGAAATGGCGTGGGAAGCGAGAGGATGACATGATGAAGAAGTATCCTCACTTATTCCCTATACCTCCGGGTAACCTACTTTCTGCTTGTTAGTTTTGATTTAGCATTTACGCTTGGTATGTTGTGGCTCGTGGAGTTTCTTTTTGCAAAAGAATAGTTAAGAGGGTCTATGTCGATGTTGTGATTTGAGTAAGTCTAGAAGGAACATTCGGGACGAATGTTTCTAAGGGGGGGAGAATGTTATACCCCGTAGTTCTGACCCTACGTGCGAGCGTGCAAAGTATGTAAGACTTAAATTTTTAAGGATAGGTTGTGGATTGTTCCGGGCGGGTTTTAGTCAACTTTGAGGCGGGTTATGACCCGGTATATTGAGAGTTCCTAAGTGTTTCAAAGGCCTAGGGCGTAGTTCGTTGAGTCTGGATTCCAACGCAACCAACCGCTAAATCGATAGGGCGTCGGAGTAGGAAGTTATGAGAATTACAAGTTCAGTGCGCAGTCGGACAGAAACGTGTTTCGGACTAAGGCGACAGGGCCGCGGCTCCGGGTGCAGGGCCGCGGCGCCTAAAGTACCGCAGGGTCGCAGCAGTTACAGAGCCGCGGCGCGAGCGCGGCGCATGCGCGAAGATCGAGAGGTGCGGAGGTTTCAGCGCCGCCAGCCGGCGTGGCCGTGCGCGGCGGCGTTTTAGCGGAAAAACTTAGGAAATCTGATTTTGTTTTGAAAAGAGGCCATGGGAAGGTGAAAAGTGTCCCCATCTGATTTTACATTGCATGCAATATATTGACCAAGGCTTGGTCATTTTCTATCTTTCATCTTCACTCTCTCTCTCTCAAATTGCTCCCCTTCTCTCTCTAAACTTCCAAATCTCTAGAACCCCAAGAGAAATTCTAAGCCTAAGAAAAATCTGAAAGATAAGAGCAAGAAAAGGAAGCTTGTGGCTAGCTTGTTGGCATTGTTGTGGTGGTGTTCTTGGCAGGAAGCTAGCAATATTTGGAATAAGTTTGGCTAAAACTTTAAGGTAACATTTCTTCCTTTAGAATTAGTTCTAGTGTTGCATGTTTAGAAGAAGGAACTTGTGATAGTAGATAATGCTCTTAGAATCATTGCATGCTAGAAATGTGGTTTGGATATGAAGAATGGGTTAAGAAGAGATTATGAGCATGTTGTAGCCTAAAAACTACCTTAGAATTGTTAAGTAAATTGTTGTAGACTTATGGGACAGAATTTTGGGTATGTAATCCCTTTGAATTGTTGGTTTGATTGAGCCTTAAATGTGGCGTTTGGATGATAAATTCGACCTTGAGAAAGGTGGCAAAGTGAGTAGAAACAAAGGAAATTGCCCAATTTTCCATAGAATTCAGTGACTTAGAACTTGGATTGTTCTACTTTGAGATTAGAGGTTAACAAGCGTATCATGATTATTATAGGTTGAGATATTACTTGCGGTAGTTGAGCTTAGCAAGTGGATTGACCAAAGAGGTATGTGAAGCTTTCCTATCTCTTGAGCATGAATAGATGAAACTATGTAGTACGGTGACGTCTGAGATTTGGTGTTCTTACTTGTTTTGATTATAAAATGACTTGTTCGTTTTAAAAATGTATAAGTCCCTTGATTAAGGGAAAAGTATGATTTTACTAAAGTATAGAGTTAATATAACAACTTTATGGGAAGTTGGTTTATTAGCTTCATAAAAGGTTAATGAGAAGAGATTTTACTCTAAGTAAGATAAGTATATGAAGAGGCAAATTGATTTAAAGGCATCAATTGCCCAAAGGCTTTTATGTATAAAGAAGAGTCACTTTTAAAAGAGTTGAAGCATGTAGTACTTGGGTTAAATTCGGTTTTGCTTTTTATTAAAGATATGGTTAAGTGCCTTAAGTAAACTAAAATGAGAGGGTATATGAGCAAGATTAGTAAGAAGTTATAAGTTTTCTTAACTTATTTATTATTATGATATGATGTGATTTGAGATAGGGTAAGAGTATGCAGGGCAAGCCCCAAGATCGTCATACCCTCCTTCAGTAAGAGTATGTCGAGGGCCGGCCCAAGATCGTCATACCATCTGCTTGATGTAAGAGTATATCGAGGGCGGCCCAAGATCGTTATACCCGCTTGAGGTAAGAGTATATCCGGAGGTAAGTCCCCAAGATCGTTATACCACCAGTTCCGTGGATTTGCTACCCATGATGCGAGAATACCTCATGAGTCCTTGGGGCTTATGCGGGTGAAATAGTCCCATGCGTGGTACACCGATGCGGAGTACCTACGCGGGTCCACAGGGACCTATGCGGGTGAAATAGTCCCAGGAGTAGGGGGTGCTTATGGATACTGCAGGCGAGGTACCCTGTCTTGATCCTAAGGCCCCTATTTTATGCAGTATTATATGTATATATATATATACTTGTCACTCTCATTGTTAGTAAGGCACAGTAAAAAGGTATTTTAATTGTCTTCCATGACTCCAGCTTACTTTTAGACTTGATATCATTATTACAGTATTTTCCAGCTTTACATACTTGGTACATATTGTGTACTGACCCCCTTCCTCGGGGGCTGCGTTCATGCCGCAGGTAAGGGTAAGCGATTGAGATCCTCGTTCTTAGGATCACTATTCCTGTCGGCTCCATTCCTCCCGCTTGTTGTTTTAGTGCAGATTTTCCACGATGCTATAGGTATTTTATACATTCGGGGTATGGCGGGGCCCCGTCCGCGCCATTGTTATCTTTAAGTGCGTGGTCACATATGTATTTTGGGCTATAAGAACCGGTTGTATTATAAATACTTTGTTTAAGTATGTTTATGGAAGCGACACTTATCGGCGGGCGGATATATTTACCCTTTTATGAAGTTATGTGTTGTGCTATGTTCATTGCTATTCTCGACATATACGACAGGTACCAAGAGGTACTAGTCGCGGCCCCGGGGTCGGGTCGTGACAAAATGACCCTTGTGTCCATGTTCAAATCGTCCAAGCTCACTTAAGGGGGGTGACACGTGTCGCCCTCCCATTCGTCACAATATTACGTTTTCCGACAATTTCATAATTCCGATAAATTTTTACAAGTCTCAAATCTTAACACTTGTGAGTTCTTACGCACGTTCTTAAAACATGTCCTGTAAATACGGGGTGTAACACTACCTCCCTGGACATATATATACAAGTACATATCCAACAACAGTTACATCCCATCTTTTGCAAAATGACCCAGAAGATATGACTACAGACCTCTAAGAATTTTTGACATAATCACTGTGACGGGACAGGGGCCCGCCACACCCCTGAATGTACATAAATCTACAACATCAGGGAAATCGTACCAAAAGACAAGCCTCCGGAGAAATGGAGCTTTCTGACAACTGATCAGTGATCCTAAGAGTGAGGACCCACAACCTGCTTACCCTTACCTGCGGCATGAACGCAGCCCCCGAAGAAAAAGGGGGTCAGTACAAAGCATGTACTAAGTATGTAAAACTGGAAATACTGTAATTTATATCATAAGTTCTAAAATAAAGTTGGAGACATGTATGATAACCAAATTAACAGTATACTGTGCCTTACTAACAATGAGAGTAACAAGAGTAAACATTTATGATTCTTAAAATAGGAAGCCTGTGATTAACCTAGGACCATCCGCCCGTAGTAATATCACGCAATCCTACTCCTGGGACTATTTCACCCGCATAGGCCGTGTGGACCCGCATGAGGTAATTTCCTCGCATAGGACTGGTCCGCCCCGCATGGGACTATTTCACCCGCATGAGCCCTATGGACTCGCATGAAGTAACTTCCTCGCATCGTGAGGAGCAAATCCACGGAATATGCAACATGCAATATTCCCGGGGAATGACCCCGTGAAGAATAATATAACACAAGCACAACCGGCTACCATAAATAACATAAGTAAGTTAAGAAATCCCTCAACTTCTTATTAGACTTAATTAGCATGCACTCTCATTTTATTTAACTTAAGGCACTAAAATATCATGCAAAATCCGGGAATTTAACCCCAAAGTACTACGTACTTCTATCCTTTTAAAATGACTCTTTTTCATATAAAAACCCCAAGATACTAACTGTTACACCCCGTAATTTCAGGACATGTTTTAAGAACGTAAGTAAGAACTCACAAATGTTAAGATTTGAGACTTGTAAAAATTTATCGGAAATTATGGAAATTGTCGGAAAACGTATTAGTATGACGAATGGGAGGGCGACACGTGTCACCCCCTTACTATGCCTTGGACGATTTTTAGCAAGGGCATAAGGGTCATTTGACCTTTGTTGCAAGACAAGTCTTGCAACTTGAGGCTTGATAATATTGACTAAGGTCAAAGGTCCCACAATGGTCTTGATTCTTTTGTAAGACTACATCTAAGCCTTCCATGTGTTTATATCATAACCCTCCAAGGTGCTTTATATATTACTACTAGTAGAGGGAGAGTTTAACACTTAGAAAAAAATTGCACAAATTGAAGAACACATTGAGAGGTTTCGGGTTTCACAAAAAGGAAGAAGAAAAAAATTTGTTTCTTGTTCATTCAACTCCCCACTTTAAACCAAGGTTCTTAGGTGTATTGTAAACACATCTCAATAGAAAAGTCTTGGAAAAAGGTAGTTTACGGGTTAGTCGCAAAACGAAAACCTAAGGGTCTTTCTAGGTTTTGTTGGAGTTTTGAAGGATAATTGTTGGTATTGTTCTAAGGGTCTCAACAAGCGGATTGAGGTGTCTTGGAGAGGCTCTAAACTACTAAGGAGCGACTTCGGATTGGAGTTGGATTAAGAATCATTGAGGTATAATCTTGTTCTTTGAAAGTATTACAAGATTACTTATATTGTTGTTGTTAGCTTTGTATGTTGCGAGCATGAAATTGTTATATTGAAGTTATAAGGATTATGGATTGATTATAGCCTTGGAAATCCGAAATGTAATGTAAGCCATTACTAAGTTGAATTACAATTTAATCGTTGTTAGAATTGTCGCATGTTATTGACTTGAAGATTATGGTAGTTATAACCAAATGCGACTTGATATCATTTTATGCTACCAATTTGGATTGAAATGGAAATTGGATAGAATTGGTATTGTTGAACTCAAGGTGGCCGAATTTGGACTTGTAGTTTGTATTGTTTGGTTATTCATTTGTATTGGATTACCTTCTATATAATTGTGAGCCAATTGGGGCTGTTTGGTTATTCATTTGTATTGGATTACCTTTTATATAATTGTGAGCCAATTGGGGCTGTTTGGTTATTCAGTTGTATTGGATTACCTTCTATATAATTGTGAGCCAATTGGGGCTGTTTGGTTATTCATTTATATTGGATTACCTTCTATATAATTGTGAGCCAATTGGGGCTGTTTGGTTATTGTATTTCGGCCTTGAAAAAGGTGGCAAAGTAAGTAAAAACAAAGGAGGTGCTGTCCGATTTTCCGTAGAAATTAGAGACTTAACACTTATAATATTCTACGTTTGAAGTAAGGCTTTAATAGACGTATTGTGAATATTATAGGTTGACATAGTACGGGCGGGACTTTGTACTTGGCAAGTGGTTTGACCCGACAAGGTATGTAGAACTTTTCCTATCCTTTGAGCATGACTAGTTTCACGTATATAGTACGGTGAGCGTCTGAGACTTTGACATTCTTTACTTGTTTTATGAAATGCCAAGTCGGGTGAGTTAGGAGATTAACTCACTTCTTTGAGAATATTAAAGATGTCTTAAGTCTTGTTAAAGATAAGGGACTTGAAGAATTTTAAAGTATGTAATACTTGTGTCGTTTTAAAAACGTATAAGTCCCTTGGATAGGAAATTGTACATGACTAAGGTATAAAGTGAATATAACGACTTTATGGGGAGTTGGTTATATTGACTTTATGGAAAGATAAATGACTTGATTTAATGGAAGGCAATTCGATTTTAAGGCATCAATTGCCTAAGGTTTTATAAGACACGAGTCACTTGATTTAGAAGCCATATTTTATTTCTAAAAGTATTGTGACTTGTCTTGAAAAGAAATTGTCACTTGATACTACGGCTATTAGTATCTTGGAAGTTTTATAATGAAATGAGTCATTTTAAAAGAATAGAAGTATGTAGTACTTTGGGTTAATTCCCGGATTTTCATAAAGACATGTTAGTGCCTTAAGTAAACTAAAATGAGAGTGTATATGAACAAGAATAGTAAGAAGTTAGGGGATTTCTTAACTTGCTTATTTATTGTATGATAAGCCGATAGAGCTTATGTTGTGTGTGATAGCCGGATTTGGGCTAGTGATATATTATTCGTTGCGGGGTCATTCCCCGGGATTGTGGCATAGTATATTTCCGTGGATTTGCTAACCACGATGCGAGGAATACCTCATGCGAGTCCGTAAGGGCTTATGCGGGTGAAATAGTCCCATGCGGGCGGGTCCAGCCTATGCGAGGAATACCTCATGCGAGTCCGTAAGGGCTTATGCGGGTGAAATAGTCCCATGCGAGGAATACCTCACGCAGGTCCACTGGACCTATGCGGGTGAAATAGTCCCAGGAGTTGGATTCCAATCCAATTTTTTGTTGTAAGTATACACCTATTGTTACTCATTGTTAGTAAGGCCTTTGTGTCTTTGTAATTTTGTTATCATACATGTCTTGACTTTCTTTTAAACTTATGTTGTAATTACAAGACTTTCGATTTTACATACTTAGTACATATTGTGTCTTGACCCCCTCGAAGTGCGTTCATCTGCGCAGAAAGGGTAGCGTGTTGCGGATCCACACTCTTAGGATCACTTATCGGACGTCGGAAGCTCCATTCTCGGAGGCTTGTCTTTCTTTTAGTACGATCTTTCCCGATGTTGTAGATTATGTACATCCGAGGTATGGCGGGCCCCGCCATACAGTTGTTAGTCTAGAGTGTATTCACATATGTGGTCATGGGTAAGAACCGAGTTGTAAGTTGTACTTTTGACTTTGTTCATATTATGGAAGCGGCTGATCGGCTAGCTTTGTGTTGTTATATTATTTACACTGTGTTTATGTTGTGTATGTTCATTTGCTATTCTCGATGTATACAGGCAGGTGCCCAGGTAGGGCACCAGTCGCGGCCCGGGGTCGGGTCGTGACACTAACACTCATAGTATCAAGGCATATCTACCTTCCATATCAAGTTACTACGCCTTTAGAAATTCATTTCAAGGCTTTGAAATCAATTCTTCCATTTTTGAAAATTTAAGTAACTTATACCTTTAAACAAGTTACCCTTCTTTATATCAAGTCTTTGCTCCTCTTTTGAAATCGATCAAGTAAACCATTCTTTTAACTTCCCATAAAGCCGTTATAACCAACTTCTCATAAAGCCGTTATAACAACTTTATGCTGTAGAAAACCAAGGCATTTTCATCCTTTAAAATCAAGTGAGTTAATTCTCTAACTCAACCAAACTTAGACATTCTTATATCAAGTTAATGATATCAAAACAAAACAGAATCTCTTTAAAACTTGTACGTCTACCGTACTATACATTTATAAAACTCATGCTCAAGAGATAGGGAAAGTTCTACATACCTCTTCGGTTCAATCCACTTGCTAAGTCCAATATGCCGCACGTAGTATGTCAACCTATAATGACCATACTACGTCTATCAACTTCTAGCTTTCTAATGTAGAATATTCTAAGTGTAAAGCTTTCTATTCTACGGAAAATTGGGCAGCACTTCCTTTGTTTCTACATACTTTTCCACTTTTTTCAAGGCTCGAAATCAATAACCAATATGCCACATTTAAGGCTTAACACATCAACTAATCAAAGGGGATTACACGCCTTACAGGATGTGTAAAATTCTGCCCCACAATAATATAAAACAGTCCAATATTAAATATCATTCTCGACTACAATGTACAACCACATATAATCCTTTTCAATCCATAATGTCGTTCTAACATGTTATATAGTCGCAAAAAACTTTAACAACTATAATCCCTTCTTTCTATAACATGCGACGACTACAACTAATAACTAATATTGAATTACAATCTTAAAGGCTAAACATGCTAGTTTCGGATTTAGTGGATCCAATATCCATAACACTTATCAATCTCCTTTACATATATCACATGCTTGTTTATCTATATATATCTACAATAATATGAAATCTTTAATCACTAAAAGGACAAGATTGTTACCTTCATAAGCCCTAATATAACTTCAAGATTCAAAGTCGCTCCTTAGAAACTTAGCTCATTTCCTTCACACTCCAATCCGCTATTTGAAGCCCTTAGAAGTTCATAAACAACTTTCCTTCAATTTCCAATCAAAACTTATGAAAACAACTTAGGTTTTCATCATGCGACTAACGTAAAAACGTAGTTTTTCCGGAATTTTTGTATTGATATATCCTTATAATACCTATAGGAACCTTGGGTTTAAGTATTGTGAATTATGGACAACAAACGATTTTTTTTGTGTGGACAAGGCTCAATGCCGAGAGCCTCAATGAACAAGAATGAAGTCTTGAAATTTTTCTAAGTGTCCAATTAGTCTTGCACTAGTAATGGATATATAAGGAGATTAATGGCTAAGATTAAAACACTTGTGTGGCTTGGATTTGGATGACTTAAATATTAAGAGTCAACTTGTCCACTTATTGTTACACCCCGTAAGTCCAGGACATGTATAAGAGAATGTATGTAAGGAATCAAGACTTGGAAATTGGTATGAAAGGAAAAATTGTTTTTCCGACAGAAAATCTTTCGAACGTCGGAAAGGAAAAATGTTCGTTGAGGAGAATTAGATTCTCAAAATACATTATTTGAAGAGTATGGAACTTATTAACTTTATGGAAATTTATTTTACGGATTTGGTCACGTGGGGCCCACCCGAGGAATTTTACGTTTTGCGGGGCCCACGAGGGTTACGGAATTTTATGGACGAATGAGAGGGCGACATGTGTCACCTCTCCCACATGGTGTTGGACGAAAATTTCAAAGGTTGGATGGTCATTTGACCATCTTGGAAGATAAGTCTTCAAAGCTTGATATTATTGACCAAAGTCAACTTGCCACTTGGGCTTGATCCTAGTGAAACTCATCTTAGCCACCCATTTGTTTAAGTCTTGGCCCTCCAATGTGTTATATAAGCATACTACTAGTGCAAGACAAGGTCTTCAACACTTAGAAAAATCACAACATTTCTTGTCTCTCTTAGAAGCTCTCGGGTTTGGTCTAGTTCCAACAAGAAAAATTTGTAGTTTTGATCCATTATTCACAAGACTTTAACCCAATGTCCCTAAGGGTGTTGTAAGGATATCTCAATAGAAAGATTTCGGAAAAACGGCGTTTTCACGTTAGTCGCAAGGCGGAAACTTAAGGAGTTCTTCAACTTTGAAGTTGGAACTTGAAGATGGGTTCTTCATAGGCTTCTAAGGAGTGCTTGGAGCGGATTGGAACATAATAAAAGGAGCTAAGAATTGCTAAGGAGCGACTTTGAATCTTGGAAATTTTAAGGGCTTATAAAGGTATAAATCTTGTCGTTTTAGTAATTGAGATTACTTGTTGTTGTAGCTATGGTTATTATCAAGCATGAGATATATAGTATGAAGTTTGATAAGGATTTTGGCTATTGGAACCCTAATCCAAAAACTAGCATGTTAGCCTTAAGATTACAATTCAAGTTGATTATTAGTTTAAGTCGTCGCATGTTGTATAAGAAGGAAATTGTAGTTGTTGAAGTTGTTTATGACTATATAACATGTTATACCTTAGAACTTGGAATTGGAAAAGGATTGGAAAAGACTTTGAATTGTTGGTTATGTTGTTGGCCGAGAATGGCTTGAATATGGAACTACTTCGTATTAATTGTGGGGCGGAATTTTACACGTATTGTAAGGCGTGTAATCCCCTTTGTTTGGTTGTTGTTTTGAGCCTTAAATGTGGCATGTTGGTTATTGTATCCGGCCTTGAAAAAGGTGGCAAAGTATGTAGAAACAAAGGAAGTGCTGCCCGATTTTCCGTAGAATAAGAGACCGTATACTTAGTATTATTCTACGTTAGGGACTAGAAATTGATAGTCATGTTGTGACCATTATAGGTTGACAATTCTACGTCACGCGTATTCGAAGCTTGTGGATTTAGCCGAAAAGGTATGTGAACTATCTCCTCTTCTAGCATGATTCCTTAAGATAAAAAAAGTATGTCCTACTCCTTAAATGATCCATTCCTTGGTTGTATTTGGATTGCCTAAAAATAGAATTTGTTCTATGTACTTCTTTGATTGTACTTTGATGTTTAAATTGTAAGTTGTATAATCCATTTCCTTAGTGAAGTTTGGATTCTTAAAAGTGAAAGTATTTTACTTAAAGTACATAGAGTCTTGAAAAGGAAGTGGTTTCCAAATCTTTTGGCTAGTGCCTTAGTTCCAAAACCTAAGGGTCGTTATAATGACTTTAGGGGAGTCAAATGAGTGATTTACTTAATTGTTTAAGAGAGGAGAAATGACATGATTTAAGAGAAGTAACTTGTTTTAAAGGTGTGAGTTACTTGAGGTTTAAAAGTAGAAGAAACTTGATTTCTAAAGATTAAGAGACTTGAAGTATTTTGAAAGTTAAGAAACTTGATTTGTAAGTATGTGATACTTGGTTTTAAAAGTATAAGTCTCTTGGTTATAAAATGAATGAATATGTCTAAAACCATAAAGGGTTATAACAACTTTATGGGAAGTTGGTTATAACGGCTTTATGGAAGGTTAAGAAAGTTGTCTATTTTGATTATTAGGCATAAGTTGCCTAGATTGTGAAAATTTGAAGTTACTTGATTTCAAGCTTTGAAATGAGTTTTCTAAAAGTGTAGTAACTTACTTTGAAAAATAGACACACCTTGATACTACGGGTGTTAGTATCTTGGGGTTTTACATAAAAAGGAGTCTTTTGAAAATAATGTACGTACGTAGTACTTTGGCTTGTTTAATTGAGAATTATTCTATGTGTGCCTTGATAAGTACTTTGGCTTGTTTAATTGAGAATTGCCAATGTGTGCTGGTGATAGCATTTGAGTACAAGTATTATGTTTTATTACTTTGCCGCGACTCTCGGTTGGAGGGTCGGCTGCCTTGTTGTAAGTTTACTTGGACGTCGAAGCGGTGAGGTGGGATTCCACCGTATGCTTCCATTATTTGTGTTACCCCATGGTCATGCTTATACGATGTGGGATTCCGGGGCATGCGACCACGAGAGATACTCCTTGGACATGCTTATACGATGTGGGATTCCGGGGCATGTGACCAGGAGGCGGGTTAGATTCCCTGATTTGTTTGTATTACCCCATGGTCATGCTTATACGATGTGGTATTCCGGGGCATGCGACCATGAGGGATACTCCTTGGACATGCTTATACGATGTGGGATTCCGGCACGTGACCGGGGCGGGTTAGATTCGGTTGTTTGTATTTCCCCGTGGTCATGCTTATACGATGTGGGATTCCGGCACGCGACCACGAGGATACTCGCGACATGCTTATACGATGTGGGATTCCGGGGCATGTGACCAGGAGGCGGGTTAGATTCCCGGATTTGTTTGTATTACCCCATGGTCATGCTTATACGATGTGGGATTCCGGGGCATGTGACCACGAGGGATATTGTTATCTCATGGAGTCCACGGGCATAGTTGATATTATGGGCGTGAGACCCATAGTTATATTTGAGTAGTGACTTTGAGGGCATGCGTCCCTGACTTGATATGACTGCTTATGTATTGTGTACTGTAGGTTAGCTATCATACATGTCTCATGTTTTGTTTAGACTGTTATGATTTCATTACGCATTTCATCGCTTCACATACTTGGTACATTCTTCGCATCGACCTCCTTCGGTGCGTTCACGCCGCAGTTTAGGTACGCAGATTTGGTGATCTGCAGTGTAGGACCGCCGTAGTTTTGGATAGCTCCATCTGTTCAGGAGTTTATCTTTTTGGTATAGTTCCTTCAGTACAGGCTTTTGTACGGTTATGGGTACGGCGGGGCCTTGTCCCGTCATATTTCAGTAAAACTCTTAGAGGTCTGTATTCATATGTGGGATTGGACTCATGTACATTGTAGTGTCTTTTGATTATGTATATTATGTCATCCTTGTCGGCTTTGCCCTTGTACGTATGTGGTTTTGAAAAAAAAATGAGGTGTTATTTAATTTCCGCAGTTTACTTAGTTGTTAAGGTAGAAGGTGCCTGTGTAGGCACTGATCACGCCCGGGGTTCGGGGCGTGACACTTGTCTTGGTCATTCTCGCCCAACATGGGCATGTGGAGGGTGACATGTGTCGCCCTCCGGTTGGTCCAAAATATTTCATCTCCCGGAATTCCAATAAATTCTATAAGTCTCAAATATCAAATTCGGGAACTCAATTCCCTTTACTAAATATTTTTCCTTCACGAGGCTCGGAATAATTTTCCATAGAAACAAAATAATCTTTCTATTGTTTCAACCAAAAAGAATTCAAAATTTCTCACGTACGTTCTCTTACACGTGTTCTGGAACTACGGGGTGTAATAGTCGTGCAGTTTTATGGACTGTTTTGTGGTGTTAGTGTTACACCCCGTAAATTCAAGAGAATAAGATAAGAATGTACGAAAGGAAATAAGGTTTGAATTTGGAAAGATAAGTTGGCAAAAATGTTGTAGGCAGATTCTCAGTCAACTTTGGAGCGGTATCTCATAGTTCATTAGGAGTTTTTAGGTGTTTCAAAAGCCTAGTATGAAGTTCGTTGAGTCTAGTTTCCAACGCAACAAACCGCTCGTCGATAGGACATCGAAGTAGAAAGTTATGGACGTTAGAAGTTCGGTTGACGGAAGAGAAAGAAAGCTTCAGTCAGGCGCCACAGCGCCACGGCGCCGGCAGCAGGGCCGCGGCGCCAAAAGCCCTAAAGTGTTCTGAAGTTGCAGCGCCGGCTGCAAGGCCGCGGCACCGAGGCGGGATTTTTCGCGAAAAAGGGGGAAAATCAGAAGATATTTGTGTAAAGGCCTATGGGAGGGTGACAAGTGTCCCTCCCATCTTTTTGACCAAGAGAAGGTCTTATATTATGACCAAGTCTTGAAGACTTGGTCATTTTGTAAAAGTTCTTCCTAAGAAAATCCTCTCTTCTCTCTAAAAATTGATGAACCCCAAGTGTGATGAGATTTCTGGAAAGGCAACAAGAAGGAAATATGTTGGCAAACTTGTAGAGGGTTCGTGTGGGTGATTTTAACATGAAGAAGAATTTCGGAAAGAGGGCTTATTGAGGTAAAATCTTCACCTTCTTAATGTGATTGAAGATTACAAGTTATAGTAGTTAAGAAATGAGCATGTGGTATATATATATTAAAGTTTGAAAAGATTTGAATCATGTCGACATGTTGAAAACCTAAAATGGGCATGTTAGTGTCACGAACCGACCCCAGGCCCGCGACTGGTGCCCTACCTGGGCACCCCTTACAGGTATACATCAGAGAATAGCAGCGGAACATACATAAACTCATAAAACACTTAGACAGTAAAAGTATCAACAGGCTAGCCGATAAGGCCACCTTCCGTGAAATATACATAACCCAAAAATAAAACAGTACATCTTTGTTCTTATATCCCAATCCACAAGATATGACTACAGACCTCTAAGAATAACAACTGTGATGGGACAGAGCCCCGTCATACCCCTAAATGTACAACAACCGACAATACCAGGGATCTGAACCAAGGATAAGCCTCCGGAGTAATGGAGCTTCTCAACAGCTGAACAGTGATCCTAAGAGTGAGGATCATCAACCTGTATAACTCTACCTGCGGCATGAACGCAGCCCCCCGAAGGAGGTCAGTACAACATGTACAGTATGTGGCCCGAAATCAAAGTTGTAATGAAATCATAAAGTCTAAAATAAAGCTGGAGACATGTATGATAACTCAAATAACAGTACACTGTGCCTTACTAACAATGAGAGTAAACAAGAGTATACTTTACTGCATAAAAATAGGAGGCTCATGATCAAAGTAGGGCCACCCGCCCATAGTATCATTAAGAAATCCTACTCCTGGGACTATTTCACCCGCATAGGTCCTGTGGACCCGCAATGAGGTCATTCGCCTCGCATGGGACTATTTCACCCGCATAGGTCCTGTGGACCCGTAATGAGGTCATCCTCCTCGCATGAGACTATTTCACCCGCATGGGCCCGGTGGGCCCACAATGAGTACAAACGCCGCACTCGCATCATGGGTAGCAAATTCATGGAATAAGTAGTAACCCGGGGGTTTACCCCGCAATAATAACATAACCTAACACAACCGGTTATCATACACAACATAAGCACTACCGGCTTATCATACATAACATAAGCACTACCGGCTTATCGTACATAACATAAGCACTACCGGCTTATCATACATAACATAAGCACTACCGGAATATCGTACATAACATAAGCAAGTTAAGAAATCCCCTAACTTCTTATTAGCTCTGTTCATATACACTCTCATTTTAGTTTACATAAGGCACTATCATGTCATTATAAAATCCGGGAATTTAACCCAAAGTACTACGTACTTCTATTCTTTTAAATGACTCTTTTTCATATAAAACTTCCAAGATACTAATAACCGTAGTATCAAGTCATATTTACTGTTATACCCCGTAGTTCCGAAGTATGTATGTAAGGACGTACGTACGAATGTATAAACCCTAATTAGGGTAAGAATGAAAAAATTGTTTTCCGACGGAAAGTATTCCGAACCTTGTGAAGGAAATTTTACGTTTTCGATATTTTATCCAATTATGAAATTTTTCCGAGAGATAAATATTTTGGACCAATAGGAGGGCGACATGTGTCACCCCAAGAGCCATGTTGGACGTTTTTTTTCAAGACAAGTAGGCAAGACAAGTGGCCAAAAGTCTTGCATGACATTTTCATGACTTTGGACGTTTTTTTTAGATAGTGGGCAAGTCAAATGGTCAAAGTCTTGCATGGCATTTGTGGGACAAGTGGAGAAAGGAACCTACACAAACAATCTATACCATGCACATGTGTTCATCCTAACCCTTGGTTGTCCTATATAAACCCCTCTAGTTGATGAAAATCTTCCACACTTAGAACATTTCAAGACTTGAAAATATTTTCCCTCCTCCCTAGTTGCTCTCGTCCCACCCCCCTTTTTCTTGAGCAAATATTGTCCAAAAATTCTTAAACTTATAAGTGTTCTTCCTTAATGTATTAGGAAGATTATTAACCAAGAGTTAGACAAGATTTCACACCCCTAGCCTCAAAAACCTCACAAAGCCGAGAGCATGCAAAATGGAACCTTAGTGTTCTTCACTTTTTGGAGTTAATTCTTGAATAGAAGTTGGTTAGGAACTTCTAAAGGTGACTTTTGGTGGTTTGGAACACAAAGATTTGGAGCTAAGACTTGCTTGGAACGACTTAAAGTTCTTGGATATTGTTGTGCTATTATTGAGGTAATGAACCTTAACCTCTTTGTGAAGTTGATTATTATGTATATTGGATATTATACATATATTGAAAGTATATTATGGACTATAAGATTTAAGGAAAGATTTGGATCTTGTTAAGATGTTAAAAGGAGAATTGACATATTAGCCATTAAAATGGTAAAAATGTATCCATTACTTGACTAAGAAGTTAACAACAAAGAAACTATAACTTATATAAAGATTGGAATATAAGTTGGAAGACTAATGAAATAATTGGATAAGTAAAATTGTAAAAGTTGGCCAAGGACCCCAACTTAAGGACTGTATTTACTTTGGACCGTATTTACTTTGGACTGTATTTACATTGTTGTTAAGGGGAAGATTGTTAAATCGCGTTCCGTTTGGGCGTGTGATCCCCTTCTTTAATTATTGTTGTTATGAAGGAGAGATTGTTGATCGCGTTCCGTTTGGGCGTGTTATCCTTTTCTTTAATTATTGTTGTTATGAAGGAGAGATTGTTAATCGCGTTCCGTTTGGGCGTGTTATCCCCTTCTTTAATTATTGTTGTTATGAAGGAGAGATTGTTAATCGCGTTTCGTTTGGGCGTGTGATCCCCTTCTTTAAATTTTGGAATTATTGCGCCTTATTTATGACATGTTGGTTACTATTATCGGGCCTTGATAAAGGTGGAGAATTGAGTAGAAACGGGGGAAGTGCTGCCCAATTTTCCGTAGAATAAGAATCGTACTTAGAAGAATCCTACGTAAAACTAGAAGTTGATAGGCGTGTTTTGACTATTATAGGTTGACACTCTGCGCGCGACATATCCGACTTGGCAAGTGGATTTAGCCGAGGAGGTATGTGATTCTTCCTATACTCTTTAGCATGATATTTGTGAAATATATATAGTACGGTAGACGTACGTGTGTAAAATGAATTTGGTTTATTTAAAACATAAAGTGTTATCATAGCTTTATGGGAAGTTAGTTATAACGACTTTATGAAAACAAAAGAATGGTTTTATTATTGGATTAAAAATGGTAACCTGATTTTGGGAAAGGAGAAGTAACTTGAGTTTAAAAGTATAAGTAACTTGTTTTCAAATATCGAACTTTTCTTGATAGAAAAATATAAGTGGCTTGGTTTTAAAAGGGTAAGAGTACCTTGATCTTAAAAGAGTTAGTTACTTGGGTTTTAAAAGTATACTTGACGTTGTTTTAAAAAGTGTAAGCCACTTGGTTTAAAAAGTATAAAGTACTTGATTTAAACATGAACGTGTTTGGTTCTACGGATATGAGTATCGAGTTGTTTTTACGTAAAAAGAGATCTTTTCGAAAGAATTAAAGTACGTAGTATTTTAGGGTTAAAACCCGGATTGTTGGCACAAAATGGGAGTACTTGAGTTTTTATAAATGGCGAATCAATTTACATGTTAATGAAAGTCTAAAAGTATGTTGAACTTGCCTATGCTAGTTGTGATAGCTTTTGTTGTGCAAATATTGTATTTCTATACCACCGCGTCTCTCGATGGAGGGCCGGCTGACTTGTTGTGAACTTACTTGGGCGTCTGGCGGTGGAGGATTCCACGTATGCTTCCATTGTTGTTGTCACATGGGCATGTCTACACCGATGAGGATTAGGGGCATGTGACCATTATTGTTATTCCATGGACTAGCTCTCCACGAGGTTTCTTGATTCGGCTTTGGTATCTGGTAGTTAACCTTCGTACTTGCCCCGTTCAGTTTTGTGGCGAAGTCTCGTGACTTACGGTTGTGATCTGGTGGTTAGCCTAGTTACTTGCCCCGTCAGCTACGTGGCGCAGATGGATCTGGTAGAGGCTATCGCACTTGCCACGCGTGTCGCCAGCGGCGGTGTTTGGGCGAAGTTTCGTGACTTACGGTTGTGATCTGGTGGTTAGCCTAGTTTCTTGCCCCCGTCAGCTACGTGGCGCAGGTGGATCTGGTAGAGGCTATCGCACTTGCCACGTGTCAGCTTCGTGATATAGTTATTTAGTATTATTGGTACGGCTTTGGTAGTTGGCTTTCGTACTTGCCCGGTCGATTGATGATGCAGTTGGATCTGGTTGCTATGCCTACGTACTTGCCCCGTACGGTTTTATGACACAGGTGGGACCTGGTGTTCGTGTGTACTCCTTGGTGTTATTATATCATAGGCTGGCGATGAAGAAGGTATTCCACCGCATGATTGATGATGGGCGTGAGACCCATAGTTATATTTGAGTGATGACTTTGAGGCGTGAGTCCACGACTTGGCTAACTTATATATTGTGGGTATGTAGTTTGGTTGTCATACATGTCTCCGCTTTATATAGTTGTTATGATTTCATTTCTGATATTTTGATTTCACATACTTGGTACTGTTATCGACCTCCTTGGCTGCGTTCATCTGCAGTTGAGAGTCGTAACTTGGCGATCCGCGCTCTTAGGATCACTATTCGATTCTGGAAAGCTCCATTTCTCCGAGGCTTTGTCTTTTAGTGCAGTTCCTCGA
Organism: Przewalskia tangutica; assembly: GCA_029844215.1. Lineage (NCBI taxonomy): Eukaryota > Viridiplantae > Streptophyta > Magnoliopsida > Solanales > Solanaceae > Przewalskia > Przewalskia tangutica. Next base: position 50,133,954 of record CM056725.1, read on the forward strand.
GGTCATATACTTTTGTACATTCGGGGTATGGCGGGGCCTTGTCCGTCATAGTGGTATAAAAACTCTTAGAGGTGCAGTAATCTTGTTGTGGCGAGGTTTGTAAAAGGATTTAAGCTGCTCAAGTTTTTAATTTATATCTGAAAGGTAACCGTTTTGGTTGCTTTGTTCTTATGTTAATCTATTGTTTCATGTCTTTGATTTTATTTCCGTGATTTTCTCGATGTTGTATCACTAGGGTGCGGGGTAAGGCACGATCGCGGGCCGAACGAGGTCCCAAAAGTGGTATCATAACGATTAGTCCTCGGAAAATGTCTGAGCAGTGTCTAGTAGATTCTTGATTATCGGTGTGTTGTGCACCACATCTATAATCGAGGAGTGCGAGACATTTAGGATTAGTTTCCATTCTTCTCACTCGAGATCGTGCCTTAGAAGGCGTGTTATAAGTTGGACCCTCGACGTACTTCTTTTTACGATTATGCCTCTGCGAAGGCAACCAGGCCCGAGAAGGGCAAGCGGCAGGAGGCTGCGAGTAGAACACGAGAGAATGCGATGGCGCGAGCGGTCATTACGAGGTAATACCTCGACGGCGAGTTCCACGATCGCCGGCCCGCGTGGTTTAGAGCAGCGGTGGCTCACGAGACCACGGTACACGAGTCTCCGTTCCACGACCGGAGCCGAGATATGAGTTACAAGGAGATGACCCGATTACTAGTTAGGCTTGTGGCGAGAATGAGGGCGGAGCGTGAGGCGGTTCCGGTAGTACGATGGTTCACCTAGATCCGATAGTTGGAGATTTGGGACTTCTTGAGTGCGATCCACGATTTCTATGGATCGAGAACCGAGAAGATCCTCGGGAGTTTATTCGGCAGTGCAGCGGATCGTGAAAGTGATCGAGGCCTCGAGAGGCAGTCGGTGGTACTAGGTTCACATCGGATGCGTGATACTGCAGTCGACTGGTTTGATTCGTGGGAGCTATCCCGGGGAGAGCATGCACTTCCAGCCGTATGGGATGAGTTCTCGGAGGCATTTCTTACACACTTCTTGCCTCATGAATGAGAAGAGCTCGAGCGAATAGATGTATGATGTTGAGACGAAGCGGACGGACGGTTGGGAATACTGATATAAGTTTGACTCGTTGGCTCGTTATGTCCCGCTTTAGTGGCGTACATGGAGGATAGAGTGCCGCTATGTCACGAGGCTCGATGATTATTTAACGGAGGTTGCACGGGAGTAGCTCTTGGCCGGGCATGGACATTGCCGCGTCGAGCTTATGCGAGGATTGAGAGCGTAGACCGGCGTGGGACGAGATCAACATAAGAGGCGAGTAGCGAGGTCCTTCGGTAACTCGAGAGCAGACCGCCTCAAGATCGACTAGTTATACACCTCCGCCCGTGCAGTGGTCCTCCACGATCTTGAGCGTCGAGGTATTCGGAGCGGTCGAGCTCTCGGGTTTGATTTTCCGAATAGGAGTACTCACCGGATGAGGCCACCCGTATCTCAGTGTGGCCGTTGTGGTAAAACCCATAGGGAGGAGTGTCGTACTAGTTTGGGAGATTGCTATACTTGCGGCCGGCAGGGCCATTTTGCGAAGAAGTGTCCGACCAGAGGTAGCGCGGCAGAGGGATAGTGAAGTAGTAGTTACAGGTATATCCTTAACCCTCTAGAGATTTGTATGCGTGATATGATGATTTTATGTTAAAGTGTTATGTTTGGATAGCACTGTGTAGAATTGTGATTTAGAGAACATGGTTAGTTGAAAAGGTAAGTTCAGGGGCAGGGAAATTGTGAGCCTTAGAATATTATAACAGTTGAGACCTTAGATGTAAGGCCGTCTTGGGTAAATTTTTTTACTGTTAGCATTTTTCGAAGTACTTGGTATGCGTGAAATGTATTGTGGGATAATTCCATAGGTCGAGCAAGATAAAAGTGGTGATTTTCATGAAGAGAATAGTAAGATTGTCCCGGACGGGGAATAAGAATTTAGAGCGATAATGGGTCGGGTTGAGGCAAGATCGCGGGTCAACCCGCAGCCCGGATTGAGGTGGGGTCAATTTGAGGTAGTCCCGCTAGGTGATAGGATCACGAGGGTGTTAGGCGAGTTTAGGTAACCGTAAATGCGAGTTCGTGGATGCGTTCGACCAGTAGTCGGGCCGATGAGGTCAGCCCATCTTGTCTTTCAGTCAGGACTGTTTACTCGGCGGAGGGTTATGCGAGATGTTATATATCAGGAAGGTTGTAAGGCTGCACGGGGTTCCTACTTTTATTTTATGACAGACAGTGGAGCCCAGTTTACGGCTATTTTCTTTTTCTGAGGGTTTTACCAGGCGGGGTTAGGAACTCAGGTGAGTCTCAGTATTGCATTCACCCTCGGGCCGACGGACAAACAACACGTTTTATCCAGACATTTGAGGATAGGTTACGGGCCGGTGTTTTGATTTCAGGGGAGCGGTGAGGATTATTTGCCTCGTGTTGAGTGAGTATTATAATAGCTACCATTTCAGTCTTCGGATGACGCCTTATGAAGCCTTGTATGGGCGGAAGTATAGGTTGTCGGTCGATTGGTTCGATGTTGGCAAGGTTCTGATAGTTGGTCCATATTTGATTCAGCAGAATGTGGATAAGGAAAAACTTATCCAGAAGAGGTTATTAGCAACTCAGAGTCAACAGAAGTTTTGCGGATAATCGGCGTCAACACTTGGAGTTCAGGTTGACGGTGGGTCTTCTTAAAGGTACCACCTCGGAAGGGTGTGACGAGATTTGGAAAGCAGGGGAAACTTAGCCCGAGGTACTTTGGGCCTTTTGAGATCATTTGTAGAATAGGCCAGGTTGCCTATAGGTTAGCACTGCCGTCCTACTTAGGAGGCAGTACGTCCGGTCTTTCATGTTGCTATGATTCGGAAGAGTATCGGAGATTCATCCAGAGTATTCCCAGTTAATGACAACCAAGTTGAAGATAGTAACCCCGAGATTTTAAAAATTGAAGCAATGACAGAAATGTGATATGTATATTAGGAAGAGTTCGAGTGTACGAGGAGGGTACGATGAGTAAAAAAAGAGGCGAAGGTGTGCTAAGAAGATGGAAGTGTCCTTTTTACGAAGTAAAGATGTGAAGAAAGTATCCCTTGGACCATGGGTGGAGCTAATAGTATTGTTATACGCTTTAGAGATGATTCTTCGTTGGCTCGGATGTGAGCTTTTGCGCGTACGTTGTATTATGGCCATGTGTGGCAAAATTGGTTTCGTAGGTATAGTAGGGAAGACTATACCGGCACAGGTATGTTTGGAGACTTAGAAGGAACATTCGAGACGAATGTTTCTAAGGGGGGAAGAATGTTATACCCCGTAGTTCCGAAGTATGTATGTAAGGACGTACGTACGAATGTATAAACCCTAATTAGGGTAATAATGAAAAAAATATTTTCCGACGGAAAGTATTCCGAACCTTGTTAAGGAAATTTTACGTTTTTGATATTTTATCCAATTATGAAATTTTTCCGAGAGATAAATATTTTGGACCAATAGGAGGGAGACATGTGTCACCCCAAGAGCCATGTTGGACGTTTTTTTTCAAGACAAGTAGGCAAGACAAGTGGCCAAAAGTCTTGCATGACATTTGCATGACTTGGGACGTTTTTTTTGAGATAGTGGACAAGTCAAATGGTCAAAGTCTTGCATGGCATTTGTGGGACAAGTGGAGAAAGGAACCTACACAAACAATCTATACCATACACATGTGTTCATCCTAACCCTTGGTTGTCCTATATAAACCCCTCTAGTTGATGAAAATCTTCCACACTTAGAACATTTCAAGACTTGAAAATATTTTCCCTCCTCCCTAGTTGCTCGCGTCCCACCCCCCTTTTTCTTGAGCAAATGTTGTCCAAAAATTCATAAACTTATAAGTGTTCTTCCTTAATGTATTAGGAAGATTATTAACCAAGAGTTAGACAAGATTTCACACCCCTAGCCTCAAAAACCTCACAAAGCCGAGAGCATGCAAAATGGAACCTTAGTGTTCTTCACTTTTTGGAGTTAATTCTTGAATAGAAGTTGGTTAGGAACTTCTAAAGGTGACTTTTGGTGGTTTGGAACACAAAGATTTGGAGCTAAGACTTGCTTGGAACGACTTAAAGTTCTTGGATATTGTTGGGCTATTATTGAGGTAATGAACCTTAACCTCTTTGTGAAGTTGATTATTATGTATATTGGATATTATACATATATTGGAAGTATATTATGGACTATAAGATTTAAGGAAAGATTTGGATCTTGTTAAGATGTTAAAAGGAGAATTGACATATTAGCCATTAAAATGGTAAAAATGTATCCATTACTTGACTAAGAAGTTAACAACAAAGAAACTATAACTTATATAAAGATTGGAATATAAGTTGGAAGACTAATGAAGTAATTGGATAAGTAAAATTGTAAAAGTTGGCCAAGGACCAACTTAAGGAGTATTTACTTTGGATTGTATTTACTTTGGGTATATTTTGTTGTTAAGGGGAAGATTGTTAAATCGCGTTCCGTTTGGGCGTGTGATCCCCTTCTTTAATTATTGTTGTTATGAAGGAGAGATTGTTAATCGCGTTCCGTTTGGGCGTGTTATTCCCTTCTTTAATTATTGTTGTTATGAAGGAGAGATTGTTAATCGCGTTCCGTTTGGGCGTGTTATCCCCTTCTTTAATTATTGTTGTTATGAAGGAGAGATTGTTAATCGCGTTCCGTTTGGGCGTGTGATCCCCTTCTTTAAATTTCGGAATTATTGTGCCTTATTTATGGCATGTTGGTTACTATTATCGGGCCTTGATAAAGGTGGAGAATTGAGTAGAAACGGGGCAAGTGCTGCCCAATTTTCCGTAGAATAAGAGTCATACTTAGAAGAATCCTACGTAAAACTAGAAGTTGATAGACGTGTTTTGACTATTATAGGTTGACACTCTGCGCGCGATGTTATACCCCGTAGTTCCAGGGTATATATGTGGGGACGTACGTACGAGAATACGACATAAATTTTGGAAAGAAAGAAAGGTGTGATTTTTCGACGGAAAAGTTTCCGGGTTTTGTGAAGGAAAAAGGTTCGTTAGTGGGAATTGGATTCCCAGATTTGGTATTTGGACTTCTTGGATTATATTAGAATTATGAGATTTTATTTTCGGAAATGGTCACGTGGGGCCCACGGGAGAAATTTACGGTTTTGTGGGGCCCACTTTGTTTTTGAGATTTTCGGTATTTTGGATATTTTCGGAAGACGAAATATTTTGGGCGAGTAAGGGAGCGACACGTGTCACCCCTTGAGTGGCCATGTGGTAGAAATTGGTGGGACAGTGGCTAGCCATCTTGTCGCCGAACGGCCCTAACACTGGCACTAAATTTCGTTGGCCATGTGGTGTGGTGGGACCCACACACATGGCCCAATCTTGACCATACACTTACCTTGATCTTGGCCCTTGATTCTTCTATAAATACCCCATAGTGCAAGACATAATATTCATTCCACACTTAAGTCTTCCAAGGCAAATACTCCCTCCCCTTTAGTCTTGTTTCGTCCCCCTCCCCCTCTTGTGTAGAAAATACTTTGTGTATTGTTGTATAATCCCAAATACCTTGGCCTAGTATCCCTAGTAGTATTCCAAAGTTGTTTCAATACTAGGAGCCCGAAAATACTACTTTATTCCAATAGTCGCAAAGTGAAACCCTAGAAAAATCTTCCTAGCTTGGTTGAAGTGTTAAGAGAAGTTGTTTAGAAACTTCTAAGGGTCGCTTGGAGCGGGTTGGAGCGTAAGGAGTTGGAGCTAAACGTTGCTCAGGATCGACATATATCTTGGATAATTTTGGGCTTATCGAGGTAATGATCTATGTCCCCCTATTGTAATTGGATATTACATATTGTAGTAATTTAGAATTGAGTATAAGATTTATTGGAAGGGATGATTATAAAGGATTGAACTGTATTTACATTGGATTGTATTCTGATGAGACTTGTGTAGTATTATTGTGAAGTAGATTTATACACGTCCAGGTTAGGCGTGTAACCTCCCCCGGGAGTTGTTGGCAGTAGCGGGCACAGTAGCGGAGGAGATTTATGTGGTTGCGGGGGGGGGGGAGGTGCTGCCGAATTTTCTGTAGAATAAAGGAATCTTGTATTTAGAATATTTTACGAAGAGATCTAGAAGTTCATAGACGTTTTATGGCCAGTATAGGTGGAAGTACTACGAGTAGCGTATTCTACTTGAAGGGTGGAAAAGGCTAGCAAGGTTGTAGTACTTGGAGCATTTTGCTAATTGTCGATAATCGTCGCGAGGTATGTGAACCTCTTCCTATCTTTTCTAGCATGATTGTTGTGAACTATGTAGTACGGTAGACGTACATGTTCTAAGTGAATTTGGTTGGTTTACTGATTTTAAAAGATAAAGGACTTGACTTATATTTGACTTGATATGATATATGAAGAACTCAAATTGTGTAGAAAGTTGTGAAACCTCATTCGCGAGAAATGAGTATTTGGTCTTTAAAAGGAACTTGATTTCTAAAAGAAAAGAGACTTGAGGAATTGAAGAGTTTTTGGTTTAAAAGAGAGACATGGTTTTGTCTTAAATTGGTTTAAAACATAAAGTGTTATAATTGTTATACCCCGTAGTTCCAGGGTATATAGGTGAGGATGTACGTGCGAGATTACGACATAAATTTTGGAAAGAAAGAAAGATGTGATTTTTCGACGGAAAAGTTTCCGGTTTTTGTGAAGAAAAAGGTTCGTTAATGGGAATTGGATTCCCAGATTTGGTATTCGGACTTCTTAGAATATTTGAGAATTATGGAATTTTATTTAGGAAATGGTCACGTGGGCCCACGGGTGAAATTTACGGTTTTGTGGGCCCGCTTAGTTTTTGAGATTTTGGCCATTATGGATATTTTCGGAGATGAAATATTTTGACGGCAGTGAGGCGACACGTGTCACCCTCAGGTGGCCCTTGGCCGAAATTAGCTAGACAGTGGCAAGACAAGCCAAGTCTTGCTAGATATTTTGTGGACAAGTGGCTTGTGGGTCCCACCCACACTTGTCCCCAATCTCAACCACACACTTGCCTTCATCCTATCCCTTGGTTGTCCTATATATGCACCCTTAGTTGATGAAATCTTCCACACTTAGACATTTGAAGACTTGAAAAACCCTCCCTTCTCCCTTGACCTAGAGCTCTCGGTTTTGCCCCCATTGCTTGAGCAAAATTTGTCCAACAATTCTTAAACTCTCAAGTGTTCTTCCCTAGGTGTTAGGAAGATTGTGTACCAAGAGTTGGAAAAGATTTCACACCCCTAGCCTTGAAGGGATGCCTTGGCCGAAAGTTGTCATCTTGAAACCCTAAGTGTTCTTCACTTTTTGGAGTTGAATCTTGAAGAGAAGTTGGTTAGGAGCTTCTATGGGTTGCTTGTAGTGGATTGGAACGTAAAGATTTGGAGCTAAGACTTGCTTGGAGCGACTTTAAGAACTTGGATATTTTTGGGCTATTTGAGGTAGTGGAACTTAAACCTCTTTGTGAATTGGTTGTTATACATATATTATAAGTATATTATGGATTATATAATATATGGAGTAAGTTTGGAAGAGTTGGATCTTGTTAACTTGTTAAAAGAAAGGATTGGCCGCTTGCCATTAAAATGGTAAAACGATCTTACTTGCTAAGAAGCTAATAACAAAGTAACTATAACTTATATTAAGAATGGAAATATAAGTTGGATGACTAATGAGTAAATTGGATAAGTAAAATGGACAAAGTTGGCGAGGACCCTGACTTAAGGATCAGATGTATTTACTTTGACCGTATTTACTTTGGTGTATTTACATTGGACTGTATTTACATTTCGTTAAGGGAAGATTTTCAATCGCGTTCGCTTGGCGCAGATCCCCTTTTTAATTATTGTATTGTTATGAAGGCGTGATAGTAAAACCGCGTTACCGGTTGGGCGCGTAATCCCCTTCTTTTTACTTATTGTTGTTATGGAGGCGTGATAGTAAACCGCGTTACCGTTTGGGCGTGTAATCTCCTTCTTTATGTTGTTTAATTATTACGCCTTATATATATATATGGTATATATATTACGTTATTCTGCCTTGGTAAAAGATGGAAAAGTGAGTATAAACGGGGGAAGTGCTGCCTAAATTTACGTAGATTTAGAGGGCTTTTTATTGCTATAAGTCTTCAATGATAAGAAAGGTTTTATAGGAGTACCATGACCATTTTAGAGCGAGTACTACGTGTGGCGTGATCTACTGGCTTAGGAGTAGCCGACGGGTTGAAGTACTGAGCGCTTTTGCTTATTGTCGATAAATCGTCGTGAGGTATGTGAACCTCTTCCTATCTTTTCTAGCATGATTGTTGTGAACTATGTAGTGCGGTAGACGTCATGTGCTAAGTGATTTGGTTGGTTTAAAACATAGGGTGTTATAATAGCTTTATGGGAAGTTAGTTATAACGACCTTATGTAGTGAAAATGGTTTATCATGTTAGAAGTTAAGAGACTTGATCTTATAAGATAAGAGACTTATCTTATTTGTTTTAATGTGGATGTTTGTGTGAAACCTCATTCGTGAGTAATGAGTACTTGGTTTTTAAAGGGATAATGTTTTACTGATTTCGAATCGAATGTGTATCGACAGGACCATTGCGGCGTTAATAAAGGAAAATGTATTGAATAATGATGTTGTATTAAAATCGGTAGAAACCTCCATCCGCATGAAGCTAAGACGACAAAATGATATTACATTTTCTAGATCATGGTCTTTGTAATAAGATCGTTATAAACAAAGAATAAACTACTCGCATATATGACATATGTTACTCAATTGTTTTAAAAGAGATTAAGACTATGAGTTATGAAACCTTTCTAAAATAAGTGACTTGAGCATTTGAAAATGAGAAGCTTGAGTAATGAAACTAGGCAACCGAACTTAGGAAAAGAATGTTGTTACTTGATTTTGAAAAGGAATGTGGGTTGGTCATTCTAATACTATGGGTATAGGGTGACTTTTATAAAAGTAATGGATCTCTTTAAAAGAACTTAACGATGTAGTACTTTGGGGTTACAAACCCAGACTTTGGCATAAAATGAACGTACTTTGAGTTGTGTGAGACTTGCATATGCGTGTTTTTGTGAAACTTGACTATCCTTGTTGTTGTGAAACTTCACTATGCGTGTGATGATAGCCTTTGTTGTGCAAGTGTGGTATTTACGTTACCGCCTCTCGATGAGGCCTGGTCGACTTGTTGAGAACTTACTTGGACGTCTTTGGCGGTGATGGAGAATTCCACGGTATGTTTCCATTTTGATTATTGTCTTGTTGTTGATGTCACGTGGACATGTCTACACCGACGCGATTCCGGGGCATGCGCCACGCGCCGGGTTGATTACCGATATATTGTTATTGTGGTTACATGGACATGTCTACACCGAGGTAGAATTCCGGCACGTACGCGCGCAGGTTGATCACCCAAGATATTATTGTTGATGTCACATGGGCGGTCTACACCGAGGTAGAATTCCGGCACGTGGCCGTGGGCATTGGTATTATTGTTGCATCATGGACATGTCTACACCGATGCAGAATTCGGGCACGCGCCGTGATGCGAACATGATTGATGTTGGGCGTAAGACCCATAGTTATATTTGAGTGATGACTTGAGGCGTGAGTCCCCGATCGACATGATCGCTTTATGTTGTGAATCGTAGTTTGGTTATCATACATGTCTCCCGCTTTATATAGACTAGTATGATTTCATTCTGATATTTTTACATCACATACTTGGTACTCTGTTATCGACTTGGCCGAGGTGGCGTATAAAGAGGCCAGAGCCTCTACCACGAACAGACCGAACCGTGGCTCGTGGCACATCCCGAGAAGGCCGTAGGCATGCCTCGAGGATCATAGCAGCCCGGTACCATTTGTTGGGTCGCCGGAGCAAGGCTCGCGGCAAAGTGACAAAAGTGGTATCAGAGCAGTTAATCCTCGGAAAGTGTCTACAGACCGTATCTAGTAGAGTCTTGATTATCGGTGTGTTGTGCACCACATCTATAATCAGGAGGCTGCAGGACATTTAGGATTGGTTTCCATTCTTCTCATTCTGAGATCGTGCCTTAGAGTCGTGTTGTAAGTTGGACCCTCCGACGTATCTCGCTTTTACCGATTATGCCTCCGCATGGCAACCAGAGCCACAAGGGCAAGACAGCCGAGGAACCGCTAGTGAGATACTGAGGAGTGCGAGGCGCAGCCCGCACGAGACTGAGGTTGTGCTTGACGGCGGGTTTTGTGGACGCCGCCAAAGAGAGGTTAGAGCCGCAACAATGGCCGCCGAGACCGCAGCACGAGCCTCCACCCCACACAGGGGCGAGGAGATGGGTTATAAGAGATGGCGATTCTTGGCCGTGGTCGTGGCCGATATGGATAGGCCGGATGCGCAGCCTGGCCCAGAGCACCGCCGTTCACCCCGGCAGATAGTTTGAGGCTACGGGACTTTTCTCGAGTTGTAGCCCGCCGAGTTTTATGGGTCGAGGCACGAGGATGATCCGCAGGAGTTCATCCGAGCTGACGGATCACGCGGTGATCAAGGCTTCGAGACCGAGTCTGTGACCTTTGGTTCGCGGCCGCGTGATACCGCATGATTGGTTTGATTCATGGAGCTTTCGGGAGAGCATGCACTCCAGTATGGGATGAGTTTTCGGGCGTTTCACGCACTTCGCCTCCGCAGATGAGGAGGGCACGCCGGCAGATTTTTGATGCTTAGACGAAGCGGCGACGGTTGGAGTACAATGGAGTTCGACTCATCGTTGGCGACGTCAGCGTTGGTAGCTAGTATGGAGGATCGAGTGCACCGATATGTTACTGGCTCGATGATTACATGTCGAGGCATGTTCAGAGTAGCTCTTCACCGGCATGGACATTGCCCGCATGCAGCTCATCGACCGGATGTGAGGCACGGAGAGGTCGGCGAATGACCAAGATCGCAGAAGAGGGCCGAACAACAGGTCCTTTGGTGACTTTCGAGGCGGACCGCCTCGAAGATACTAGTTTTGTACCTCCGCCCGCAGAGTGGTCCTCCACAACCTTGAGTATTCGGAGCAGTCGGGCTCGAGGTTCAGTTTCTGGAAGTAAGTGTTGGCGGATGCGTCACCCCTACCTCGGTGTGGTCGATGTGGTAGACCGCATTTCGGGAGTGTCGTGCGGTGGAGCTTGTTATTTTTGCGGCCAGAGGCCATTTTGCGAGGAACTGTCAGACCAAGGTAGCACGGATGTTACGACTCAAATCATCGATGGCTGGTTCATCGCTTTCATAGCGTATGCCTGCAGGCGTGCCTATGATTAGAGTGAGCGGTAGCTTGTATATCCTTAACCTCTAGAGTTTGGTTTGCGCGATATGATGATCTTATTATTGTGTGCTATGTACGGATAGCGTTGTGTTGTTTGTAAGTTAGAAAACATGGTTAGTTGGAAGGATAAGTGTGGGGCATGGAAAGTGTGAACCTTAGAGTTTTATACGTGAGACCTTAGAGGCGAGGCCGTCTTGAGTGGGTGATTTTACGGTTGGTCTTTGCCGATGTACTTGGTATGCGGGAAATATTGTGGGATAATTACATGGGTAGTGTGAGATGGAAGTGGTAGCTTTCATGGCGTGAATTAGTAAGATTGTTCGGATCGGGAACAAGAGTTGGCGCGTTTAGGGTCGGGTTGAGGCCATTTGCGGGTCAACCCGCGCCCATATTGAGGTGGGTCATCGAGGTGGTCCCGCCAGTGGTAGGGTCACGAGGTGCTAGGCCCAAGTTTAGGTAACCATCGACGAGTTCGTGGATCGTTGAACCGAATCGGATCGTGAAGGCCGGAATGGCCTTAGAGTAAATGAAGCTAGTGGGAGCTGTTGTAAGATTAGAAATGATTCCTCGTTGGCTTGGATTTGAGTTTTGCGCATGTTATATTCGGCCATTGGTGGCGTGATCGGTTTTGTAAGTATAGTAGTGAAGACTATACCTGCACAAGTCGTTTGGAGACTTAGAATGAACATTCGGGACGAATGTTTCTAAGGGGGGAAGAATGTTATACCCCGTAGTTCCAGGTTCTATCGGTGAGGATTTACGTGAGAGATTACGACAGAAATTTTGGAAAGAAAGAAAGATGTTATTTTTCGACTAAAAGTTTCCAGTTTTTGTGAAGAAAAAGGTTCGTTAATGGGAATTGGATTCCCAGATTTGGTATTCGGACTTCTTAGAATATTTGAGAATTATGGAATTTTATTTTCCGGAAATGGTCACGTGGGGCCCACGGGTGAAATTTACGGTTTTGTGGGGCCCGCTTAGTTTTTGAGATTTTGGCCAGTATGGATATTTTCGGGAGATGAAATATTTTGGACGAGTAGGAGGGCGACACGTGTCACCCCCCTAGGTGGCCCTTGGCCGAAATTAGCTAGCAGTGGCGAGACATGTGGCCAAGTCTTGCTAGATATTTTGTGTGACAAGTGGCTTGTGGGTCCCACCCACACTTGTCCCCAATCTCAACCACACACTTGCCTTCATCCTATCCCTTGGTTGTCCTATATATGCACCCTTAGTTGATGAAATCTTCCACACTTAGACATTTGAAGACTTGAAAAACCCTCCCTTCTCCCTTGACCTAGAGCTCTCGGTTTTGCCCCCATTTCTTGAGCAAAATTTGTCCAACAATTCTTAAACTCTCAAGTGTTCTTCCCTAAGGTGTTAGGAATATTGTGTACCAAGAGTTGGAAAAGATTTCACACCCCTAGCCTTGAAGGGATGCCTTGGCCGAAAGTTGTCATCTTGAAACCCTAAGTGTTCTTCACTTTTTGGAGTTGAATCTTGAAGAGAAGTTGGTTAGGAGCTTCATGGGTTGCTTGTAGCGGATTGGAGCGTAAAGATTTGGAGCTAAGACTTGCTTGGAGCGACTTTAAGAACTTGGATATTTTGGGCTATTTGAGGTAGTGGAACTTAAACCTCTTTGTGAATGGTTGTTATACATATATTATAAGTATATTATGGATTATATAATATATGGAGTAAGTTTGGAAGAGTTGGATCTTGTTAACTTGTTAAAAGAAAGGATTGACCGTTTGCCATTAAAATGGTAAAAACGTATCTTACTTGCTAAGAAGCTAATAACAAGTAACTATAACTTATATTAAGAATGGAAATATAAGTTGGATGACTAATGAGTAAATTGGATAAGTAAAATGGACAAAGTTGGCCGAGGACCCAATTAAGGATCGTATTTACTTTGGATCAGCGTATTTACTTTGACCGTATTTACATTGGGCAGTATTTACATTTCACGGCGGGAAGATTTTTCAATCGCGTTCGTTTGGCGTGTGATCCCCTTTTAATTATTGTATTGTTATGGGCGTGATAGTAAACCGTTAGCACGGCCGTCGCGTAATCCCCTTCTTTTACTTATTGTTGTTATGAGGCGTGATAGTAAACCGCGTTACCGTTTGGGCGTGTAATCCCCTTCTTTATGTTGTTTAATTATTACGCCTTATATATATATATGGTATATATATTACGGTTATTCGCCTTGGTAAAAGATGGAAAAGTGAGTATAAACGGGAAGTCTTAGAAATTTTCGTAGATTTTGAGGGCTTTTATTGGTATAAGTCTTGATGATAAGAAAGGTTTGATAGAGTACCATGACCATTTTAGAGTGGAGTACTACGTGTGGCGTGATCTACTTGGCTTAGGAGTAGCCGACGGGTTGAAGTACTTGGAGCGTTTTGCTTATTGTCGATAAATCGTCGCGAGGTATGTGAACCTCTTCCTATCTTTTCTAGCATGATTGTTGTGAACTATGTAGTGCGGTAGACGCATACGTGCTAAGTGATTTGGTTGGTTTAAAACATGGGTGTTATAATAGCTTTATGGGAAGTTAGTTATAACGACCTTATGTAGTGAAAATGGTTTCTTGATGTTAGAAGTTAAGAGACTTGATCTTATAAGATAAGAGACTTAACTTATTTGTTTTAATGTGGATGTTTGTGTGAAACCTCATTCGTGAGTAATGAGTACTTGGTTTTTAAAGGGATAATGTTTTACCGATTTGGGAATCGAATGTGTATCGGCAGCACCATTGCGGCGTTAATAAAGGAAAATGTATTGAATAATGATGTGTTGTATTAAAATCGGTAGAAACCTCCATCCGCATAGAAGCTAAGATGAGACAAAATGATATTACATTTTCTAGATCATGGTCAGTAATAAGATCGTTATAAACAAAGAATAAACTACTCACATATATGACATATGTTACTCAATTGTTTTAAAAGAGATTAAGACTATGAGTTATGAAACCTTTCTAAAATAAGTGACTTGAGCATTTGAAAATGAGAAGCTTGAGTAATGAAACTAGGCAAGCGGAACTTAGGAAAGAATGTTGTTACTTGATTTTGAAAAGGAATGTGGGTTGGTCATTCTAATACTATGGGTATAGGGTGACTTTTATAAAAGTAATGGATCTCTTTAAAAGAACTTAACGTATGTAGTACTTTGGGGTTAAAACCCGACTTTGGCATAAAATGAAAGTACTTTGAGTTGTGTGAAACTTACTATGCTTGTTGTTGTGAAACTTGCATATCTTGTTGTTGTGAAACTTGCCTATGCTTGTGATGATAGCCTTTGTGCAAGTGTGGTATTTACGTATTACCGCGTCTCGATAGAGGCTAGGTCGACTTGTTGAGAACTTACTTGGACGTCTTTGGCGGTGATGGAGAATTCCAGGTATGTTTCCATTTTGATTATTGTCTTGTTGTTGATGTCACGTGGACATGTCTACACCGATGCAGATTCCGGCATGCGCCACGCGGCGGGTTGATTACGATATATTGTTATTGTGGTTACATGGACATGTCTACACCGAGTAGAATTCGGGGCATGTGGCCCGCGGCGGGGTTGATCACCAGATATTATTGTTGATGTCACACGGGCGTGTCTACACCGAGGTAGAATTCAGGCATGTGGCCGGGCATTGGTATTATTGTTGCATCATGGACATGTCTACACCGATGCAGAATTCCGGCACGCGCCGTGATGCGAACATGATTGATGTTGTGGGCGTAAGACCCATAGTTATATTTGAGTGATGACTTGAGGCGTGAGTCCCCGATCGACATGATTGCTTTTATGTTGTGTTGTAGTTTGGTTATCATACATGTCTCCGCTTTATATAGACTAGTATGATTTCATTCTGATTTTTACAGCCAAATACTTGGTACTGTTATCGACCTCCTTCGGAGGCTGCGTTCATGCCGCGGTAGAGGTACATCGGTCGTGGATCCTCGCCTAGGATCTCGCCAGCGTTTTGGGAAGCTCCGTTTCTCCGGAGGCTTATCTTTTGGTATGTGTTCCCTGAGTTGTAGGTTCTTGTACATTCAGGGGTATGGTGGGGCCCTGTCCCGTCATAGTTGTTGTAAATCTTAGAGGTCTGTAAATCTTTGTGGGCGGGGTTTGTAAAGGATTAAACTGCTCGTTTGAAATATTTGTATTTATTATGTTATTTGAAGGTAACCGTTGGGTTGGCCTGTTTTATGTTCATATATCTGTTTCTTGTTTAAGTTTTATTTTCCGCTGGTTTTCTCTGATGATTGTATCACTAGGGTGCCCGGGATAAGGCACCAGTAACGGGCCCCGGAACGGGTCGTTACAATAATAGCTTCATGGGAAGTTAGTTATAACGAATTTATGAAAGCAAAAGAATGGTTTTATCATTGGTTTTAAAATGGTAACTTGATTTAAGTATAGGTTACTTGTTTTGAAAAGAGTAAGTATTTGAGTTTTAAAGAGTATACTTGATGTTGTTTTAAAAGAAAGGCACTTGGTTTAAAAAGTATAGAGTACTTGATTTTAAAAGTCTTGTAAAGGTTTTTACGAAAGTAAAGTAATTTGGTTTGAAAAGGAAATGTGTTTTTGATACTACGAGTATTAGTATCTTTTACGTAAAAAGAGGTCTTTTTGAAAGAATGAAAGTGGGTATTATTTTTGGGTTTGAAACCCGTATTGTTGACATAAAATGAAAGCACCTTGAGTTGTGTGTAACTTGCCTATGTTTGCGTGTGATATCCTTGTTGTGCCAGTATTGTATTTTTATACCACCGCGTCTCTCAATGGAGGGCCGGTTGATTTGTTATGATCTTACTTGGACGTACCGGCAGTGACGGAGGAGTCCACGGGTACGTTCCTGTTGATAGCGTTATTCCATGGACTAGCTCTCCATGAGGTTTTACTGATTCGACCTTTGTATCTGGTGGTTGGCTTTCGTACTTGCCCCGTCTCGTGGTGATTCGCCTGTACGGTATTTAGCCTTCACACTTGCCCCGCTCGGTTTAGTGGCGAAGTCTCATGACACGCGGTACACAGTAGTTAGCCTTCAGATTGCCCGGTCAACACGCGGACACGCCTGTACTGGTAGTCGGCTTCGTACTTGCCCCGTCGCCTTCGTGGTTTGTTGCATAGTATTGTTAGTACGCCTTGGTATCTAGTAGTTGGCTTTTCGTACTTGCCGATCGATCGATGACGCGGCTTTGGTATCCGTAGTTAGCCTTCACTTGCCACGCATCGGTTGTTATGACACAGTGGGACATGGTGTTCATGTGTATTCCTTCGTGTTATATCATAGATCGCCGGCGGAAAGGTATTCCACGGGCATGATTGATGTTGTGGGCGTGAGACCCATAGTTATATTTAGTGATGACTTTGAGGCGTGAGTCCACGACTTACGTATCGCTACATATTATGTCTCGTAATTTGGTTATCATATATGTCTTCTGTTTTTTTTTTATAGACTACTATGATTTCATTTACAGTATTTTCAGTTTCACATACTTGGTACCGCCAGATCGACCTCCTTCGGGCCGTTCATGCCGCAGTAGAGGTACATCGTTGTGGATCCTCGCTCATAGACCACGCTCGGATTTGGGAAGCTCCGCTTCTCCGAGGCTCATCTTGTATAGTCCCGCTCGGTGTAGTTACTTGTACATTCTGGTATGGCGAACCCGTCCCGTCATAGTTATGGTTACATTCTAGAGTGCAGTCCTTTGTACCGGCGGGGTTTGTAAAAGGATTTAATCGTCGTGTTGATATATATGTATATATTCGGAAGGTGACCGCTTTTAGTTGCTTTGTTTCATACTTTATGTCTTGTCTCATGTTTTAGTTTTTTTATTTCCGCTGATTTTCTCTGATGTTGTATCACTAGGGTGCCCGGGGTAAGACACCAGTCACGGGCCCTGGATCGGGTCGTGACAAAAGTGGTATCAGAGCAGTTAGTCCTCGGAAAGTGTCTGACAGTGTCAGTAAGTCTTGATTATCGGTGTGTTTTGCACCACATCTATAATCGGAGGTCGCAGACATTTAGGATTAGTTTCCATTCTTCTCACTGAGATCGCGCCTTAGAGTTGTTTTGTCGATTGGACTCCTAGCGTACTCTTGTACGATTATGCCTCCAAGGCAACCAGAGCCCCGAAGGGCAAGCGGCGGAGTGCGAGTAGAGCATGGAGGTTACCGAGGCGGCCCGATTTTACCAGGTGGTGCTGGGACGGCGGATTCTACGATGCCGCCAGCCAGAGTTTAGTGCGTGGCGGTAGCTGAGGCCACGATATCTGAACCTCCAGTCCCAAGGCCAGGAATGGAGGATATGGGTTGCAAGGAGATGGCCCAGTTACTAGTTAGGTTTATTGTTATACCCCGTATTTCCAGAGTATGTACGTGAGGGCATACGTATAATAATTTGAGCCTTAAGTTAGGCAAGTTTCGAAATTTGTACACAACACCCGATAGGAGTCGTTTTTCGACGAAAGCGTTTCCACGACTTTCGTAGGAAAATTCGGCTATGGCATTTTAATTTTTGCGGATTTTTCCAAGAGGCGAAACATTTTGGACCAACGGGAGGGTGGCATGTGTCACCTCACATTGGAAGGACTTGGGCGGCAAAGTGAGGCCCAGCACGCTTTTTTGTGTTGGAATTTTAGTCGAGGGTTAGGTAGGATATTTTGTGTAGATGGATAAGGTAGCACGTGGCTTAATCTTGGCCTTACACTTGCCTTGCACGCTTCATCTTGGCCCTTGGTTGGCCTTTGCTTGACTATAAATACCTCTGCAAAATTTCTCTAAGTGTTAAAAATCCTCCCTCCTCCTCAACCTTGTTCTCGTCCAAACACCACCCTCTCCCCTCTTGAAGGCCTCGCACGAGCACCCTTTCCTTGCACTAGTGGTTCTAGCCGAGAACCCCTCCCAGCCTAGTTGTGCTAGTCGAAATACTAACCCTTGGTAGAAATGTATTCTACAAGTATTGTTATAATGCCCAAAATACTTTAGCCAAATACCTTGTAGTACTTTCCAAAGTACCCTTTATACTGAAAAACCCTAAAAATACGATTATACTTCCCTCACACAAAAACGAAACCACAAGGAAAAACCTTCATAGTCGGTTGAAGTGTTAAGTAGAAGTTGGTTAGAACTTCTAGGGTTGTTGGAGCGGGTTGGAGCGCACGAGTAGGAGCTAAACCTTGCTCGGGATGGACATATAAACTTCGGATAAATTTGGGCTTATCGAGGTAAACATTCTTGACCTTCATTGTAATTGGAAATTACATGTTGTAGGAGTATATAGTTAAGTATACTATATATAGAAGAACATAGTTGTGCGGCAATGTCTTTTGACTTAAGCTGAATAATACTTACAGCGATGTCTTGCGACTTAAGCTGAATTTTAAGAAGTGAAATCGTAATTACATAGGGCGTATTACAGAGACTTGTGTAGTATTCTGTGAGTAGAATTGTACACGTCGGTTAGGCGTGCAAACCCCCAGTTGGCTTGGTAGCGGCCTCGATAGAGAGGAGGAGATTTATCTTTGTTTGCGGGAAAATCTTCCAATTTTACGTAAGATATTCTACATTGAGATCTAAGATGTTAATAGGCCCCTTGTGGCCTCTATAGGTTGAAATACTATGTGTGGCGTGGTCTACTGGCTTAAGGTGTAGCCGACGGTTTGAGGTACTTGGGCGCTTTGCTATTAGTCGTCGATGTCGTCGCGAGGTATGTGAACCTCTTCCTATCTGTTCTAGCATGATATGTGTATAACTATGTAGTACGGTAGACGTACACGTGTTTAATGTATTTGATTGGTTTGAAACATAAAGTGTTATAACGGCTTTATGGGAAGTTGGTTATAACAGCTTTATGTAGGTAAGAAAATGCTTTGTGGTTTCAAAGGATAACTGATTTGACTTATAACGGATTTGATGTGTAGTAACAAAGAACTTGAAGTGTTCCAAAAAGACCCTTTTTAAAGAAGAGTAATACTTGGCTTTGAAAACATAAGAGTTGTACTAGCTTTATGGGAAGTTAGGTATAACGTCTTAAGAGTGATAAAAAGAATGGTTTACTGATTTTTAGAAGATAAGAGACTTGACTTAATGGTATTAATATGAATTTTGTTAAAAGTGTGAAACCTCATTCGTGAGTAATGAGTACTTGGTTTTAAAAGGAATAATGTTTCTTGATTTGAAATCGAATAAGTATCGACAAACCACTGCAGCGTTAATAAAGGAAAATGTATTGAATAATGAAGTATGGTATTAAAACCAGTAGGAACCTCCATCTGCATAGAAGCTAAGATGAGACAAAATTTATATTACATTTCCTAGATCATGGCTGCTTAATAAGATTGATTATAAACAAGAATAACCTACTCACATATAAGACATATGTTTCTCAAAACGTTTAAAGGAGAATTATATTTTAAAGGATTAAAACTATGAACTACGAAACCTTTTCTAAAATGAGAAACTTGAGCATTTGAAATTAGGCAAAATTGAACGTTTGGAAAATAAGGTTGTTACTTCATTTTACAAAGGAAAGCATTTTGGTTTACTTAACAATGTTAGTCACTCATTTTTTTATATACTACGGGTGTCGGGTGACCTTTGTAAAAGAAATGGATCTTTAAAGGAATTTAACGTACGTAGTACTTTAGGGTCAAAACCCGGACTTTGGCATAAAATGAAAGTACTTTGAGTTGTGTATAACTTGCCTATGCTTGTTGTCGTGAAGCTTGCCTATGCTTGTGGTTGTGAAGCTTGCCTATGCTTGTTGTTGTGAAACTTGCCTATGCTTGTTGTGATAGCCTTTGTTGTATTTTCTGTACCCCCGCGTCTCTCGATGGAGGGCCGGTTGATTTTTTATGCACGATTCTACACCGAGTCCCACGATGGCGAGACACGTATTTCATTTGATTATACACCGAGTCCCACGAGATGGCGGGACACATATTCCATCCGATTATACACCGAGTCCCACGAGATGGCGAGACACGTATTTCATCTGATTTTACCAAAGTCCCACGAGATGGGCGGGACACGTATTTTATCCGATTATACAAGTCGTCCACGGATGGGGCCGACACGTATTTCATCCGTTATCATACATGTCTCCCGCTTTATAGACTATTATGATTTCATTCTGATCTTTTCTGATTTCACATACTTGGTACATGTTATGCTTGACCTCCTTCGGCTGCGTTAAATCTGCAGTGGAAGTCATCGGTTGTGGATCTCGCTCATAGGATCACACCATTCAGTGTCGGGAAGCCCTATTTCTTGAGGCTTATCTTTTGGTATGTTACCACAGTGTAGATTCTTACATTCGAGTATGGCGGGCCCTGTCGTCATAGTTAATAAAAATCTTAGAGTGCAGCTTTATTGTGGCGGGGTTTGTAAAAAGATAATCGTGTGTATTTATGTATATATGATGAAAGGCAACTTTGGGTTGGCTGTTTATTTATCTTGTCTTTTAATTCATGTTCATGTTTTATTTCCGTGACTTTCTCGATGTTGTATCACTAGGGTGCGGGGTAAGGCACGATCACGGGCGAGTCGTGACATTTATGGCGAGACTTGAGGCAGACGGGCCGGTGGTACGATGGTTTACCCAGTAGATAGTTGGAGACTTGGGACTTCTTAAGTTCGATCCACCGGTGTTACATGGATCGAGGCGAGGATGACCCTCGTGAGTTTATCCTACGATTCTGACGGATCATGAGAGTGATCAAGGCCTCAGAGGAAGAGTCGGTGATATTGGGTTTGCATCGGCTGCGTGATACTGCAGTCGACTGGTTTGATTCATGGGAACTGTCCCGGGGGGAGCATGCACTTCCAGCTGTATGGGACGAGTTCTCAGGGGCATTTCTTGCACACTGCTTGCGGATGAGAGGGCTCGGGCCGGATTTTTGATGTTGGCGGGGCGGGCGTGCGGTTCGAGTACAACGTGGAGTTCGACTCGTTGGCGTTATGTCCCGTTAGTGGCAAATATGGAGGGCGAGTGCACCGCTACGTCACGGGGCTCGATGACTTGGCGTAGTCTTGCTGGTGTAGCTCTTGGTAGGGCATGGGCGCGTGCCGCGATAAATCGTGCCGCGTTGTGGAAAACTTCATAAGGGAGTGTCGTACTAATTTGGGAGATTGTTATTCTGCGCCAACATGGCCATTTGGCGAGATTCTCCAGGCGGTAGCAGGTGGATTAGCACATACTACGAGATCGTTGCGAGTTCTTCACCTTCCAGCTAGGCAGGATGTTCATGCAGCGGGTGCCACGAGAGGTCGCGGTGGAAGTTCCCATTTAGGTCCTTTGAACCCCTATTTGGTATATCCTTAACCTACAGACTAGTATGTATTGATGTTATGATGATGTGTTACGTGTTATGATCGGATAGCTTTGAGTTAAAGGTGATTTAGAAGCACAGTTAGTGAAAAGGGTAAGTGCAGGGATGAAAATTGCGAACCTTAGGATATTACACGTTGAGACCTTAGATGTAAGTTCGTCTCAAGTAAAAGACTTTGCGGGTGATCCTTATCGGAGAGCATTATATACATGGGGTGTATTAGTGGGATAATTCCTTGGGTTGCGTAAGATGAAAGTGGTAGCTTTCATGACTTGTATAGGTAAGGTTGTTCCGGATCGGGGAACAAGAGTCTGGTACGATTATGGGTCGGGTTGAGGACCATTCACGGGTCAACCCGCAGCCCGGTTTGGGGTGGGGTCTGTTCGAGGTGGTCCCGCCAGGTGGTAGGGTCACGAGGGTGCTAAGCCCAGGTTTGGGTAACCATCGTACGAGTTCGTGGATATGTTCGACCAGAATCGGATCGTGAAGGCCGGGAATGGCCTTAAGGAAATTTGAGGCTAGTATGATGACCAAGTTAGAGATAGTGACCCCGAGATTTTGAAGCGAAGCAATAGCGAAATATGGTACGTGTTGTAGGAAGATTTCGAGTGTCCGAGGAAGATGCGACGAGTAAGAAAAGAGGCTAAGATGTGTTAAGATGATGGAAGTGTCCTTTTTATAAGTGAGGAGGGGAAGAAAGTATCCTTTGGTCCATGGGTGGAGGTTTTGTGTTGGCTTGGATTGAGAGTTGCGTATATGTTATACTATGGCCATTGGTGGCAGGTTTGGTTTGGTAAGTATAGTAGTGAAGACTATACCGGCGCAGTTATGTTTTGGAGACTTAGAAGGAACATTCGGGACGAATGTTTCTAAGGGGGGAAGAATGTTATACCCCGTAGTTTCAGGGTATGTATGTGGGGACGTACGTACGAGAATACGACAGAAATTTTGGAAAGAAAGAAAGGTGTGATTTTCGACGGAAAAGTTTCCGGGTTTTGTGTAGGAAAAAGGTTCGTTAGTGGGGAATTGGATTCCCAGTTTGGTATTTTGACTTCTTGGATTATATTAGAATTATGAGATTTTATTTTTGGAAATGGTCACGTGGGGCCCGGGAGAAATTCTGATTTTGTGGGCCCACTTTGTTTATGAGATTTTCGGTATTTTGGATATTTTGAAGACAAAATATTTTGGCGATAAGGGAGCGACACGTGTCACCCGAGTGGCCATGTGGGCGAATTGGTGAGACAGTGGCTAGCCACTTGTCATGGCCGAATAACGGCCCTAACACTGGCACTAAATTTCGTTGGCCATGTGGTGTGGTGGGACCCACACACATGGACCAATCTTGACCATACACTTACCTTGATCTTGGCCCTTGATTCTTCTATAAATACCCCATAGTGCAAGACATAATATTCATTCCACACTTAAGTCTTCCAAGGCAAATACTCCCTCCCCTTTAGTCTTGTTTCGTCCCCCTCCCCCTCTTGTGTAGAAAATACTTTGTATATTGTTGTATAATCACAAATACCTTTGCCTAGTATCCCTAGTAGTATTCCAAAGTTGTTTGATACTAGGAGCTGAAAATACAACTTTATTCCAATAGTCATGAGTGAAACCACAGAAAAATCTTCCTAGCTTGGTTGAAGTGTTAAGAGAAGTTGTTTAGAAACTTCTAAGGGTCGCTTGGAGCGGGTTGGAGCGTAAGGAGTTGGAGCTAAACGTTGCTCAGGATCGACATATATCTTGGATAATTTTGGGCTTATCGAGGTAATGATCTATGTCCCCCTATTGTAATTGGATATTACATATTGTAGTAATTTAGAATTGAGTATAAGATTTATTGGAAGGATGATTATAAAGGATTGAATGTATTTACATTGGATTGTATTCTGATGAGACTTGTAGTATTATTGTGAAGTAGAATTGTACACGTCCGGTTAGACGTGTAACCCTCCCCCCTGGGAGTTGTTGACCTGGTAGCGGGCCTGAGTAGCGGAGGAGATTTATGTGGTTGCGGGAGAGTCTTTGCCGAATTTTCTGTAGAATAAAGGAATCTTGTATTTAGAATATTCTACGAAGAGATCTAGAAGTTGATAGACGTTTTATGGCCAGTATAGGTGGAAGTACTACGAGTAGCGTATTCTACTTGAAGGGTGGAAAAGGCTAGCAAGGTTGTAGTACTTGGAGCATTTTGCTAATTGTCGATAATCGTCGCGAGGTATGTGAACCTCTTCCTATCTTTTCTAGCATGATTGTTGTGAACTATGTAGTGCGGTGACGTCACGTATTCTAAGTGAATTTGGTTGGTTTACTGATTTTAAAAGATAAAGGACTTGACTTATATTTGACTTGATATGATATATGAAGAACTCAAATTGTGTAGAAAGTTGTGAAACCTCATTCTCGAGAAATGAGTATTTGGTCTTTAAAAGGAACTTGATTTCTAAAAGAAAAGAGACTTGAGGAATTGAAGAGTTTTTGGTTTAAAAGAGAGACATGGTTTTGTCTTAAATTGGTTTAAAACATAAAGTGTTATAACAGCTTCATGAGAAGTTAGTTATAACGACTTTATGAAAGCAAAAGAATGGTTTTATCATTGGTTTTAAAATGGTAACTTGATTTAAGTATAAGTTACTTGTTTTGAAAAGAGTAAGTATTTGAGTTTTAAAGAGTATACTTGATGTTGTTTTAAAAGAAAGACACTTGGTTTAAAAAGTATAGAGTACTTGATTTTAAAAGTCTTGTAAAGGTTTTTACGAAAGTAAAGTAATTTGGTTTGAAAATGAAATGTGTTTTTGATACTACGAGTATTAGTATCTTTTACGTAAAAAGTGGTCTTTTTGAAAGAATGAAAGTGGGTATTATTTTTGGGTTTGAAACCCGTATTGTTGACATAAAATGAAAGTACCTTGAGTTGTGTGTAACTTGCATATGTTTGCGTGTGATAGCCTTGTTGTGCTAGTATTGTATTTTTATACCACCGCGTCTCTCAATGGAGGGTCGGTTGATTTGTTATGATCTTACTTGGGCGTCTGGCGTGATGGAGGAGTCCAGTGCGCTCACTGTTGATAGCGTTATTCCATGGACTAGCTCTCCGCGAGGTTTTCTTGATCGGCCTTGGTATCGGTGGTTGGCTTTCGTACTTGCCGTCTCGTGGTGATTCGGCCTTGGTACAGTAGTTAGCCTTCGCTTGCCGCTCGGTTTAGTGGCGAAGTCTCGTGACCACGGACTTGGTACACAGTAGTTAGCCGTCGCATTGCCGATCGGCTACGTGACCACGACCTTGGTACACAGTAGTCGGCCGTACTTGCCCCATGTCGACCGTGGTTTGGTTGCATAGTATTGTTAGTCGGCCTTGGTATCTAGTAGTTGGCTTCGTACTTGCCGGTCGATCGATGATGCGGCTTTGGTATCCGGTAGTTA
This sequence comes from Przewalskia tangutica, assembly GCA_029844215.1. NCBI lineage: Eukaryota > Viridiplantae > Streptophyta > Magnoliopsida > Solanales > Solanaceae > Przewalskia > Przewalskia tangutica. The sequence goes on from CM056725.1 coordinate 50,159,081, forward strand.
GCCTTCGTACTTCCGTCACGGTTGTTATGACAAGTGGGACACGTGTTCATGTATTCCTTGGTGTTGCTATATCATAGACCGCGTGATGAGGAAGGTATTCCACGCATGATTGATGTTGTGGGCGTGATACCTATAGTTATATTTGAGTGATGACTTTGAGGCGTGAGTCCACGACTTGGCGTATCACATATATATGCGTAATTTGGTTATCATATATGTCTTACATTTTCTTTTATAGACTACTATGATTTCATTTCTGATATTTTAGTTTCACATACTTGGTACCTATTGTCTTGACCTCCTTCGGGGGCTGCGTTCATCCGCAGTAGAGTACATTGGTTGTGGATCTCGCTCATAGGACCACGATTCAGCGTTTTGGGAAGCTCCGTTTCTCCGAGGCTCATCTTTGGTATAGTCACTGTCGGTGTAGTTACTTGTACATTGTGGTATGGCGGAGCCACTGTCGTCATAGTTATGGTTACATTCTTAAGTGCAGTAATCTTGTGGGCGGGGTTTGTAAAAGATTTAATCTGTTGAGTTGATATATATGTATATATTCAGGAAGGTGACCGTTTTGGTTAGCCTGTTTCATACTTTATGTCTTGTCTCATGTTTTAGTTTTTTTATTTCCGCTAATTTTCTCTGATGTTGTATCACTAGGGTGCCCGGGGTAAGGCACCAGTCACGGGCCCGGGATCGGGTCGTGACACCCGACATATCCGACTTGGCAAGTGTATTTAGCCGAGGAGGTATGTGATTCTTCCTATACTCTTGAGCATGATATTTGTGAAATATATATAGTACGGTAGACGTACGTGTGTAAAATGAATTTGGTTTATTTAAAACATAATGTGTTATCATAGCTTTATGGGAAGTTAGTTATAACGACTTTATGAAAACAAAAGAATGGTTTTATTATTGGATTAAAAATGGTAACCTGATTTTGGGAAAGGAGAAGTAACTTGTTTTCAAATATCGAACTTTTCTTGATAGAAAAATATAAGTGGCTTGGTTTTAAAAGGGTAAGAGTACCTTGATCTTAAAAGAGTTAGTTACTTGGGTTTTAAAAGTATACTTGACGTTGTTTTAAAAAGTGTAAGCCTTGGTTTAAAAAGTATAAAGTACTAGATTTAAACATGAACGTGTTTGGTTCTACGGATTTGAGTATCAAGTTGTTTTTACGTAAAAAGAGATCTTTTCGAAAGAATTAAAGTACGTAGTATTTTAGGGTTAAAACCCGGATTGTTGGCACAAAATGGGAGTACTTGAGTTTTTATAAATGGCGAATCAATTTACATGTTAATGAAAGTCTAAAAGTATGTTGAACTTGCCTATGCTAGTTGTGATAGCTTTTGTTGTGCAAATATTGTATTTCTATACCACCGCGTCTCTCGATGGAGGGTGACTTGTTGTGAACTTACTTGGGCGTCTGGCGGTGTGGAGGATTCCACGGGTATGCTTGCATTGTTGTTGTCACATGGGCATGTCTACACCGATGAGGGATTCCGGGGGCATGTGACCATTATTGTTATTCCATGGACTAGCTCTCCATGAGGTTTTACTGATTCGGCTTTGGTATCTAGTAGTTAACCTTCGTACTTGCCCCGTTCAGTTTTGTGGCGAAGTCTCGTGACTTACGGTTGTGATCTGGTGGTTAGCCTAGTTACTTGTTGTTATACCCCGTATTTCCAGGGTATGTACGTAAGGGTGTACGTACAAAAGTTTAGCCTTAGTTAGGCATTATGGACGAAAAAGTTTGTGCACAACTCACTTAAAGAATCGTTTTTTGACGAAACGTTTTACTAAACTCGCGTAGGGTAAATTCCGGCTATGACATTTATTATTTTTGCGGATTTTTCCGAGAGACGAAACATTTTGGACCAACGGGAGGGTGACACTTGTCACCCTCATTGGACGGCAAACATGGGCCAAGGTTGCACGTTTTTCGTGCCTTTGCACAAAGTCAAGGAGTTGGTAGGATATTTGTGTAGTAGATGGATAAGGACACTTGCCTAAATCTCCACCCTACACTTGCCTTGCACTTGGCTTCATCTTGGCCATTGGTTGGCCATTTCTTGACCTATAAATACCCCCCTTAAGATGAAGAGTTCTTCATCCACAAATCACTCTCCAAATCTTGAAAATCCTTCCCCCTCTATTGAAGTGTTTTCGTCCAACACTCCCCCCTCCCCTTGAGAAAGCCTTGGCCGAAACACCCCCCCTCTAGCCTAGTAATCCTAGCCGAAACCTACCCCCCCTCCCTTGGTAGAAATGTTGTCTTCCAAGTATAGTTACTATTCCTAAATACCCTAGCCCAAATCCCTTAGTACTTAGTAGAAGTTGTGAAGAACTTCTAAGGGTTCTTGGAGCTATCAGAGCGTACAAATTAGGAGCTAAACCTTGCTCAGGAGCGACTTTTAACTTGTATAATTTTGGGCTTATCGAGGTAAATACTCTTGTCCTTCTATTGTAATTGGATATTACATATAAGAATAGTTAAGACTTGAGTATAAAATACTTAGAAGGATATTACAGAATAGAATTGAACTGTTATCACAGTAGAAGGGTTTAAAAGAAGAATAATTGAACTATACTTACTTAGGACTGTTCTCACAGTAGACTTGAGTAGCTCGACGGGTAGGGAAGTGCTGCCCAATTTTCCATATAATAGATGTTATACCCCGTAGTTCCAGGGTATATAGGTGAGGATGTACGTGCGAGATTACGACAGAAATTTTGGAAAGAAAGAAAGATGTGATTTTTCGACGGAAAAGTTTCCGGTTTTTGTGAAGAAAAAGGTTCGTTAATGGGAATTGGATTCCCAGATTTGGTATTCGGACTTCTTAGAATATTTGAGAATTATGGAATTTTATTTAAATGGTCACGTGGGGCCACGGGTGAAATTCTGTTTGTCTTAGTTTTTGAGATTTTGGCCATTATGGATATTTTCGGAGATGAAATATTTTGGGCGAGTAGGAGGCGACACGTGTCACCCCCTAGGTGGCCGGCCGAAATTAGCTCAGTGGCGAGAGTGGCGAGTCTTGCTAGATATTTTGTGTGGACAAGTGGCTTGTGGGTCCCACCCACACTTGTCCCCAATCTCAACCACACTTGCCTTCATCCTATCCTTGGTTGTCTATATATGCACCTTAGTTGATGAAATCTTCCACTTAGACATTTGAAGACTTGAAAAACCCTCCTTCTCCCTTGACCTAGAGCTCTCGGTTTTGCCCCATTTCTTGAGCAAAATTTGTCCAACAATTCTTAAACTCTCAAGTGTTCTTCCCTAAGGTGTTAGGAAGATTGTGTACCAAGAGTTGGAAAAGATTTCACACCACAGCCTTGAAGGGATGCATGGCGAAAGTTGTCATCTTGAAACCCTAAGTGTTCTTCACTTTTTGGAGTTGAATCTTGAAGAGAAGTTGGTTAGGAGCTTCTATGGGTTGCTTGTAGCGGATTGGAACGTAAAGATTTGGAGCTAAGACTTGCTTGGGCGACTTTAAGAACTTGGATATTTTGGGCTATTTGAGGTAGTGGAACTTAAACCTCTTTGTGAATTGGTTGTTATACATATATTATAAGTATATTATGGATTATATAATATATGGAGTAAGTTTGGAAGAGTTGGATCTTGTTAACTTGTTAAAAGAAAGGTTGGCGTTTGCCGTTAAAATGGTAAGCGTATCTTACTTGCTAAGAAGCTAATAACAAAGTAACTATAACTTATATTAAGAATGGAAATATAAGTTGGTTGACTAATGAGTAAATTGGATAAGTAAAATGGACAAAGTTGGCCAGGACCCTGACTTAAGAGTATTTACTTTGGGTGTATTTACTTTGGATATTTACATTGATCAGTATTTACATTTACATTAAGGAAGATTTTTCAATCGTGTTCCGTTTGGGCGTGTGATCCCTTTTTAATTATTGTATTGTTATGGCGTGATAGTAAACGCGTTACGGTTGGCGCGTAATCCCTTCTTTTACTTATTGTTGTTATGGGCGTGATAGTAAACGCGTTACCGTTTGGGCGTGTAATCCCTTCTTTATGTTGTTTAATTATTACCTTATATATATATATGGTATATATATTACGGTTATTCGCCTTGGTAAAAGATGGAAAAGTGAGTATAAGCGGGAAGTCTTTGCAATTTTCCGTAGATTTTGAGGCTTTTTATTGGTATAAGTCTTCAATGATAAGAAAGGTTTGATAGAGTACTATGACCATTTTAGGAGTGAAGTACTACGTGTGGCGTGATCTACTTGGCGGTTGAAGTACTTGGGCGTTTTGCTTATTGTCGATAAATCGTCGCGAGGTATGTGAACCTCTTCCTATCTTTTCTAGCATGATTGTTGTGAACTATGTAGTACGGTAGACGTACGTGTGCTAAGTGATTTGGTTGGTTTAAAAACATAGGGTGTTATAATAGCTTTATGGGAAGTGAGTTATAACGACCTTATGTAGTGAAAATGGTTTCTTGATGTTAGAAGTTAAGAGACTTGATCTTATAAGATAAGAGACTTAACTTATTTGTTTTAATGTGGATGTTTGTGTGAAACCTCATTCGTGAGTAATGAGTACTTGGTTTTTAAAGGGATAATGTTTTACTGATTTCGGGAATCAGAATGTGTATCGACAGACCATTGCAGCGTTAATAAAGGAAAATGTATTGAATAATGATGTGTTGTATTAAAACCAGTAGAAACCTCCATCTGCATAAGCTAAGATGAGACAAAATGATATTACATTTTCTAGATCATAGGCTTTGTAATAAGATCGTTATAAACAAATAATAAACTACTCACATATATGACATATGTTACTCAATTGTTTTAAAAGAGATTAAGACTATGAGTTATGAAACCTTTCTAAAATAAGTGATTGAGCATTTGAAAATGAGAAGTTTGAGTAATTGAAACTAGGCAAACCGAACTTAGGAAAGAATGTTGTTACTTGATTTTGAAAAGGAATGTGGGTTGGTCATTCTAATACTACGGGTATAGGGTGACTTTATAAAAGTAATGGATCTCTTTTAAAAGAACTTAACGATGTAGTACTTTGGGGTTAAAAACCGAACTTTGGCATAAAATGAAAGTACTTTAAGTTGTGTGAAACTTTATGCTTGTTGTTGTGAAACTTGCCTATGCTTGTTGTTGTGAAACTTGCCTATGCTTGTGATGATAGCCTTTGTTGTGCAAATGTGGTATTTACGTATTCTGGCGTCTCGATAGGTCGACTTATTGAGAACTTACTTGGACGTCTTTGGCGGTGATGGAGAATTCCACCGTATGTTTCCATTTTGATTCTTGTCTTGTTGTTGATGTCACATGGACATGTCTACAAATCTGATCGGGGCATGCGGCCGTGCGGTGGGTTGATTACGATATATTGTTATTGTGGTTACATGGACATGTCTACACGTGGCGTGCGGCGAGTTGATCACCCAGTGTATTATTGTTGATGTCACATGGGCGTGTCTACGAGGTAGAATTCGGGGCGTGTGGCCGTGGGCATTGGTATTATTGTTGCATCATGGACATGTCTACCTGCGAATTAGGGCACGCGGCCGTGATCGAACATGATTGATGTTGTGGGCGTGAGACCCATAGTTATATTTGAGTGATGACTTGAGGCGTGAGTCCTTTATGTTGTGAATCGTAGTTTGGTTATCATCATGTCTCACTTTATATAGACCGGTATGATTTCATTACTGATATTTTCTGATTTCCCATACTTGGTACTGTTATACCTCCTTGCTGCGTCATGCCGCAGTGAGGTACATCGGCCGTGGATCCTCGCTCTTAGGATCTCGGTTTTTGGGAAACTCCGTTTCTCCGAGGCTTATCTTTTGGTATGTGTTCCACGAGTTGTAGGTTCTTGTACATTGGGGTATGGCGGGGTTCCGTCATAGTTGTTGTAAATCTTAAGTGCATGTAATCTTGGCGGGGTTTGTAAAGGGATTAAAGCTCGTTTTGAAAGAGTTGTATTTATTATGTTATTGGAAGGTAAGGTTGGCTTTGCTTTATGTTCATATATCTGTTTCTTGTTTAAGTTTTATTTTCCATTGGTTTTCTCGATGATTGTATCAGGTGCGGGATAAGGCACGATGCGAACCGGGCGGGTCGTTACAATAGAGAACCTCTACTTAGAATCGTATACGTAATAGTCTAGGCGTTGATAGGCGTATTTGACTATTATAGGTGATTCTCTGCGCGCGACATATTCGACTTGGCGGTGGATTTCGCAGGAAGGTATGTGATTCTTCTATACTCTTGAGCATGATATTTTAAATATATATAGTACGGTAGGCGTCACGAGTGTTAAGTGAATGATAATTACGGCAATGTCTTTTGACTTAAGCACGAATAATAACTACTGAGAATGTCTTGACTTAAGCTTTGAATAATAAAGATCTTAAAGCATTTCAAAAGAATACTGAATCATTTAACAGAAGAGAAACAGTTGGTTTTTAAACAAAAGCTTAAGATTTATACTAGCTTTATGGGAAGTTAGGTATAACAACTTAAGAATGATAAAAAGAATTGTTTACTTATTTGCTTATAAAAACCTTGTATTGATTTCTGTAAGGTGTAGTAAGATTGGTTGATAATTAGACACATTATGATGCTACGTGTGTTAGTGTCTTGTGATGTTGTGAAAGGGGGTCATTCTTGTTGTGCTTACGTTGCTAAACGGTAAGTCAGTTGTACTGTTATTATATCACCTACCCCATTGACTTGTTATACCGAGGGCTTGCCACTCTTGATGCGGGTCTATACGGCCTATGCGGTCTGTGAGACTATGCGGAGCTGCGGGAGTTCCAGGATTGATCATTCCGGGTGTTTTAGCCCGATGCGGGGATGCCCTATGCGATGCAGTGTGACTATGCGGTCTATTGAGACTATGCGATGCGGGAGTCCGGGAGAGTGCTGGGATTAGCTACCCCGTCGAGGAATACCTCGTGCGGTGCATGTGTGACTATGCGGATCGCGGAAGTCGAGATTAGGCACGCATAATGATACTATGGGTGATTGGCCTTGCTTGATCATTCGCGGCCTAGAAAAGACACATTACGATTTACCTATTATTGTTCTTGTTTGTGATGTGGCCATGTGCAATTGAACGATTGTATTTGCAAATGGTTTTAAATCTTTGTGGTTTCATTTAAGTACTTTCTGATTTCACATACTTGGTACATGTTATCGACCTCCCGGGGCCGCGTTCATGCAGAGTAAGGCAGCAGTGCTAGATCCACGTCCTTAGGATCTCTTTGCTTTGGTGTCGGGAGCTCCATCTTCTCCGAGGCTCGACTTTTAGGTATGATCTCCTGTTGTTGTATATAGTTTTGTACATTCGGGGTATGGCGGGGCCTGTCCGCCATAGTTGTTATCTTCTTAGAGGTGCAGTAGTCCTATTGTATAGTTGGGATGTAGCGCAAAACTATGTATATATATATATCTTAGAAAGCGACATTTTCTCACATAAAGCGTGTCTCATTTTACAAGCTGTTTCATGTCTTGTTTTAATATTCGATTACTCGATGTATGACTACTTGGGTGCGGGTAAGGCACGATCCACGAACCGGGCAGGTCGTGACAAAAGTGGTATCGAGCGATTAATCTCGGAAAGTGTCTGACCGTATCTAGTAGAGTGCTTGATTATCGGTGTGTTGTGCACCACCAATAATCGAGAGGCTATAGGATATTTAGGATTGGTTTCCATTCTTCTCACTCAGATCGTGCCTTAGCGTGTTATAAGTTGGACCTCTAACGTATTCCTTTTACAGAATTATGCCTCACGTAAGGCAACCGGGCCCGAAGAAGGGCAAAGCGTAGGAAGGCTAGTAGGACACCGAGAGTCACGAGGCTGAGCCGATTCTTACCCGAGGCGATACCTCGACGGCGAAGTTCTATGACGCCGCCCGGCCCAGCGAGACCACGATACCGCCCCTCGGTCCACGGCTGAGGCGAGAGGAGTTAAGTGAGAGATGGCCGATTCTTGGCGAGATCGTGGCGAACATGAGATAAGTGGATCGGCGGTTCGATTCGGCTCGGTAGTACGTGGTTCACGAGGCGAATAGTTTGAGGCTACGAGATTTCTGAGTTGTAGCCGCGAGTTTTCTGGTCGGCGGGAGGATGATCGCGAGTTCATCCGTCGATTCTGAAGGATTATGAGGGTGATCGGCGTCGGAGACCGAGTCGTGACGCCGGTTCGCGTCGGCTGCGTGATACGCGATCGATTGGTTTGATTCGTGGGAGTTATCCGGGAAAGCACGTCCCGGCTACTTAGGATGAGTTCTCGAGGCTTTCCTCACTCACTTCTTGCCTCGCGGATGAGGAGGCGCAGTGACATATTTTTATTCTTGAGACGAGAGAGGGCCGCGATTAGGAGTACAATGTCGAGTTCGATTCTTTGGCTCGATATGTCCTGCATTGGTAGCGGATATGGAGGGCGGGTACATCGCTACGTCAGGGCTAGATGATTATATGGCCAAGTCTTGTGCGGGTGTGGCTCTTGACCGAGCATGAACATTACCGTATGCGAGCTCATGCGTTGGGATGCGAGGCGCGAGACCGGCGAGTCGGCGATATCGGCGAAAAGAAGGCGAGGCGGCGGTTCTTTTGGTAGTTCTCGGGGTGGGCGGCCTCGGCGGTGATCTAGATTTTTACTCGGCCGGCTCGAGCACTCCCGCATCATTATGCATGCAGCGAGTATTGGGGCGGTCGGGCCCCATGACTTTAGATTTCGTGGTAGCAAAGGTACTAACCGATCGAGTGCGCTCGGTGTGTCGTTGTGGTAGATTCCATTCGAGCGTAGTACTACTCAGGAGCTTGCTATACTTGTGGCCGGAGGTCATTTGCGAGGCTTGTCGGCCGGGCGGCGCGGTGGTAGGGCTCGACTACGAGATCTGTTGCCGGTTCATCGTCTCCTCTGATTACTCGCCGGAGGCGAGGGTACTCATGGGCTGCAGTCGCGCAGGTCGTGGCGCGGTCCCGATTCTAGCGGTCCTCGAAGCGCATTTATGCCTTGTCGGCCGGCGAGACGGGAGGCCTCACCGATGTAAATCGCGGGTACCTTATCGATCTCGATTATGATGTGTATGCCTTGATAGATCCGGGTTCTACTGCATCTATATATCTCCCTTGTTGCTAGTAGGATAGGGATAAAGCCCGAGTCCATAGACCACTTTCGATGTAGCTACGCGATGGGTGATTCGGTGGTAGCTCGGCGGGTATATAGAGCTTGTCGATGACTTTATGCGATCGTCGGACCCTAGCCGACTTGATAGAGTTGGACATGGTGATTTCGACGTGATCATGGGTATGGATTGGTTAGCTTCGCTATGCCAATGTAGGCTGAGAGAGAGAGTGATGCGGTTCCATTTTCTGAGCCAGGTTGTTGAGTGGGAGGAACATCGTATCGCCGTGGTAGGTTTATTTCTACCTTAAGGCTAGGAAGATGGTGCGAAGGGTATATCTACCATCTCGTTGGTGTTTGATAATGAGGCCGCGGTACCAGATTTTGATCGATTCCGGTAGTCGAGAGTTCCCGGATGTGTTTCAGACGACCTCCGAGTATCCCTCACGAGAGGAGATAGAGTTTTGTATTGATGTCTTTGCGGACACTCGGCTATTTCCATTCCGCCATACAGAATGGCTTTCCGAGTTGAGAGAGTTGAAGGACGGCGAGAGATTTCTTTGGAGAAGGGCTTCATCGGACCTAGTGTTTCTCCCCGGGAGCGCGGTATTGTTCGTGAAGAAGAAGGGCGGGGCGCTGCGCATGTGTGTTGATTACTGAGCGGTGAACAAGGTGACCATTAAACGAATACCCCGCTTCCGGGATTGATGATTTGTTCGACCGGTGCGAGTGCGAGATGTTTCTCGAGATTGATCTGCGATCGGGCTATCATCAGTGCGAGTTAGAGGCGGATGTCCCTAGGATCGCATTCGGACGATGCAGGCATTATGAGTTGGTCATGTCTTTTGGGTTGACCAATGCTCGTGGTATTCATGGATTTGATGAGCGAGTGTTCAAACCATTTTTGGACACGTTTGTGATAGTGTTCATTGATGATATCTTGGTTTATTCGCTCGGATCGAGCATGCGGAGCATTTGAGGATTGTCTTGTGATTCTCGGGACCAGCGATTATCGCCAAGTTTTCCAAATGTGAGTTTTGGTTAGCTTCGGTGGCTTTTCTTGGGCATATTGTCGGGGCGATGGTATTCAGTGGATACGCCAAGATCGAAGCGATCGAGTTGGCCTTGACTCTTACTCAGGAAGGTTCGCAGCTTTCTAGGCCTTGCGAGTTATTATCGTGGTTCGTAGAAGTTTGCTTCTATCTGCACCATTGACTAGGTGACTCGAAAGCGGCCAAGTTTGATGGTGATGCTTGTGGCGAGGTTTCTAGTTCTTGAAGGAGACCGGCAGCGCCCGTTCTTACTCTTCGGAGGTCGAGCGGTTATGTCGTGTATTGTGATCGTCGGGCATCGGGTTGAGATGTGTGTTGATGCAGCGGGGCAAGGTTATAAGCGTATGCATCCGGTGAAGAAACACGAGAGAACTACCCGCATGATTTGGAGTTGGCGCGGTGATTCACGCTTTGAAGATCTGGAGGCACTATTTGTATGGGGTTCGTGGATATTTATACGGACCACAAGAGCCTCGGTATATCTTCGACCAGAAGGTGAACTTACGAGACGGTGGTTAGAGCTGCTCAAGGATTATGATGTTGACATCTGTACCACGGGAAGGCGATGTTGTGGCGATGCTCTTAGTCGTGGGTCGATGGAGTCTATCGGATGTGCGGAGAGGAGGGCCTGTTCGCGATTTGCATCGATTAGCGAGCCTTGGTGTCCGTTTGATTGATTACGATAGCGATGGAGTTCGAGTTCGAGAGGTTGCGAGTCTTCCATCGTCGAGGAGGTGAAGAGGCAACGATTTGATGATCCGGTTTTGACGCGATGCGTGATCTGGCTCTTACGTGAGGAAGGTCCTTTTGAGTAGCACGATGGGGTGCAAAGGTTTGAGGGCGAGTTGTGTGTTCGGATGTTTGAGGACTTGGCGGCGAGTTCTTGGGGAAGCACACGCGTAGCGTTACTCTATCCGTCGGTCGACCAAGATGTACCACGACCCCAGATCGTGTATTGGTGGGATGGCTTGAAGAGGGCGTTGCGAGTTCGTAGCTCGGTGCGTGTTGTCGGCGGTGAAGGTAGAGCACGGAGGCACGGTGGTTTGTTGCGACGATAGAGATCCCGACACGGAAGTGGGAGGTGATCAACATGTACTTCATCGGGATTACCTCGCACTCGGAGGAGACATGATTCTATATGGGTTATCGTCGACGGTGTGAAATCAGCCCACTTTCTTCCGTCGGACGACTTTTGGTGAGGATTATGCGGACTTTACATCAGAGATCGTCAATTGCATGGAGTCCTATTTCGATCATATCAGACAGAGCCCGGTTCTGGCTAACTGGAGTCTTTCGGAAGGGTTTAGGGGCCTTGGTGAGCACAGTCTTGCATTCCATCCTGAGCAGACGGACAAGTGGCGGCCTTTATCCGGACTCTTGAGGATATCTGCGAGCTTTGTGTTATCGACCGAGGTAGGCGGGAGGATCATTTGCATCTAGTTGAGTTTGCGTACAATAATAGCTACCACTCCAGTATTCAGATGGTGCCTTATGAGGCCTTGTATGAGAGGAAGTGCAGATCGCCGATAGGTTGGTTTGATGTAGGCGAGTGCGATTAGTAGGACGGTTGGTGCGGCGAGCGATGGATAAGGTGAAACTTATCCGGGAGAGGTTCTTGGCGGCTCGAGTCGGCGAAGTCATATCACGAGATCATCGTCGTCGGCATCCGAGTTCGAGATTGATGATTGGGTTTTCTGAAGGTGTCACCCATGAAGGGTGTGATGAGATTCGGGAAGAAAGACAACTCGGCCCAAGTACATTAGGCGTATCAGATGTCGCGGGGTAGGCAAGGTTGCCTATGAGTTGGATCTGCCGTCCGTCCGGAGGCGGTGCATCCGGTTTTTCACGTTTCTATCTTGAGAGATATATCGGGATCCATCTAGTGGTACACGATTGGCGATGTCGGTGGCGAGGGTTATCGTATGAGAGATTCCCATGGCGATAGTATATCGTCGAGTTAGGCGTCTGCGGACGGGGCGTGGCCGTCAAAGTCTTGTGGCGGAACGAGCTCAGAGAGGAGATGACGTGGGAAGCTGAGGAGGACATGAGGCAGAAGTATCCTCACCTATTCCCCACACCTCCAGGTAATTCACTTTCCCACTTGTAAATTTTTATTGCCATATATGCCTAAGTGTTGTTTTGTGGCCGTATGTGACATTTGCAAACTGTTTAAGCTTTATCGTTAACTGTCTTGGGAAGGAACATTCGGGACGAATGTTTGTAAGGAGGGGAGAATGTTATACCCCGTATTTCCAGAGTATGTACGTGAGGGCGTACGTCTGAAAGTTTAGCCTTAGTTAGGCATTATGGGCGAAAAAGTTTGTGCACAACTCACTTAAAGAATCGTTTTTGGAAGCGTTTTACTAAACTCGCGTAGGGTAAATTCCGGCTATGACATTTATTATTTTTGCGGATTTTTAGAGAGGCGAAACATTTTGGACCAACGGGAGGTGACACTTGTCACCTCGTTGGGCAACAAACATGGGCCAAGGTTGCACGTTTTTTGTGCCTTTGCACAAACTCAAGGAGTTGGTAGGATATTTGTGTAGTAGATGGATAAGGACACTTGCCTAAATCTACACCCTACACTTGCCTTGTACTTGGCTTCATCTTGGCCATTGGTTGGCCATTTCTTGACCTATAAATACCCCCCTTAAGATGAAGAGTTCTTCATCGACAAATCACTCTCCAAATCTTGAAAATCCTTCCCCCTCTATTGAAGTGTTTTCGTCAACACTCCCTCCCGCCAGAAAGCCTTGGCGAAACACCCCTCTAGCCTAGTAATCTGGCAGAAACCTACCCCTCCTTGGTAGAAATGTTGTCTTCCAAGTATAGTTACTATTCCTAAATACCCTAGCCCAAATCCCTTAGTACTTAGTAGAAGTTGTGAAGAACTTCTAAGGGTTCTTGGAGCTATCGGAACGTACAAATTAGGAGCTAAACCTTGCTCAGGAGCGACTTTTAACTTGGATAATTTTGGGCTTATCGAGGTAAATACTCGTCCTTCTATTGTAATTGGATATTACATATACGAATAGTTAAGACTTGAGTATAAAATACTTAGAAGGATATTACAGAATAGAATTGAACTGTTATCACAGTAGAAGGGTTTAAAAGAAGAATAATTGAACTATACTTACTTAGGTACTTTCTCATGATAGACTTGAGTAGCTCGTGGTAGGGAAGTGCTGCCCAATTTTCCATAAAATAGAGAACCTCTACTTAGAGCGTATCTGAGAATAGTATAGACGTTGATAGACGTATTTGACTATTATAGGCTGATTCTCTGCGCGCGACATATTCGACTTGGCAGGTGGATTTCGCCGAGAAGGTATGTGATTCTTCCTATACTCTTGAGCATGATATTTTAAATATATATATAGTACGGTAGACGTACGAGTGTTAAGTGAATGATAATTACGGCAATGTCTTTTGACTTAAGCCTGAATAATAACTACAGCAATGTCTTCTGACTTAAGCCTGAATAATAAAGATCTTAAAGCATTTCAAAAGAATACTGAATCATTTTAACAGAAGAGAAACAGTTGGTTTTTAAACAAAAGCTTAAGAGTTATACTAGCTTTATGGGAAGTTAGGTATAACAACTTAAGAATGATAAAAAGAATTGTTTACTTATTTGCTTATAAAAACCTTGTATTGATTTCTGTAAGGTGTAGTAAGATTGGTTGATAAATAGACACATTATGATGCTACGTGTGTTAGTGTCTTGTGATGTTGTGAAAGGGGGTCATTCTTGTTTTGCTTACGTTGCTAAATGGTAAGTCAGTTGTACTGTTATTATATCACCTACCCCCTTGACTTGTTATACCGAGGGCTTGCCACCCTTGATGCGGGTCTATACGGCCTATGCGGTCTGTGAGACTATGCGGAGCTGCAGGAGTTGTTATCTTCTTAGAGGTCTGTAGTCCTATTGTACAGTTGGGATGTAACTGCAAAACTATGTTTATATATATATGCCGAAAGGCGACATTTTCTCACATAAAACTGTGTCTCATTTTACAACTGTTTCATGTCTTGTTTTTATATTCCGCTGATTACTCTAATGTATGACTACTTGGGTGTCCGGGTAAGGCACCAGTCACTTGCCCCGTCAGCTACGTGGCGCAGGTGGATCTGGTAGAGGCTATCGCACTTGCCACGTGTCGACCAGCGAGTCGGTGTTTGGGCGAAGTTTCGTGACTTACGGTTGTGATCACGGTGGTTAGCCTGGTTACTTGCCCCGTCACGTGGCGCGAGTGGATCTGGTAGAGCTATCGCACTTGCCGCGTGTCGACTTCGTGATATAGTTATTTAGTATTGTTGGTACGGCTTTGGTAGTTGGCTTTCGTACTTGCCGGTCGATTGATGATGCAGTTGGATCCGTAGCTATGCGCCGTACTTGCCGTGCGGTTTTATGATCTGGTGGGACACAGTGTTCTTGTGTACTCCTTGGTGTTATTATATCATAAATGCCGCGATGAGGAAGGTATTCCACGGGCATGATTGATGTTGTGGGCGTGAGACCCATCGTTATATTTTAGTGATGACTTTGAGGGCGTGAGTCCCTGACTTGACATGACTGCTTATATATGGTGGAATGTAGTTTGGTTGTCATACATGTCTTTGCTTTATATAGATTATGATTTCATTTACGATATTTTGATTTCACATACTTGGTACTGTTGTCGACCTCGCCGGGCTGCGTTCATGCCGCGAGTTGAGTGCGTAACTTGCGATCCGCTCTTAGGATCACCGTTCGATTCTGAAAGCTCCATTTCTCGGAGGCTTTGTCTTTTAGTGCGGTTCCACGAGGTCATATACTTTTGTACATTCGGGGTATGGCGGGCCCTGTCCCATCATAGTGGTATAAAAACTCTTAGAAGTGCATGTAATCTTGTTGTGGGCGAGGTTTGTAAAAAGGATTTAACTGCTCAAGTTTTTAATTTATATCTGAAGAAAGTAGTTTTGGTTGCTTTGTTCTTATGTTAATCTATTGTTTCATGTCTTTGATTTTATTTCCGATTTTCTCGATGTTGTATCACTAGGGTGTCACGCCCGAACCGGGCAGTGGTGGTGCCTACAGGCACCCTTCTACCTTAACAACTAAGTACATTGCAGAAATTAATAACAACTCATTTTTTTTTCTTTTAAAACCAACGTACGTACAAGGCAAAGCCGACTAGGCTGCCATATAATATACATAAACAAAAGACACTACACTGCATGCAGTCAATCCACATATGAATACGGACCTCAGGAGTTAAAGCCGAACTATGGCGGACAAGGCACCGTGCCCGTAAATGTACAAAAGCACATCTTGAAGGGACTATACAAAATGATAAACTCTGAACAAAGGAGCTATCCAAAAACTACGGCGGTCCTACACTGCCGATCACCAAGCTGCGTACCTAAACTGCGGCATGACGCGGCCGGGGAGGTCGATGCGAAGAATGTACCAAGTATGTGAGCGATGAAATCGTAATGAAATCATAACAGATCTAAACAAAGCAGAGACATGTATGATAGCCTACCTACGATACAATACATAGCGATCATATCAAGTCGGGGACGCGAGCCTCAAAGTCACTACTCAAATATGACTATGGGTCTCACGCCCATAATATCAATCATGCGTGGAATCCTTCCTCACTGCTGGCGATCCATGATGTAATAACACCAATAAGGATACATGAACACCAAGTCCACGTGTCCTAAATACCTCGTGGTCTCGTGCCGGAATCTACCTCGTAAAAGCATGACCATAGGGTAACACAAACAAATCAGGGACATATATGATAATCAAATACAACACCTTGTGCCTTACTACAATGAGAGTAAGCGGTAGTATCCTTCTGATATAAAATAGGAAGCTCATGATCAAAGCGGGACCATCCGCGCGGTATTATTCAGCAATCTATTCACGGGACTATTTCACGCGTAGGTCGCGTGGACGCGTGAGGTATTCCTCGCGTAAATTTGGACCCGCCCGCGTGGGACTATTTCACCCGCGTAAGCCCTTTCGGACTCGCGTGAGGTATTCCTCGCATAATTTGGACGCCGCGTGGGACTATTTCACCGCGTAAGCCGCTGGACTCGCGTAGGTATTCTCGCATAAATTTGGACCGCCCGCGTGGGACTATTTCACCGCGTAAGCCTGCGGACTCGCGTGGTATTCCTCGCATAGGCCGGACGCCGCATGGGACTATTTCACCGCGCATAAGCCCTACGGACTCGCGTGGTATTCTCGCGTATAGGCTGGACCGCCGCGTGGGACTATTTCACCGCGTAAGCCCTACTGGACTCGCGTGAGGTATTCCTCGCATCGTGGGTAGCAAATCCACGGAATTATGCAAATGCCACAAACCGGAATGACCCGAAGCAGTGATATACCAATAGCACACAACCGGCTATTTCCAGCACACATAGGCAATTCTCAATTAACAAGCCAAAGTACTTATCAAGGCACACTTAGACAAATCCTCAATTTATCAAGCCAAAGTACTAATCAAGGCATACATAGAATAATTCTCTTTTAACAAGCCAAAGTACTTATCAAGGCACACTTAGACAAATCCTCAATTTATCAAGCCAAAGTACTAATCAAGGCATACATAGAATAATTCTCTTTTAACAAGTCAAAGTACTTATCAAGGCACACTTAGACAAATTCTCAATTTATCGAGCCAAAGTACTAATCAAGGCATACATAGAATAATTCTCAATTAAGTAGGCCAAAGTACTACGTACGTACATTCTTTTCAAAAGACTCCTTTTATATAAAATCCCAAGATACTAACACCCGTAGTATCAAAGCATGTCTATTTTTCAAAGTAAGTTACTACACGTTTAGAAAACTCATTTCAAGGCTTGAAATCAAGTAACTTCAATTTTTCACAATCTAGGCAACTTATGCCCTTTAATAAAAAATAGACAACTTTCTAAACCTTCCATAAAGCCGTTATAACCAACTTCCCATAAAGTCGTTATAACCCTTTATGGTTTTAGACATATCCATTCCTTTAATAACCAAGAGACTTATGCTATTAAAAACCAAGTATCACATACTTCCAAATCAAGTTCTTAACTTTCAAAACACTTCAAGTCTCTTAATTTATAGAAAACAAGTTTCTTCTACTTTTAAACCTCAAGTAACTCACTCCTTTAAAACAAGTTACTTCTCTTAAATCATGTCATTTCTCCTCTTTTAAAACAATTAAGTAAATCACTCCTTTGACTCCCCTAAAGTCATTATAATGACCTTTAGGATTTTGAGACTAAAGCCTTGTGAGATTTAGAAACCACTTCCTTTTCAAGACTCTATGTACTTTAAGTAAAATACTTTCACTTTTAAGAATCCAAACTTCACTAAGAAAATGGATTTTACAACTTACAATTTAAACATCAAGGTACAATCAAGGAAGTTCATAGAACAAATTCTATTCTAGGCAATCCAAATACAACCAAGGAATGGATCATTTAAGGAGTAGAACATACTTTCTTAATCTTAAGGAATCATGCTAGAAGAGGAGATAATTCACATACCTTTTAGCTAAAATCCACAAGCTAAGCGAATCGCGTGCGTGAAGTGTCAACCTATAATGGTCACAACAAGACTATCAACTTCTAGTCTCAACGTAGAATAATACTAAGTATACGGCCTCTAATTCTACGGAAAATCGGGCAGCACTTCCTTTGTTTCTACTCACTTTGCTACCTTTTTCAAGGCCGAATACAATAACCAACAAGCCACATTTAAGGCTCCAAACAACAACCAAACAAAGGGGATTACACGCCTTACAATACGTGTAAAATTCCGCCCCACAATTCATACCAAATAGAATAATACTTCAATAGCTATTCTCGGCCAACATATAACCAATAACACTACGTCTTTTCCAATCCTTTTCCAATTTCAAGTTCTTAGGTCTAACATGTTATATAGTCTAAACAACTTCAACAACTACACTTTCCTTCTTTATACAACATGCGACGCTTAAACTAATAATTGACTTGAATTGTAATCTTAAGGCTAAACATGCTAGTTTTCGGATTAGGGTTCCAATAGCCCATAAACATATCAACCTTCATACTATATAACACATGCTTGCTAAAATCCATAGCTACAACAATAAGTAAGTCTTAACTACTAAAACGACAAAATTTATACCTTTCCAAGCCCTTAAAATTTCCAAGATCCAAAGTCGCGCCTTAGAAATTCTTAGCTCATTTCCTTAAGTTCCAATCCGCTCCAAGCACTCCTTAGAGGCCTATGAAGAACCCATCTTCAAGTTCCAACTTCAAAGTTGAAGAACTCCCTTAGTTTCCGCCTTGCGACTAACGTGAAAACTCCATTTTTCCGAAATCTTTCTATTGAGATAACCTTACAATACCCTTTGGGACATTGGGTTAAAGTCTTGTGGCTAATGGATCAAAATCACAAAATTTTTGTGTGGGAGAGGCACTAACAGAGCTTCTATGTAGAACAACAATGTTTCTAATTTTTCTAAGTGTAAAATGCTCAAGTCTTGCTACTAGTAGTATACTTATAACCTGATGGAGGCTTGGATAACAGCACTGGTTAAAATTGGAGGGAAGAGATCAAGCCAAATGGCTCTTGAGTTGGTCGACTTTGTCGAGCTCTGTGAGACTAATCTTTCACCTTGGTCAATGACCATTATGCCCTTGCATAAATTCGACCAAGCCATGTGGGAGGTGCCACGTGTCTCCTCTCGTTCGTCCGTAAAAATTACGTAACCTCGTGGGCCCCACAAAACGTAAAATTTCTCGGGTGGGCCCCACGTGACCAAATCCTTGAAAATAGATTTCCATAATAATAATAAGTTCCATATTCTTCAAATAATACATTTTGAGAATTCAATTCTCAACAACGAACATTTTTCCTTTCCGACGTTCGGAAGATTTTTCCGTCGGAAAAACAATTCCTCCTTTCGTACAAATTTCCAAGTCTTGATTCCTTACGTGCATTCTCTTATACATGCCCTGGACTCACGGGGTGTAACATTCTTCCCCCCTTAGAAACATTCGTCCCCGAATGTTCTTAGTCGGTTGCCACGCTATACAAACCCCGGCACAATCTCTATCTTATGCTGTCAATCAATACTCCACAAGACTAACGATGCCACGCCGCCATCGCCTAACATACGTAAACATATCAATGGACCTTCCGTCGCTACCCTTCTCATAAACTCGAAGGTTCTGGTCTCACAGAACACGGGATCCTTAGAGGTTCCTTTCTTTCCTTACTTGTCATTCTGCGTCTTAAACTCATTTAGTAAGCGTACAAAATCTCAAATTTTGTTTGTTCTCCAATCCTTGGAGTTACTAACCAAACTTGGCCATATTGTTACTTACATTCCGTTAAGGCTCTTCTCGGTCCTTACGACCTAGTTCGGTGGAGCAACGTCCACAAACTTCGTACAACGATTTACTAAACTTGGGTCTGGCATCCTCGGGACCTATCACATGCAGGACCATTTCTAGCGACATCACCCATTCTATACTCTGGTGACCAAAATGAGTCCATAACCCGACTCATCGTCACACTTAACTCCTCATTCTTAGTCCAAATACATCTCTCTTATCTCGAGGTACTTACACCTATCCTATTCACTAGAGGTTCGTCACATAAGCCAAAGTATTTCTCTGTCTGATCTTCCATATCGGTCTTACACTTATACGGGGTAATTACAACTTGTGAACTTTATACAACTATAGTCTCAGTTCACCTATCATTCTTGTCAACATTCCTACTTCTCACTTTACTAATCAAAGTATCCCTACCTGCAGGGTACTATCACTTCTATTTGCTAGCACCGCTATCTTGGTCAATAACATAAGCTTCTTCCTCATGACCCTAAAGTCTTCCCTTAATCGAGAAAGCTGAGGCTCAGTCTTTGAGCATCAAAACCTAGCGAAGAAGAACTTCGCCATTGCGAACAACATCCGGTATAACTTTGGGCATAATCACTATCAACTCTCTGAGTCGACTAGTAGCTCTGCTACTCCTTTTGCCCTACTGGTATGTTGCCCTCGCGGAGGCATAAGCGTAACACAACAATCGTCAGAGGAATTATCTTACTAACACGACTTTATGGCATGATCTTAGAGTGAGAAGAATAGAAACCAACTCCTAAATGTCCTGTAGCCTCACTGTTTATGGGTGTGGCGCGCAACACACCGATAATCGAGACTCTACTAGACACGGTGCGTAAACATTCAGAGGTATTTGCTCGATACCACTCTGTCACGCCCGAACCCGGGCGTGGTGGTGCCTACAGGCACCATACCTTAACAACTAAGTACATTGCGGAAATTAATAACTCATTTTTTCTTTTAAAACCAACGTACATACAAGGCAAAGCCGACTAAAGTGCCATATAATATACATAAACAAAAGACACTACACTGCATACCAGTCCAATCACATATGAATACAAACCTCTAGGAGTTAAAGCCCGAACTATGACGACAAGGCCCGCGTACCCATAAATGTACAAAAGCACATCTTGAAGGGACTATACCAAAATGATAAACTCACGAACAAAGGAGCTATCCAAAAACTACGGCGGTCCTACACTGCCGATCACCAAGCTGCGTACCTAAACTGCGGCATGAACGCGGCCCCGAAGGAGGTCGATCTGAAGAATGTACCAAGTATGTGAGCGATGAAATCGTAATGAAATCATGATCTAAACAAAGAAGGAGACATGTATGATAGCCTACCTACGATTACCTGATACATAGCGATCATATCAAGTCGAGGGCCGAGGCCACCAAAAGTCCTTACTCAAATATGACTATGGGTCTCGCCCATAATATCAATCATGCGTGGAATCCTTCCTCACTGGCGATCCATGGTGTAATAACACGATAAGGATACATGAACACCAAGTCCCACTGTGTCTAAATACCTCGTGGTCTCATGCCCCGGAATCCTACCTCGTAAAAGCATGACCATAGGGTAACACAAACAAATCCGGGGACATATATGATAATCAAAATACAACACCTTGTGCCTTACTACAATGAGAGTAAACAATAGTATCCTTACAATATAAAATAGGAAGCTCATGATCAAAGCAGGACCATCCGCCCGCAGTATTATTCAGCAATCCTATTCCTGGGACTATTTCACCCGCATAGGTCGCGTGGACCGCGTGAGGTATTCCTCGCATGGTGGACCCACCGCGTGGGACTATTTCACCGCGTAAGCCCTTTCGGACTCGCGTGAGGTATTCCGCGCATAAATTTGGACCGCCGCGTGAGACTATTTCACCCGCGTAAGCCCTTTCGGACTCGCGTGAGGTATTCCTCGCATAGGTGGACCGCCGCGTGGGACTATTTCACCGCGCATAAGCCTACGGACTCGCGTGAGGTATTCCTCGCATAAATTTGGACCCGCGTAGGACTATTTCACCCGCATAAGCCCTACGGACTCGCATGAGGTATTCCTCGCATCGTGGGTAGCAAATCCACGGAATTAATGTTACACCCCGTGTGTACAGGACGTGTTTTAAGAACGTACGTAAGAACTCGCAAGTGTTGAAATTGAGACTTGTAAAAATTTATCGGAATTATGAAATTGTCGGAAAACATATTATTATGACGAATGGGAGGGTGACACGTGTCACCCCCCTTAGATGATGCCTTGGACGATTTTTGCAAGGGCTAAAGGGTCATTGGACCTTTGTTAGCAAGACAAGTCTTGCAACTTGAAAGCTTGACATGTTTGACTTAGTCAAGGGGACAATTAGTCTTGATATTTGTTAAGACCTCATCCTAGCCAACCATTTGTGCACACCTTGACCCTCATGTCACATATAATACTAGTAGCAAGACAAGAGTTCCACACTTAGCTAAAATTCACAAAAATTGTAGAACAAGAGAGGAGGCTCACGGGTTGGGCATCATAAGAGGAAAAAAATTTGTTTGTTGTCGATAATCTCCCCACTTTAAACCAAGGTTCCTAAGTGTATTGTGAGTATATATCAATAGAAAAATCCCGGAAAAAGAGAGTTTTCGTATTAGTCGCAAGGTGAAAACCTAATGGCTTTTCTAGGTTTTGGTTGGAAGTTTGAAGGAAAATTGTTGGTATGGTTCTAAGGGTCTCAAGTAGCGGATTGAAGTATCTTGGAGAGTCTACAAGTTGCTAAGAGCGACTTCAGATTTGAAGATTGGATTGAGATTCGTTGAGGTATAATATTGTTCTTTGAAGTGTTACAAGATTATTTATATTGTTGTTAGCCTTACTTGTTGCTAGCATGAAGTATATGTATTGAAGTTTATAAGGATTATGGATTGATTGTAGCCTTGAAAATCGAAAAGTAATGTAAGCCATGTTTAGTTGGATTACAATTTGGATGAATTGATTAGAATCGTCGCATGTTATTAACTTGAAGATTGTAGTAGTTATAATTGGTTGCGACTTGATATCATGTTATACTAAAATTTGGATTGAAATGGAAATTGGATAAGAATTGATGTTGTAGTACTTCAAAGTTAGCCGAATTAGCCTAGTAAGTTGTATTAACTTGATATCGTTTGTGGTGAGCCAATTGGGGCTGTTTGGTTATTTCATTTGTATTGGACTACCTTATAGATTGTGGTGAGCCAATTGGGGCTGTTTGGTTATTGTATTCGACCTTGAAAAGGTGGCAAAGTAAGTAAAAACAAAGGAAGTGTTGTCAGATTTTCCGTAGAATTTAGTGACGTAGCACTTAGAATATTCACGTGTGAAGTAAGAAGGTTAATGGACGTGTTGTAACCATTATAGGTTGAAGTACTAAGTATAGTGTATCCTACTTGGAGAGTGGAATAGCTATCAAGGTTGAAGTACTTTGGAGCATTTTGCTACTTGTATGACAATCGTCGCGAGGTATGTGAACCTCTTCCTTCCTTTGGCATGCTTCTATGTATGGAATATACTTGTGGTATCATTTCATGTTTCCTTCTACTCTTAGAAGTTAAGAGGTAGTTGTTTGATTTACTCTATGGAGAACTTTTCCTATCTTTTGAGCATGACTAGTTGCGTATGTGATGCGGTGGGCGTCTGAGACTATGACATTCTTTACTTGTTTTATGTAATGCCAAGTCGGGTGAGTTAGGAGATTAACTCGCTTCTTTGAAAGTATAAAGGATGTCTTAAGTTTTATTAAGGTTAAGGGACTTAAAGAGTTTTAAAGTATGTGATACTTGTTAGTTTAAATGTATAAGTCCTTGGATAGGAAATTGTATATGGCTAAGGTATAAAGTGAATATAACGGCTTTATGGGAAGTTGGTTATACTTTCTTTATGGAAAGATAAATGACTTGACTTTAGTAAAAAGGCAACTTGATTTTCTGGCATCAATTGCCTAGGGTTTTATAATAAAAGAGTCACTTGTTTTCAAATGGTTAAGAGACTAATTGTATTTTTGAAAGTTATGAGAATTGATTTGAAAGTATATAATACTTGGTTTCAAAAAGTAGAGGTCTCTTGGTTATAAAAGGCGTGGTAGTCTAAACCATAAAAGGGTTATACGGCTTTATGGGAAGTTGGTTATAACGGTTTATGGAAGATTAAGAGAATGGTTTCTCTAGTAAAGTAATCAAAGGAATAACTTGTATTAGGTAAGGGCAAATTGGTTTAAAGGTACAATTGCTTAAGGTTTTAATAAAGAAGTCACTTGTTTTAGAAGCCGGTAATTGTATTTCTAAAAGGTATTGTGACTTGTCTTGAAGGTGGATAGGACTTGATACTACGGTTGTTAGTATCGGGAAGTTTTATTGGGAAAGAGTCTTTTTAAAAAGAATGTATGTCACGTAGTACTTTGGCTTGATTAATTGAGAATTTGCCTATATGTCTTTGGTGATAGCCTCTGAGTGCAAGTATTATGTTTTATTACGTTGCGCGACTCTCGGTTGGAGAAGTAGTATGTCTTGTTGTAATTTCTTTGGGACGTCAAGCGGTGATGTGGAATTCACGGGTATGTTTCCGTTATTTGTGGTACTTAGGTTAAATTCGGATTTTATAATGACATGATTAATGCCTTAAGTAAACAAAAATGAGTGTATATGAACAAGCTAATAAGAAGTTAGGGGATTTCTTAACTTGCTTATGTTTTGTATGGTAAGCCGGTGGTGCTTATGTTATGTATGATAAGTCGGTAGTGCTTATGTTATGTATGATAAACCGGTAGGGCTTATATTATGTATGATGGTAGGTTGAGTTAGGGTAAGAGTATAAATGAGGGTAAACCCAAGACGTTATACCACTCTTGGGGTAAGAGTATAAATGAGGTAAACCCCCAGGCGTTATACCACATTAGTGGATTTGCTACCCATGATCACGAGGAATACCTGCATGCGAGTCCTTATGGGCTTATGCGGGTGAAATAGTTCCATGCGGGCGGGTCACGACTGTCACGAGGAATACCTGCATGCGAATCGCATGGGCTTATGCGGGTGAAATAGTCCCGTGCGGTAGTCTGACTATCACGAGGAATACCTCATGCGGGTCCACGGGATCTATCGCGGGTGAAATAGTCCAGTAGGGCCTTAATGATCTGCGGGCGGGTGGCCATGCGATCATGAGCTTCCATGTTTATACGATTATACCTTGGGCGGACTTATGTGATTTTATCGCGTCTGGATTGGTAAAGTATAGGCGTCCCCGAAAGGGGCGAATTAGGTTATCAAGAGAATCGTAAGTTATATGTTTATGAACTTGATGAGTTTACGTAAGTATGCGTAAGAATTTGACTATACTTTTATGGAAAAAAAAGGGGAAAAGATGATAAGGTACGATTAAGTTCTCGAGATGGAAATGACACGGTAGGATCTGGTATTTACCTTTTTTTACTTGCCCCCTGTCTTTCTTTTGTACCGATATGTTTTGTTTACTGTACCTTATTTTCCGTTCCATATTCGGTACCTGTTGTACTGACCCCCGCCGAGGATGCGTTACATGCCGCGAGCTTAGGTCTGTGATTGTGGATCATGACTTAGGATCCGGTTGAAAGATTGAGATAGCTCCAGTGTTCGAGTTGTCACGTTTATGTATATTGAAGTGCAGCGGGGCCTTGTCCATGCTTGTTGTAATATTAAAACTCTTAGAAGTGCATAGTCACATATTGTGGAGTACATTTGTTAAAGAAATGAGGCAAGCCGGTTGTATTTATATATGTTGAAGGTAGCCTGTCAGCTAACTGTTGTTCTACTTTCCTTGTTTTATTTATAAGCTTAATGTATGTTCGTGATTTTCTCACGATGTTTATGTTATACCGTAGTTGCGGGGTATGTATGTGAGGGCGTGCAGTCTGAGAAATTTTGAAAAGAAAGAAAGATGTGAGTTTTTCGTGGAAAAGTTTCCGGTTATTTGTGAAGAAAAAGGTTCGTTAATGGGAATTGGATTCCCAGTTTGGTATTGGACTTCATAGATTATATTAGAATTTTGAGATTTTATTTTTGGAAATGGTCACGTGGGGCCCACGGAGAAATTCTGATTTTGTGGAGCAGCTTTGTTTTGAGATTTCCGGTATTTTGGATATTTTGGAAGGCGAAATATTATGAATCGGGCGACACGTGTCACCCCGTATGGCACCTTGGCGAAATATTTTTGTCTTGCCTTTGGATTAAGTCGTTTTTAAATGAAGCGTTTTACTAAACTACGAAGGAAAATTCGGCTATGTCATTTAGTATTTTTGCGAATTTTTAGAGAGGCGGGCGTTTTGGACCAGCGAGGGCAACACTGCGCACTCTCGTTGGTGGACTGAAGAGCGGTAGGGCGAATTGATGGGCAAGTTGTGGTAGATATTTGTGTAGATATTTGTGAGGATTTGTGGAGTAGGGTTAGGGTGCACGGCTTGATCTTGGCCTTACACTTGTAGCACTTGGCTAGATCTTGGCCATTGGTTGGCCTTTGGCTTTGCTATAAATACCCTCCTTGTGAAGACTTATTCATTCACTCTCACTGTCTAAGTCTTGAAATCCTCCCTCTCCACTTGTTGTTGCTCGTCCAACTCCCTTCTCCCCCAGAAAGAGGCCCTTGGCGAGAACACCCTCACTGCTTTAGTTGTGCTGGCAGAGCTACCACTTGGTAGAAAGTTGTCTTCCAGTATTGTTATAATGCCCAAAATACCTTAGCCTTGTACCTTGTAGTATTCCAAAGATACCTCTTTCGTAGAGTCGGAAATACTACCTTTTGTCCTTTAGTCTCAAACCGAAACCACAGGAAATCTTCATAGTTGGTTGAAGTATGTGAGTAGAAGTTGGTTAGAACTTCTAAGGGTTGTTTGGAGTGGTTTGGAGCGCGTGGGTGGAGCTAAACCTTGCTCGGGGCGACGTTAAACTGGATAATTTTGGGCTTATCGAGGTAATTATCTTGTCCTCTATTGTAATTGGAAATTACATGTTTGTTAGAGTATATAGTTGAAGTATACTATATATGGAACTATACTTAGTAGTATTCGGATGTCTTTTGACTTAAGCTTTGAAGAATAAAGAAGCCCAGATGACTGTATTTACTTAGAATTTATGTGCGGTAGACTTGTGTAGTATTCGAGTAGGGAATTGTACACGTCAGGGTAGGCGTGTAAACCCACTTGGTTGGCTTAGTGGCCAGGCCTCGATAGAGGAGGAGATTTCTGTTGTTGCGGGAGAGTCTTTGCGAATTTTCTATAGAAAGATAGAAACTTGTGTTTTGGGGTTAATAGGCGTTTGTGACCTTTATAGGTGAAAGTACTAGAGTAGCGTGCTACTCGAGGAGTGGAAAGGGCTATGAGTTGTAGTACTTGGAGCATTTTGCTTATTGTCGATAAATCGTCGCGAGGTATGTGAACCTCTTCCTATCTCTTCTAGCATGATATGTGTGAACTATGTAATGCGGTGAGCGTACGTGTGCTAAGTGATTTGGTTGGTTTTAAAACATAGGGTGTTATAATAGCTTTATGGGAAGTTAGTTATAACGACTTATGTAGTGAAAATGGTTTCACGATGTTAGAAGTTAAGAGACTTGATCTTATAAGATAAGAGACTTAACTTATTTGTTTTAATGTGAATGTTGTGTGAAACCTCATTCGTGAGTAATGAGTACTTGGTTTTAAAGGAATAATGTTTCTTGATTTGAAATCGAATGTGTATCGACAGACCGCTGCGGCGTTAATAAAGGAAAATGTATTGAATAATGATGTATTTGTATTAAAACCGATGAAACCTCCATCTGCATAGAAGCTAAGATGAGACAAAATGATATTACATTTTCTAGATCATGGTCTTTGTAATAAGATCGTTATAAACAAGAATAAACTACTCACATATATGACATATGTTACTCAATTGTTCTAAAAAGAATCAAGTGATTAAGTTTGGGAACTATGAAACCATTTGAAAATAAAGCTTGAGTAATTGAAACTAGGCAAGCTGGAACTTAGGAAAGGAATGTTGTTACTTGATTTTGAAAAGGAAGATGGGTTGGTCATTCTAATACTACGGGTATCGGGTGACTTTTATAAAAGTAATGGATCTCTTTTAAAAGAACTTAACGTATGTAGTACTTTGGGGTTAAAAACCTGGACTTTGGCATAAAATGAAAGTACTTTGAGTTGTGTGAAACTTGCCTATGCTTGTTGTTGTGAAACTTGCCTATGCTTGTGATGATAGTCTTTATTGTACAAAGCGTTGTGTTTTACGTATTCTGGCGTCTCTCGATAGAGAGTCGGTTGGTAGTTGAGAACTTACTTGGGCGTGCGGCGTGTGGAGAAATTCCGCAGATGCGTTCGCGGTGATAGTATTATTGTTGTTGTCGCTTTGGACATACCGACACGATCGTAGCGCGCGGGTATGCTTCCATTTGGTTAAGGTCTTGTAGTTAATCGCTTTGGATATCTTGACACGATCGTGGCGCGCGGGTATGTTTCCATTTGATTATCGCGCGTGATTTCCCTTTGGACATCACCGACCACGATCGTGGCGCTGCGGGTATCGTCCATTTGGAATCTTTGTCTATTGTTTCCGCTGGACATCTTGCGACACGATCGTGGCGCGCGGGTATGCGTCCATTTGGAATGTTGTCTTATTGTTTCCCTTTGGACATCCGACACGATCGTGGCGCTGCGGGTATCTTCCATTTGGATTCTTTGTCTTGTTGTTGAGGTCACATGGACATGTCTACACCGATGCAGATTCGGGGGCATGTGGCCGGGACATTGGTATTATTGTTGCATCGTGGACATGTCTGCCGTCTGATATTAGGGGCATGCGGCCATAATGTCGAACGATTGATGTTGTAGGCGTGAGATCCATAGTTATATTGGAGTGATGATCGTTTTATGTTGTGAGCCGTAGTTTGGTTATCATACATGTCTCTGCTTTATAGACTAGTATGATTTCATTCTGATATTATCTGATTTCACATACTTGGTACTGTTATCTTGACCTCCTTGGCTGCGTTCATCTGCGGTAGAGTACATCGATCGTGGATCCTCGCTCATAGGATCACAGTTCCGAGCATTTGAAGCTCCGTTTCTCCGGAGGCTTATCTTTTGGTAGGTGTTCCCTGAGTTGTAGGTTCTTGTACATTCAGGGGTATGGCGAACCACTGTCCGTCATAGTCATTAATATATCTTAAGTGTAATCTTGTTGTGGGCGGGGTTGTAAAAGGATTAAAGCTGTTCGAGTTTTATGTATATCTTGAAAACAGCTATTTTTAGTTGCTTTGTTTATTTATTATATCCCTTGTTAAATGACTCATGTTTTATGTTAGCTGATTTTCTCGATGTATGTATCCTTTAGGGTGCCCGGGTAAGGCACGATGCGGGCCCGGGCAGTCGTTCTGATTTACTGTAAGTGCCGTGTAGGGCACCATTCGCGATCCCGAGGTGTCGTGACAAAAGTTATGTCAGGCGATTAGTCTCGAGAAAGTGTCTACGGTAGTGTCTAGTAGAGTCTTGATTATCGGTGTGTTGTGCACGTCTATAATCGTGAGGCTGCGGACATTTAGGATTGGTTTCCATCCTTACCTCCTGAGATCGTGTGATAGAGCGTGTTGTTAGGGTCGTCCCTCCCTAACATGTTATGTTGTTTGCTACGAGAAAGCGGCGATGACCGGAAAGATGATGTGGATTGCATATCGGGTTGGTTATGATTATAGTATAGTTGGTATTGTGACATACATCTATACGGAGTTATGTATGAAATTCGGGGCAGCGTGTTGCCTAGAATGATTTTAGATTTCGGGAATTGGTAAAGACCAACTAGATCACGGAAGGTATGGAATAGTTAATGAATTTTCGCGAGGTTTTGTGTTTTATTTTGAGATAATTGGGAAAGGATGAGGTCATCGATAGGGTAGTGAACCCTTAGAAGCCATGTTAAGGAACTTAACGGAATGTCATGTTAATAGATTAAGGCTGCATAGTAGGCTTAAGAGAATTATGCGGATGAGGTCAGGTATAAAGTAAGAAATGGTTATTGAAATCGAGACGACTTGGTTATGGTATTATGAGAAGTTATTGTACCGTTCTTTGGGGGAGTAGTAAGGTAGGCGTGGAGCATGGAAGTGCGAGCCTAAGAATATTGATAAGCTGAGACCTTAGATATATAAGGCTTTCTCTGCAATAAGATTTCAAGTCGGACGAGGATAAGAGTTAAGTGCGACATGAGTGGTTGGCGACACATTGCGGTCTCCCATGGCTGAAATAGAGTGGGATCGGTTGGTAGTAGTTCGGCTCGTGGCGAAGTCACGAGGCGCAAGACTCAAGTTTAGTTAATGGTTTCACGGGTTCGTGGGCGTTCCACCAAACCAGTCGTGGCGGAAATGACCTTATATTGTTTTAATGAGTGACCACAAGATTAGAGGCAGAATCGGTATGGAAGTTATATATGTATACTAGTATGAGTTGGAAATGCGGAAGAAGTCGACCCGATAAGAAAGATAGCAACGAGTGTAAAGGAATAGATCCTGAATCCATAAGAACCTTTCGAGGTACTACGCAGTGAGTGTTTGGGGTGGTAGGCGGCGGGAATATGAGATTTTCGGTGATAATCTGATCGTCGGACCCTTAGTAGGCCAAGTAGAGAGGATTATGGCGAGCTTTAAGGTCATTATGAGTATGGACTAGTTGGCTTCATAAGTGCGAGGTTGACATCTTAGCATAAGTTTTGTTATGTGGCCATGTGGCATTGTTGGTATGTCGGGGTTGTGAAAAGAAGCTATGTCGCTAATTATAAAGATTGACTCAGAAAGAACATTCGGGGCGAATGTTTCTAAGGGGAAGAATGTTACACCAGTGTATGCGGGGCGTGTTTAGAACGTGCGTAAGAACTTCATGATGTTGAAATTGAGACTTGTAAAAATTTATCGGAATTATGAAATTGTCGGAAAACATATTATTATGGCGAATGGGAGGTGACACGTGTCACCCCTTAGATGATGCCTTGGACGATTTTTGCAAGGGCTAAAGGGTCATTGGACCTTTGTTAGCAAGACAAGTCTTGCAACTTGAAAGCTTGACATGTTTGACTTAGTCGAGGGACAATTAGTCTTGATATTTGTTAAGACCTCATCCTAGCCAACCATTTGTGCACACCTTGACCCTCAGTGTCCCTATATAATACTAGTAGCAAGACAAGAGTTCCACACTTAGCTAAAATTCACAAAAATTGTTGAACAAGAGAGGAGGCTCACGGGTTGGGCATCCATAAGAGGAAAAAATTTGTTTGTTGTCCGATAATCTCCCAGCTTTAAACCAAGGTTCCTAAGTGTATTGTGAGTATATCTCAATAGAAAAATCCGGAAAAAGAGAGTTTTTCGTATTAGTCGAGTGAAAACCTAATGGCTTTTCTAGGTTTTGGTTGGAAGTATGAAGGAAAATTGTTGGTATGGTTCTAAGGGTCTCAGTAGCGGATTGAAGTATCTTGGAGAGTCTCTAAGTTGCTAAGAAACGACTTGGTTGAAGATTGGATTGAGATTCGTTGAGGTATAATCTTGTTCTTTGAAGTGTTACAAGATTATTTATATTGTTGTTAGCCTTACTTGTTGCTAGCATGAAGTATATGTATTGAAGTTTATAAGGATTATGGATTGATTGTAGCCTTGAAAATCCGAAAAGTAATGTAAGCCATGTTTAGTTGGATTACAATTTGGTCGTTGATTAGAATCGTCACATGTTATTAACTTGAAGATTGTAGTAGTTATAATTGGTTGCGACTTGATATCATGTTATACTAACATTTGGATTGAAATGGAAATTGGATAAGAATTGATGTTGTAGTACTTCAAAGTTAGCCGAATTAGCCTAGTAAGTTGTATTAACTTGATATCGTTTGTGGTGAGCCAATTGGGGCTGTTTGGTTATTTCATTTGTATTGGAGTCACCTTATAGATTGTGGTGAGCCAATTGGGGCTGTTTGGTTATTGTATTCGGCCTTGAAAAAGGTGGCAAAGTAAGTAAAAACAAAGGAAGTGCTGTCCGATTTTCCGTAGAATTTAGTGACGTAGCACTTAGAATATTCTACGTGTGAAGTAAGAAGGTTAATGGACGTATTGTAACCATTATAGGTTGAAGTACTAAGTATAGCGTATCTACTTGGAGAGTGGAATAGCTATCAAGGTTGAGTACTTTGGAGCATTTTGCTCTTGTCGACAATCGTCGCGAGGTATGTGAACCTCTTCCTTCCTTTGGCATGCTTACATGTATGGAATATACTTGTGGTATCATTTCATGTTTCCTTCTACTCTTAGAAGTTAAGAGGTAGTTGTGTGATTTACTCTATGGAGAACTTTTCCTATCTTTTGAGCATGACTAGTTGCACGTATGTAGTGCGGTGGACGTCTGAACTATGACATTCTTTACTTGTTTTATGTAATGCCAAGTCGGGTGAGTTAGGAGATTAACTCGCTTCTTTGAAAGTATAAAGGATGTCTTAAGTTTTATTAAGGTTAAGGGACTTAAAGAGTTTTAAAGTATGTTATACTTGTTCGTTTAAATGTATAAGTCCCTTGGATAGGAAATTGTATATGGCTAAGGTATAAAGTGAATATAACGGCTTTATGGGAAGTTGATTATACTTGCTTTATGGAAAGATAAATGACTTGACTTTAGTAAAAGGCAACTTGATTTTCTGGCATCAATTGCCTAGGGTTTTATAATAAAATGAGTCAACTTGTTTTCAAATGGTTAAGAGACTAATTGTATTTTTGAAAGTTATGAGAATTGATTTGAAAGTATATAATACTTGGTTTCAAAAGTAGAGGTCTCTTGGTTATAAAAGGCGTGTTAGTCTAAACCATAAAGGGTTATAACGGCTTTATGGGAAGTTGGTTATAACGGCTTTATGGAAGATTAAGAGAATGGTTTTCTCTAGTAAAGTAATCAAAGGAATAACTTGTATTAGGTAAGGGCAAATTGGTTTAAAGGTACCAATTGCTTAAGGTTTTTAATAAAGAAGTCACTTGTTTTAGAAGCCGGTAATTGTATTTCTAAAAAGGTATTGTGACTTGTCTTGAAAGGTGGATAGGACTTGATACTACGGTTGTTAGTATCGGGGAAGTTTTATTGGGAAAGGAGTCTTTTGAAAAGAATGTACGTACGTAGTACTTTGGCTTGATTAATTGAGAATTTGCCTATATGTGCTGGTGATAGCCTTTGAGTGCAAGTATTATGTTTTATTACGTTGCCGCGACTCTCGGTTGGAGGGCCGGCTGTCTTGTTGTAAATTCTTTGGGGCGTCTGGCGGTGATGTGGAATTCCACGGGTATGTTTCCGTTATTTGTGGTACTTGGGTTAAATTCCCGGATTTTATAATGACATGATTAGTGCCTTAAGTAAACAAAAATGAGAGTGTATATGAACAAGCTAATAAGAAGTTAGGGGATTTCTTAACTTGCTTATGTTATGTATGGTAAGCCGGTGGTGCTTATGTTATGTATGATAAGTCGGTAGTGCTTATGTTATGTATGATAAGCGGTAGGGCTTATATTATGTATGATGGCCGGTTGAGTTAGGGTAAGAGTATAAATGAGGTAAACCCCCAAGGCGTTATACCACCTTCCGGGGTAGAGTATAAATGAGGGTAAACCCAAGGCGTTATACCACATTCGTGGATTTGCTACCCGTGATCGAGGAATACCTCATGCGAGTCCTTATGGGCTTATCGCGGGTGAAATAGTCCCGTGCGGCGGGTGCAGACTATCTGAGAATACCTCATGCGAGTCCTTATGGGCTTATGCGGGTGAAATAGTCCCGTGCGGTAGTCTGACTATCACGAGGAATACCTCATGCGGGTCCACGGGATCTATGCGGGTGAAATAGTCCCGAGTAGGGCGCTTAACGATCTTTGCGGGCGGGTGGCCTGCTTGATCATGAGCTTCCTATGTTTATGCGATATACCTTCGTGGCGGACTTATGTGATTTTATCGCGTCTAGATTGGGCGACAAGATATGGCGTCCCGCGAAAGGGCCGGTTAGGTTATGCAAGATCGTAAGTTATATGTTTATGAACTTGATGAGTTTCTTAAGTATATGCGTAAGAATTTGACTATACTTTTATGGAAAAAAGGGAAAAGATGATAAGGTACGATTAAGTTCTCGAGATGGAAATGACACGGTAGGATCTGGTATTTACCTTTTTTTACTTGCCCCCTGTCTTTCTTTTGTACCGATATATTTTGTTTACTGCACCTTATTTTCCGTTCCATATTCGGGTTTGTTATGCTGACCCGCCGAAGCTGCGTTCATGCCCGAGCTTAGGTACAGATTGTGGATCCGCGAGCTTAAGATCCGGTTCGAAAGTTGAGATGGCTCGGTGTTAGGAGTTGTCACGTTTATGTATATTGAAGTGCAGCGGGGCCTTGTCCCTTAACTATTGTAATATTAAAACTCTTAGAAGTGCAGTAGTCACATATTGTGGGTCATTTGTAAAAGAAATGAGGCAACTGCTTCGGTTGTATTTATTTATGTTCAGGAAGGTAGCCCTATCGGCTAACCTGTTGTTCTAATTTCCTTGTTTTATTTATAAGCTTCATGTATGTTCCGCTGATTTTCTCTGATGTTTACCTGTAAGGGTGCCCAGGTAGGGCACCAGTCGCGGTCCCGGGGTCGGGTCGTGACATATGCAAATGCCACAAACCCGGGGAATGACCCCGAAACGACTGATATACCAATAGCACACAACCGGCTATTTCCAGCACACATAGGCAATTCTCAATTAACAAGCCAAAGTACTTATCAAGGCACACTTAGACAAATCCTCAATTTATCAAGCCAAAGTACTAATCAAGGCATACATAGAATAATTCTCTTTTAACAAGCCAAAGTACTTATCAAGGCACACTTAGACAAATCCTCAATTTATCAAGACAAAGTACTAATCAAGGCATACATAGAATAATTCTCTTTTAACAAGTCAAAGTACTTATCAAGGCACACTTAGACAAATTCTCAATTTATCGAGCCAAAGTACTAATCAAGGCATACATAGAATAATTCTCAATTAAGTAGGCCAAAGTACTACGTACGTACATTCTTTTCAAAAGACTCCTTTTTATGTAAAATCCCAAGATACTAACACCCGTAGTATCAAGGCATGTCTATTTTTCAAAGTAAGTTACTACACGTTTAGAAAACTCATTTCAAAGCTTGAAATCAAGTAACTTCAAATTTTCACAATCTAGGCAACTTATGCCCTTTAATAAAAAATAGACAACTTTCTAAACCTTCCATAAAGCCGTTATAACCAACTTCCCATAAAGCCGTTATAACCCTTTATGGTTTTAGACATATCCATTCCTTTAATAACCAAGAGACTTATGCTATTAAAAACCAAGTATCACATACTTCCAAATCAAGTTCTTAACTTTCAAAACACGTCAAGTCTCTTAATATATAGAAAACAAGTTTCTTCTACTTTTAAACCTCAAGTAACTCACTCCTTTAAAACAAGTTACTTCTCTTAAATCATGTCATTTCTCCTCTTTTAAAACAATTAAGTAAATCACTCTTTTGACTCCCCTAAAGTCATTATAATGACCTTTAGGATTTTGGGACTAAGGCACTAGCCCAAAAGATTTAGAAACCACTTCCTTTTCAAGACTCTATGTACTTTAAGTAAAATACTTTCACTTTTAAGAATCCAAACTTCACTAAGAAAATGGATTTACAACTTACAATTTAAACATCAAGGTACAATCAAGGAAGTTCATAGAACAAATTCTATTCTAGGCAATCCAAATACAACCAAGGAATGGATCATTTAAGGAGTAGAACATACTTTCTTAATCTTAAGGAATCATGCTAGAAGAGGAGATAGTTCACATACCTTTTCGGCTAAAATCCACAAGCTAAGCCGAATACGCCGTACGTAGAAGTGTCAACCTATAATGGTCACAACAAGACTATCAACTTCTAGTCTCAACGTAGAATAATACTAAGTATACGACCTCTAATTCTATGGAAAATCGGGCATCACTTCCTTTGTTTCTACTCACTTTGCCACCTTTTTCAAGGCCGAATACAATAACCAACAAGCCACATTTAAGGCTCCAAACAACAACCAAACAAAGGGGATTATACGCCTTACAATACGTGTAAAATTCCGCCCCACAATTCATACCAAATAGAATAATACTTCACTAGCTATTCTCGGCCAACATATAACCAATAACACTACGTCTTTTCCAATCCTTTTCCAATTTCAAGTTCTTAGGTCTAACATGTTATATAGTCTAAACAACTTCAACAACTACACTTTCCTTCTTTATACAACATGCGACGCTTAAACTAATAATTGACTTGAATTGTAATCTTAAGGCTAAACATGCTAGTTTTCGGATTAGGGTTCCAATAGCCCATAAACATATCAACCTTCATACTATATAACACATGCTTGCTAAAATCCATAGCTACAATAAGTAAGTCTTAACTACTAAAACGACAAAATTTATACCTTTCCAAGCCCTTAAAATTTCCAAGATCCAAAGTCGCGCCTTAGAAATTCTTAGCTCCTTTCCTTAAGTTCCAATCCGCTCCAAGCACTCCTTAGAGGCCTATGAAGAACCCATCTTCAAGTTCCAACTTCAAAGTTGAAGAACTCCCTTAGTTTCCGCCTTGCGACTAACGTGAAAACTCCGTTTTTCCGAAATCTTTCTATTGAGATAACCTTACAATACCCTTGGGGACATTGGGTTAAAGTCTTGTGGCTAATGGATCAAAATCACAAAATTTTTGTGTGGGAGAGGGCACTAACCCGAGAGCTTCTATGTAGAACAACAATGTTTCTAATTTTTCTAAGTGTAAAATGCTCAAGTCTTGCTACTAGTAGTATACTTATAACCTGATGGAGGCTTGGATAACAACACTTTAAAATTGGAGGGAAGAGATCAAGCCAAATGGCTCTTGACTTGGTCAACTTTGTCAAGCTCTAGCAAGACTAATCTTTCACCTTGGTCAATGACCATTATGCCCTTGCATAAATTCGACCAAGCCATGTGGGGGAGGTGCCACGTGTCTCCCTCTCATTCGTCCATAAAAATTCTGTAACCCTCGTGGGCCCCACAAAACGTAAAATTTCTCGGGTGGGCCCCACGTGACCAAATCCTTGAAAATAGATTTCCATAATAATAATAAGTTCCATATTCTTCAAATAATACATTTTGAGAATTCAATTCTCAACAACGAACATTTTTCCTTTCCGACGTTCGGAAGATTTTTCCGTCGGAAAAACAATTCCTCCTTTCGTACAAATTTCCAAGTCTTGATTCCTTACGTGCATTCTCTTATACATGCCCTGGACTAACGGGGTGTAACATAAGTGCCGGGGTAAGGCACGATCGCGGGCAGAACAGGTCGTGACATTTACTTTTCAAAACAAGTCACAATACCTTTTAGAACTACATTTAAAGACTTCTAAATCAAGTGACTTCTTTCTTTAAAACCTTAAGCAATTGATGCCTTCAAATCAATTTGTCTTTCTTCATTTCAAGTCATTTATCTTTATTTACATCACTAGAGTAAATCATTTTTTTAACTTTCCATAAAGTTATTATAACCAACTTTCCCATAAAGCCGTTATAATAACTTTATGCTTTAGACACTTCCATTCTTTTTATAACCAAGAGACTTATACTTTCAAAACCAAGTATCATATACTTTTAAAATACTTCAAGTCTCTTAACTTTAGTACTCAAGTTTCTTAACTTTAGAATAGCTCAAGGAATCAATACTTTCTAAATCAAGTATTCTATACATTTTCAAGTCGAAATCTTTGTTTACCTTATTAGGATAAACCATTCTTTTTACTTTCCATAAAGTTATTAACCAACTTTATGCTTTTGAAACCAAGGCATTTCTATCCTTTAAAAACAAGTGAGTTAATTCTCTAACTCAACCAACTTGGACATCCTTAAAACAAGTCAAGGATATCAAATGAAACTAAATTCATTTAACTCTCGTACGTCTACCGTACTATACATTTACAACTACTCATGCTCAAGAGATAAGAAAGTTCCACATACCTCTTCGGTTCAATCCACTTGCTAAGTCCAATATGTCGTACGTCGTATGTCAACCTAAAATGACCACAATATGTCTATTAACTTCTAACTTCAAACGTAGAATATCCCAAGTGTAAAGTCACTTAATTCTACGGAGAATTGGACAGCACTTCCTTTGTTTCTACATACTTTTCCACCTTTTTCAAGGCCTGAAATCAATAACCAAACGCCACATTTAAGGCTCAACAATTCAGATAACCAAAGGGGATTACACGCCTTAACAGGACGTGTAAAATTCTGCCCCACAATTAATATCCAAATAGTCCAACATTTCAATGCCAAAAGGCTACAATGCAACAACAATGTAAAGTCTTTTCCAATTCCTTTTTTCCATCCAAGTTGTTTAGTCCAACATGTTATATAGCCACAATCGATTATAACAACTACAATCTTCAATTAGATAACATGCGGCGATTCTAACTATCGACCAACTTGTATTTCAATTTCAAATGGTTAACAAGGTCATTTTGGTTTAGGCTTCTAATATCCATAACATTTATTAATCTCCAATACATATATCTCATGCTTGTTAAAATGTATAACTACAACAATAAAAAATCTTCAATCACTTAAGAGGACAAAGTGGTTACCTTGATAAGACCAAAATAGTCCAACAACCTCGTCCACTTTAGCCCTCTTTCCGAAATTCTTCTTCCCGCTAAAATCATCTCTACGAACCCCCTACAAGCTCGCCAACATATTTCCTTCTTGTTGCCTTTCCAAAAATCTCATTTAGGCTTAGGGTTTCATAAACTTTTAGAGAAAAAGAAGGAAAATTTCTATGGATGAATTCTTGCAAATGACCAAGTCTTGCAAGACTTGGTCATAATATAGCCTTTATCTTGTTCTATAAGTTGGGAGGGACACTTGTCGCCCTCCCATAGGTCCTTTACATAAATATCTTCTAATTTTGCCTCATTTTCGCAAAAAATCCCGCCTCGGCGCCGCGGTGCTGCAACTTGGACAATTTGGGCTTTTAGCGCCATGGCCTGCGACGCAGTGGCTGACCCTGTCTCTTCTGTCAGCTGATCTTGTAACGTCCATAACTTTCTACTCCAATGTCCTATAGATAAGCGGTTTCTTGAGTTGGAAACTAGACTCAATGAACTTCATACTAGGCTTTTGAAACACTGAAAAACTCCCATTATACTAGGAGATATACTGCTCCCAAGTTGACTGAAAAACTGTCCAAAAATATTCTGCCAACTTTTTTTTTTCCAAATTCGAATCTTATTTCCTTTCGTACGTTCTCATCTCATCCTCTTGGAATTACGGGGCGTAACATTCTTTCCCCCTTAGAAACATTTGTCCCCGAATGTTCTTTCGGAGTTAATCTAACAGGTAGCGCCATAGTTTCCTTTTACATCCCCTACATACCAATTATGCCACAACTTGGCCACTTAACAACATTTAAACAAATACTTAAATTAAAACTGACAAGTAAGGGGAATGAATTACCTGAAGGTGTAGGGAATAAGTGAGGGTACTCTTCCTCATGTCTTCCTTGGCTCCCCAAACCATCTTCTCTTTCAATTTCATTCCGCCACAAGACTTTGACGGAAGCCACGTCCTTAGTCCGTAGTCGCCTGCCCTGACGATCAAGTATCGCTATGGGACTCTCCTCAATGATAACCCCCTTGTCACTTGGACATTACTAACCGGGAAACTCTGGATGGATCTCTGATGCACTCCCATAACATAACAACATGGAAGATCGGATGTACATGCCTCCCAAGCGGACGCCTACCTAACTCATAGGCAACCTTGCCTTCTCTACGGACAATCTGATAAGGCCCAATGTACATTGGGCTTAATTTCTCTTTCTTCCCAAGCCTCATCACACCCTTCATGGGTGGTGCCTTTAAGAAGATTCCATTGTCAATCCGAAACTCTAAGTGTCGACGTCGATTCTCGGCATAAAGCTTCTGTCGACTCTGAGCTTGCTAAATATCTTTCCTGGATAAGCTTCGCCTTATCCACAGCCCGCTGAATCAAGTCTGGGCCAATTATCTGAACCTCGCCTACGTCGAACCAACCAACCGACGATCTACACTTTCTTTCATACAAGACCTTATACAGGGCCATATGAATACTTGAATGGTAACGGGTATTATACGAAATTTAACGAGAGGCAAAATATCCTCCCAGCTACCCCTGAAATAAAAAACACAGGCCCGCAACCTATCATCAAGTGTCTGGATAATATGCCCCGCCTGTCCGTCGGTCTGAGGGTGAAATACAACACTGAGACTAACCTGTGTCCCTAAACCCTTCTGGAAAACCCCCCAGAAGTTAGCCGTAAACTGAGCTCATTTGTCTGACATCATAAATGTAGGAACCCCGTGCAGTCTCACAATCTTCCTGCTATATAATCTAGTATAATCCTCAGTCGTGTAAGTGGTCCTGACCGGAAGAACCTGAGCTGATTTAAATCGGCTGTTTACTATGACCCTCAGGGAGTCACACTTCCTCTGAGTACGATGCACCCCTGGAACAACTCCATATCAATCACCTCCCATTCCTAAGTCAGGATCTAAATCGCCTGTAAAAGCCCATTGGGTTTCTGGTGCTCAACCCTGACCTGCTACTAATTCTAACACTAAGCAACAACTCTGCTACTTCCCTCTTCAGGCCATCTTACCAACACATATATCTGAGGTCACGATACAGCTTAGTCGACTCCGAACAAATAGATCAATAAGCACTGCGTGCCTCTTCTAAAACCTGCTGATAAGTCCTGCTGCGTCGGCACCCACAAGCTATCCTCATATCACAACACCCTATCCGGTGCTACCCATACAGATCCTTCTCCTCTTGGAGAGACGTATCCCAATTTCGCCCTAGAACTGGATCCTTATACTGTCGCCTCTTCACTTCCTCAATGAGGGGAGACTTGGCAACCCTCAATTCGAGCTCACTAGCGTGCTCCGTAGCTGAAATATAGGTTGTTACCTTATCGTATTGCATCCGCACACAACCCAGCCAAACACTCAAAGTGTTACCATAATAACCTAACCCTCTAGTCCCTCAGGCCTCAGGATGGGTTAGAACTGTAGTTGTAGTCAGCCTATCATCCAATAACTTGGAAGCCTGTCTCATACTTCCGAAATAGTCAGGGATATAATCTCAATTATGATCCCTGCTTCCATTTGTCACGACCGATCCGGGCCGTGGATCGTGCCTACCCGGCACCTAGTGATACAACATCGAGAAAACCGGAAAATAAAACATAAACATGAAACAAGATATATGATCATAAACAGGCAACCAAAAAATTTGCCTTCAGATATATACATAAAACCCGAACAGTTTAATCCTTTTACAACCCCGCCACAACAAGATTACTACGGACTCTAAGATTTACAACAACCATGACGGACAGGGGCCCGCCATACCACGAATGTACAAGAACCTACAACTCGGGAACACATACCAAAGAATAAGCCTCGGGAAACCATATACCGTATTTCGGAGTATGCGTGGGGCGTGCGTAGAAAATTTTGAAGTGTAAAGTGGCTTGGCGAATTTATTTTGTTCACAACACCCGTTTAGAGTCGTTTTTCGACGAAGCGTTTTCCACTTTCGTAGGGAATTTCCGGCTATGTCATTTTTAATTTTTGCGGATTTTTAGAGAGACGAAACATTTTGGACCAACGAGAGGCGACACTTGTCACCCTCTCATTGATGGAGTGTGGGCGGTTGGCTTGGGCGATTTGGTGACAATTTTGTCAAGTAGTAGGTAGGATATTTTGTGTGTTAGTTGGTTAGGGTGCACTTGGCAAGATCTTGCCCTACACTTGCTATGCACTTGGCATGATCTTGGCCATTGGTTGGCCTTTGCTAGACCTATAAATACCCCTGGAAGACTTCTTCATCCATTCCAAATATTTCCTAAGTGTTAAAAATCCTCCTCCCTTTGTGTGGTGTTTCGTCCAACACCCTCTCCCCCTGAGTTGGCACTTTGGCGAGAGCCCTCCCACCCTTGGCGAGTACCCCTAGTGGGGTAGTAGAGGTATACACCCTGTGGTGTTGTCTCGTATATACCCCCTCTTGGTAGAAATACTCTCAAAAGTATTGTTATAATGCCCAATTACCTTAGCAGTATACCTTGTTGTATTCTAAGGTCATACCTTACAAAAAGCCAGTTATACTATTATACTTCCCGTCACCACCAAACCGAACTAGGAAAATCTCCATGGTTAGTTGGAGTAGTATGTGAAGTTGGTTAGAACTTCTAAGGGTAGTTTGGAGGCGGGTTGGAGCGCACGGAGTTGGAGCTAAACGATTGCCGTGATCGACTTTATACTCGGATAATTATGGGCTTATCGAGGTAAATATCTTGTCCTCTATTGTAATTGGAAATTACATGATTG
Organism: Przewalskia tangutica; assembly: GCA_029844215.1. Classification (NCBI taxonomy): domain Eukaryota; kingdom Viridiplantae; phylum Streptophyta; class Magnoliopsida; order Solanales; family Solanaceae; genus Przewalskia; species Przewalskia tangutica. Next base: position 50,201,192 of record CM056725.1, read on the forward strand.
TTAGACCATATAGTTGAAGTATACTATATATATAGAATGAACGTTGTTGTCGGCAATGTCTTTGGACTTAAGCTGAATAATAAGAAATCTTTTCGAAAGAAGAGTAATCTTGTGTTTTTACATGGGGGTGTATTCTGAGACTTGTGTTGCTTTTCTTTGAGGTAGAATGGTGCACGTAAGGTTAGATGTATGAACCCGCTCGTTGGCTTGATAGCGGCCCAGATGGAGGAGGAGATTTCTGTTTGCGGGAGAGTCTTTGCGAATTTTCGTAGAATGTTCTACGAAGGGATATAAATGTTAATAAGCGCCTTGTGGCCTTATAGGTTGAAGTACTACGTGTGGCGCGATCTTACGGCTGGGAGTAATGACGGTTTGAAAGTACTTGGGCGTTTGCTATTAGTCGATACTCGTCGCGAGGTATGTGAACCTCTTCCTATCTCTTCTAGCATGATATGTGTGTAACTATGTAGTACGGTAGACGTACATGTGTTAAATGTATTTGATTGGTCTAAAACATAAAGTGTTATAACGACTTTATGGGAAGTTGGTTATAACAGCTTTATGTTGGTACGAAAATACTTGTGGTCTTTAAAAGGTAACTGATTTGAACTATAACTGGCTTGTTATGTGTTAATAAAGAACTTGAAGTATTTCAAAAGATTTTTGAATCATTTTGAAAGAAGAAGTAATACTTGGTTTTTGAAAAACATAAAGAGTTATACTAGCTTTATGGGAAGTTAGGTATAACGGCTTAAGAATGTTTTACTGATTTCGGAAATCAGAATGTGTATCGACAAACCACTGCAGCGTTAATAAAAGGAAATGTTTTGACTAATTAAGTATTATTAAAACCAGTAGAAACTTCCATCTGCATAGAAGCTAAGATGAGACAAAATGATATTTCCTAGATCACTTCTTTGTAATAAGATTGTTATAAACAAGAATATCCTACTCACATATAAGGCTTATGTTTCTCAGTTGTTTAAAGAGAATTATATTCTTAAATGAATAAGACTATGAACTACGAAACCTTTCTAAAATAAGAAACGTGAACATTTGAAATTAGGCAAACTTGGGCGTTTGGAAAATAATATTGTTACTTGATTTTACAAAGGTAAATGTTTTGGTTTAATTAAAAAAACGATCACTCTATTTTATACTACTGTATTGTGTGACTTATGTGAAAGCAACGGATCTTTTAAAAGATTTAATGTATGAAGTACTTTAGGGATAGATACTCGAACTTGTTAGCATAAAGTACCTTGTGTGAATAACTTGATTGTGTTGGTTTGAGATAGCCTTGTAAATACTTTCTTGTTGATGTGATAAGTAAACATGTTAGGATGCTACTTGTGTTAGTATCTTGTGTGATCGTGATGTAAGGGGTCATTCTTGTTGTGCTTACGTTGTTAAACGTTAAGCGTTATCTTATTATTGTATCACATACCCTTTCGATTATATCGAGGGCTTGCCACCCTTGACGCGGTCTATACGGCTATCACGGTCCTTGTGACTATGCAGTCGCGGTAGCTCAGGATTGATCATTCGGGTGTTTAGCTTTGACGCGGGATTCCCTATGCGTCCGCTGAGACTATGCGGTCTTTTGAGACTATGCGGGTTCGAGAGCCTAGGCGGATCTGGGGTTGCGCCTCGTCACGGGGTATACCTCGAGCGTGCAGGACCATGATTCGAGGATACCTCATGCGGGTCCGTGTGTGACCTATGCGGGCTGCGAGAGTTCGAGAATAGACGCTCGGTAATCTGCGGGCGAGTGGCGGCCGATCATGTAGTGCGGTCTAGAAAGACCTTGTGATACGATTTATGGCATTTGTGGTACGGGGTCTTAGTAGTCGGCTATGCCTTCGCACTTACCGTCACGGTTTTATTGTGATGACTTTGAGGCGTGAGTCCCCGACTTGACATATCGCTTATTGTGATCGTAGTTTGGTTATCATACATGTCTCCTGTTTTTATAGACTACTATGATTTCATTTACGATTTTCGGTTTCACATACTTGGTACTGTTGTCTTGACCTCCTTGGGCTGCGTTAAATCTGCGCAGAAAAGGTACACCGATCGTTGATCCTCGCTCTTAGGTCACAAATCGGCGTTGAAAGCTCCGTTTCTCGGAGGCTTATCGATGGTATAGTCCTCTTTGTTGTAGGTATTTACATTCGTGGTATGGCGGGGCCCGTCCCGCCATTGTTGTCGTATCATTTCTTAAGTCCATGAGTAATCAAGTGTGGCGGGGTTTGTAAAAAGGATTAAAGCTGTTCATGTTGAAAAGGTTGTTATTTATATATATCTTTAGAAAGGCAAGTTTTTCTCAGTTATTGTTTCATATTTCATAATATGTCTTGTATCGTTTATGTTCGTGATTACTCGATGTTGTATCACCAGGGTGCCCGGTAAGGCACGATCCACGGACCGGGCAGTCGTGACAAAAGTGGTATCGAGCGATTAATCCTCGGAAAGTGTCTACTGACCGTATCGATGAAGTCTTGATTATCGGTGTGTTGTGCACCACACCAATCGTGAGGCTATAGGATATTTAGGATTGGTTTCTAATTCTTCTCACTCTGAGATCGTGCCTTAGAGTCATGTTGTAAGTTGGACCTCTCGGCGTATTTCTTTCCACCGCAGGTATGCCTCCGCGTGAGCAACGTGCCGGGGAGGGCAAGCGGCCGAGAGTCGCGAGTAGAGTTCGAGAGGGTGGCGAGGCACAGCCCAATCATTACCTAGGGTAGTCTTTTTCGGGAGTTCTGCGGCGCCACTGCTGAGAGTTTAGATGCAGCAAGGCTCATCTGCGACCATGATATTTGAACCTTCATCCCACGGCCGAACAGAGAATATAGATCGCAAGAGACAACCACATTACTAGCTATGGATTTGGCTACCGAGAGTATACTGACGCATCGCGAGTCTTGAGGACTATCTAAAGAGGGTTGTGCAAGAGTAATTCTTGATTGGGCTTGAGCATGGCACGTATGCGGGCTTATGCAGCGGAGAAACGTAGAGATCGGCGGGTTAACAAAGGGCGACGAAGGGCGTGAGCAAAGAGTCCTTTGGTAACTTTCGAGGCGAGTCACCTCAGCCAGATTAGATATGCACCTCGCCCAGTCGCGAGTGGTCTTCCGGATTTCGTGGCGTTCGGGGTGTGCGAGTTGGTCGTAACTCGGGGCTTCCGTTGGCATGTGACGAGCGCCATCCGGGAATGTCGTCTTTTAGTCGGGTACTTGTTGTACCTACGGCCGTGGTCGATGTCGATAGAATGTCCGTAGGAGGACTTAGCCTTCAGATCGGTGGGTAGTTCGTCATCTTCCCTGCTATGCGCCTACGTGGCGAGGTTTGATTAGAACGACCAAGCGAGTGAAGCGAGAGATATAGATATATCTTTAACCCTCTGTAGTTTTGTTTATGTGATAAGGTGAGTATACCTTAAGTCTTTATGTTCGATAGCGATTGTGTTAGTTGTGATTAGATCGTGGTTGTTTAAACCGAGTAAGATTTGGGGATAGAGAGGTGTGAGCCTTAGAGTTCTACGTAGAGACCTTAGAGGTAAGGCCATCTCGAGAAAAGGTGTAGTGTTATGTTTGATCCTTATCGAGTGCTTAGTGCATGTGAGATATATTGTATGATAAGTCACGAGTAGTGTGGAATGAAAGGGGTAGTTGAGCTAAGAAGGCCGCTAGGTTTCGTAACGTGATTAGAAAAGTTGTTCGGACCGGGGAGCAAGTGTTTTACGCGAGTGGGTCGGGTTGAGGCGCGCGGTCAACCCGCGCTCGCTTGTTGGTGGGGTCAGTTCGTGGTGGTCAGCGGTGGTGGTCACGGTGTTAGGCCCAAGTTTAGTTAACAGTGTCTGAGTTCGTGGATGCGTTCGACCAGTGGTCGGGCCGATGGGGGCAGCCCGTCGTGTTTTTCAGTCAGGACCGTGTACTCAGCGGTGTTGTTGTACCAGAAAGGTTGTAAGGCTGCACGGGGTGCCTACCTTCACCTTATGGCAGACAGTGGAGCCAGTGTTACGGTATTTTGTTTAGGCTTTGCAAGCATGTGTTAAGAACTCGTGAGTCTCGAGTCGCATTCGCCACTCGGGCGCTGGTTGAATTTCGGGGTAGTTGTGGAGATTGTTGTCTCTGTGGAAGTGTTTAAGCTACCATTTCGGTGTTCGGATGTCGCCTTATAAAGCCTTGTAGGGGCGGATGTGTAAGTTCACGGCCGAGTGGTTCGATGTTGGCAAGGTTCGCATTGGTTGAGCTTGTTCCAATGATCGTGGATAGTGAAAGCTTGCCTAGAAGAAGTTCGCAGCTCGGAGAGATCGTCTTGGAAAAATCAGCGACGACGCTAGAGTTCAGTTGACGGTTGGTCTTCTTGAAAGTACCACCTGATTAGGTGTGGCGAGCTTTGAAAAACAGAGGAAACTTAGCCCGAGTTGTTTTGGGCCTTTTAAGTTCATGTGAAGAATAGGCCATTGCCTATATGTTAGCTTTGCCGTCGACTTGGGAGGCGATGCGTCCGGTCTTCAGATTGTTATGTTTGGAAAGTATCGGAGATCCATCCAGTGTTCGATTAATGATGACCACGTTAGAGATAGTAACCTCGAGTTTTGGAAAGCTGACGATGTCGTAAATGTGGTAAGAGTTCGAGTGTCACGTCGCCTCGGGGATCGCGTGCAGCCGGCACCATTTGTTGGGTCGCCGGAGTGAACCTCGCGCAAAGTGACAAAAGTGGTATCATTTCTTTTGTAAAGAGAAGGTGCGAATGGAGTATATTTTAGACCTCGGGGAGAGGTGTTTGTGGTGATGTTAGAGGTGTTTCCTCGTGGACTTGGAGGTAAGTATTTTGCGCAAGTTGGTTCCGTGGCCATGCGTGGCAGGATTGTTTTCGTAAGTATAGCAGTGAGGACTATCTGCGCGAGTTTGTTTGAGACTTAGAAGGAACATTCGGACGAATGTTTCTAAGGAAGGAGAATGTTATACCGTATTTCAGTATGTACGTGGGGCGTGCGAGAAAATTTTGAAGTGTAAAGTGGCTTGGCGAATTTATTTTGTTCACCACACCCGCTTAGAGTCGTTTTTCGACGAAACCTGTCCACAGCTGTAGGAGGGGAATTTCCGGCTATGTCATTTTTAATGTTTGCGGATATTTCCGAGAGACGAAACATTTTGGACCAACGAGAGGCGACACTTGTCACCTCTCATTGATGGAGTGTGGGCGGTTGGCTTGGACGATTTGGTGACAATTTTGTCAAGTAGTAGGTAGGATATTTTGTGTGTTAGTTGGTTAGGTGCACTTGGCAAGATCTTGGCCTACACTTGCTATGCACTTGGCATGATCTTGGCCATTGGTTGGCCTTTGCTAGACCTATAAATACCCCTCGAAGACTTCTTCATCCATTCCAAATATTTCCTAAGTGTTAAAATCCTCCTCCCTTTGTGTGGTGTTTTTCGTCAACACCTCTCCCCTTTGAGTTGGCACTTTGGCGAGAGCCCCTCCCCCTTGGCGAGAGTACCCACAGTGGGTAGTAGAGGTATACACCCCTTGTGGTGTTGTCTCGTATATACCCACTCTTGGTAGAAATACTCTCAAAAGTATTGTTATAATGCCCAAATTACCTTAGCCAGTATACCTTGTTGTATTCTAAGGTCATACCTTACAAAAGCCAGTTATACTATTATACTTCCCGTCGATCACCAAACCGAAACCACAGGAAAATCTCCATGGTTAGTTGGAGTAGTATGTAGAAGTTGGTTAGAACTTCTAAGGGTAGTTTGGAGCGGGTTGGAGCGCACGGAGTTGGAGCTAAACGATTGCCCAGGATCGACTTTATACTCGGATAATTATGGGCTTATCGAGGTAAATATCTTGTCCCTCTATTGTAATTGGAAATTACATGATTGTTAGACCATATAGTTGAAGTATACTATATATATAGAACTGAACGTTGTTGTCGGCAATGTCTTTGGACTTAAGCCTGAATAATAAGAAATCTTTTCGAAGAAGAATCGAACTGCTTTTTACATAGGACCGTATTACGATGCACTTGTGTAGCTTTTCCGCGAGGTAGAATTGTACGTCGGTTAGATGTATGAACCCACTGGTTGGCTTGATAGCCGGCCAGATGGAGGAGGAGATTTCTGCGTTGCGGGGAGAGTCTTTGCCGAATTTTCTGTATAATGTTCTACTAAGGGATATAAATGTTAATAAAGCGCCTTGTGGCCTTATAGGTTGAAGTACTACGTGTGGCGCGATCTTCGGCTAAGGGAGTAGCGGTTTGAAGTACTTGGAGCGTTTTGCTATTAGTCGATACCGTCGCGAGGTATGTGAACCTCTTCCTATCTCTTCTAGCATGATATGTGTGTAACTATGTAGTATGCAGTGACGTGCGTGTGTTAAATGTATTTGATTGGTCTAAAACATAAAGTGTTATAACACCTTTATGGGAAGTTGGTTATAATGACTTTATGTTGATGCGAAAATACTTGTGGTCTTTAAAAGGTAATCGATTTGAACTATAAGCGGCTTGTTATGTGTTAATAAAGAATTTGAAGTATTTCAAAAGATTTTTGAATCATTTTGAAAGAAGAAGTAATACTTGGTTTTGAAAAACTTAAGAGTTATACTAGCTTTATGGGAAGTTAGGTATAACGGCTTAAGAATGTTTTACCGATTTGAAATCGAACTGTATCGACAAACCATCGCAGCGTTAATAAAAGGAAATGTTTTGACTAATTAAGTATTATTAAAACCGAGAAACTTCCATCCGCATAGAAGCTAAGATGAGACAAAATGATATTTCCTAGATCACTTTGTAATAAGATTGTTATAAACAAGAATATCCTACTCACATATAAGGCTTATGTTTCTCAGTTGTTTAAAGAGAATTATATTCTTAAATGAATAAGACTATGAACTACGAAACCTTTCTAAAATAAGAAACGTGAACATTTGAAATTAGGCAAACTTGGGCGTTTGGAAAATAATGTTGTTACTTGATTTTACAAAGGTAAATGTTTTAGTTTAATTAAAAAAGCGATCGCTCTATTTTATACTACGGGTATTGTGTGACTTATGTAAAGCAATGATCTTTTAAAAGATTTAATGTATGAAGTACTTTGGGATAGATACGAACTTGTTAGCATAAAGTACCATGGGTGCATAACGTGATTGTCTTGGTTGGAGATATCCTTGTAAATACTTTCTTGTTGATGTGATAAGTAAAGATGTTAGTATGCTACTTGTGTTAGTCGCTTGTGTGATCGTGATGTAAAGGGGTCATTCTTGTTGTGCTTACGTTGTTAAGCGTTAAGCTTGTCTTGTTATTGTATCACATACCCTTTCGATTATACCGAGGGCTTGCCACCGACGCGGTCTATACGGCTATCACGGTCCTTGTGACTACGCGAGCGCGGTAGCTCGAGATTGATCATTCGGGTGTTTAGCCCGATGCGGGGATTCCTATGCGGTCTGTGAGACTATGCGGTCTTTTGAGACTATGCGGGTTGCAGAGCCTAGGCGGATACCGGTTAGCTGCCTCGACGCTGGGTATACCTCGGTGATGCAGGACCATGATTCGAGGATACCTCACGGGTCCGTGTGTGACCTGTGCGGGCTGCGAGAGTTCGTGAATAGACGCTGGCTGATACCAGGCGAGTGGCCACCGATCATGTAGTGCGGTCTAGAAAGACCAGATCTGATTTATGGCATTTGTGGTACTGGGGTCTTAGTAGTCGGCTATGCCTTTACTTACCGCACGGTTTTATTGTGATGACTTTGAGGCGTGAGTCACGACTTGACATGACCCTTATTGTGGCTGTAGTTTGGTTATCATACATGTCTCTGTTTTTATAGACTACTATGATTTCATTTACGTGATTTTCGATTCACATACTGTACTGTTGTCGACCTCTCCGGGGCTGCGTTCATGCCGCAGAAAAGGTACACCGATCGTTGATCCTCGCTCTTAGTCGGTCACAGCGTTGGAAAGCTCCGCTTCTCCGAGGCTTATCGATGGTATAGTCCCTGTTGTAGGTATTTACATTCGAGGTATGGCGGGGCCTGTCCGCCATTGTTGTCGTATCATTTCTTAGATCCAGATGTAATGCTTATTGTGGCGTGGTTTGTAAAAAGGATTAAGCCGTTCATGTTGAAAAGGTTGTTATTTATATATACCGAAGGCAAGTTTTCTCAGTTATTGTTTCATATTTCATAATATGTCTTGTATCGTTTATGTTCCTTGATTACTCGATGTTGTATCACCAGGTGCCCGGTAAGGCACTTAAATCACGGACTCCCGGGCAGTCGTGTGACAAACGAGCTTCCAATACGTGACAGTGATCCTATGAGCGAGGATCTACTACCGATGTACTCATGCGGCATGACGCACCCCCCGGCGAGGTCGATCAACAGTACCAAGCATGTGAAGCTGAAAAATCGTAAATGAAATCATAACATCTTATATAAAAACAGAGACATGTATGATAACAAAACTACGCTTCACAACATAAAAACATGTCAAGTCAGGGACTCACGCCCTCAAGTCATCACTCAAATATAACTATGGGTCTCACGCCCACAACATCAATCATGTTCGCATTATGGCCACATGCCCCCGGAATTCTGCATCGGTGTAGACATGTCCATGATGCAACACTAATAACAATGCCCCATGACCACGTGCCCCGTGATCGGTGTAGACATCGCCCATGTGACATTAACAACAATAATAACAATGCCCATGGCCACATGCCGGATTTCGTGACGGTGTAGACACGCCCACGTGACATTAACGACAATAATATGGGTGATCAACCGCGCATGGCCACACGCCCGGAATTCTCGCCGGTGTAGACATGTCCATGTAACCACAATAACAATATATTATCGTAATCAACCCGCGTACATGCCCCGAATCTGCAGACGGTGTAGGCATGTCCATGTGACATCAACAATAATATACCGCACAACCAAAGCTATCACAAACAAGCTCAAGCAAATTACCATACTTCTAGACTTTTATAAAAGATCCACTCCTTCCCAAGAAGTCACCTGATATCAACACTTGCACAACAAAGGCTATCACAACAAGCATAGGCGAGTTACACAACAACAAGCATAGGCAAGTTACACACAACTCAAGGTACTTCCATTTCAGATCAAAGTCCGGGTTTTAACCTAAAGTACTCACGTTAAATTCCTTTTTAAGAGATACATTCCTTTCATAAAGGTCACGATACGTAGTATAAAAATAGAGTGACTACATTTTTAGGTAAACCAAAATACTTCCCTTTGTAAAATCAAGTAACAACATTATTTCCCAAACGTTCAAGTTTGCCTAATTTCAAATGCTCAAGTTTCTCATTTTAGAAGGGTTTCATAACTCATAGTCTTAATCTCTTTTAAAACAATTGAGTAACATATGTCTTGTACGTGAGCCGTTTATTCTTGTTTTTACAATCTTATTACTGTGACCATGATCTAGGAAATGTAATACAATTTTGTCTTATCTAGCTTCTATGCAGATGGAGGTTTCTACTGGTTTTAATAACAATTAATTATTTGTCAATACATTTTCCTTTATTAACGCTGCAGTGGTTTGTTCGATGCTTATTCTCATTTCCGAAGTCAATAAAACATTATTCTTTTTAAAACCAAGTACTCATTACTCGCGAATGAGGTTTCACAACATATTTAACGAAATGTTAATAACTAAGTAAAACAAGTTAAGTCTCTTATCTTTCAAGATCAAGTCTCTTAACTTCTACAATCAATAAACCAATCTTTTACCTCATAGTCGTTATAACTAACTTCCCATAAAGCTATTATAACACCCTATGTTTTAAACCAACCAACTCATTTAGCACACGTATCGTCTACCGTACTACATAGTTTACAAAGCATCATGCTAGAAGGATAGGAAGAGGTTCACATACCTCGCGACGATTATCGATAATAAGCAAACGCCCACAAGATCAGAATTGCCAGCCGCTTCCACTCTTCAAGTAGAATACGCCACTCGCATTTCCACCTATAAGGCCACAAACGCGTCATTAACTTCTAACCGCGGTTCCAAATTCTGAAAATTCGCAGACTCTCCCATGCAGCGTAAATCTCCCTCTATCGAGGCGGCTACCAAGCCAACCAGGGGGTTTATACGTCTAACCGGACGTATACAATTCTACTATATCTGTAATACCACAAGTCTACATCAGAAATTCTATGTAAAACAATTCATTCTCTTTATAATATTGGACTTAAGTCAACAGACATTGCCGCAAAGCTATGTTCAGTTCTATATCTAGTATACTTCAACTATATAATCCTACAACATGTAATTTCCAATTACAATAAGGACAAGATTATTTACCTCGATAAGCCCAAAATTATCAGAGATAAAAGTCGATCTGAGCAAGGTTTAGCTCAACTCAGTGCGCTCAATCCTCTCCAAACAACCCTTAGAAGTTCTAACCAACTTCTACATAAATACTTCAACCAACTATGAAGATTTCCTTAGGGTTTCGTTTGAGACTAAAAGGACAAAAGGTAGTATTTCCTGCTCTACGTATAGGTAACTTTTGGAATACTACAAGGTAAAGGCTAAGGTATTTTTGGGCATTATAACAATACTTGGAGAATACTTCCACGAGGGGTGTATTATACTGAAACAACTAGGCTGGGGTATCCCGGCCAACACTACTAAGGGGAGGAGGCTCGGCCACAAGGCCACTCAAAGGGGAGGAAGGCATAGGAAGAGAACAACTCAAGACGGGAGGGAGAGGGCCTCAATACTGGGACGATTTGTGATGAAGACGTCTTCAAGCGTAGGGGGGGGATTTATAGGCACACCAAAAGCCAACCAATGGCCAAGATCAAGCCATGTGCAAGGCATGTGTAAGGCCTTGATCAAGCCAAGTGCACCCTATCCCTACTCCACCAAACATGGCACAAAACAAGGCACCAAACAAGCCACAAAACAAGGCCAAACAAGGAGCCAATTGGCTAAACCGTGACCCAACCGGCCATTCATTATCGCTTCACTTGAGGGTGACAAGTGTCACCCTCTCGTTTGCCCAAAATGTTACGTCGCTCGGAAATATCCAAAAATACAAAACGACATAGCCGAATTTTCCTTCGCAGTTCTCAGAAAGCGTTTGTAAAAACGATTCTAAAGCGGGGTTGAGCACAAATTTTCGAAACTAGCCAAACTTTAAGTGTCAAATTGTCGTGCGTCGCCTTACGTATATACTCGTGAAATACGGTATAACATTCTCCTCTCGTAGAAACATTCGTCCGAATGTTCCTTCTCAAGTCGGATAACGATAAAGTTCCTCTAACAAGTTGCCAACGCCACGGCAGCCACGAAATAACACGTTCTCTTCCTTCCTTACTCGTCGTGCGATACCACTTTTGTCACTTTGCGCGAGGTTCTAGTGTCACTCGGCGACCAACAAATGGTACCGAACTGCATGCGGTCCTTGAGGTTCTAGTGTCACCGGGGCGTGCCATACTTCCATCGCCTTGCTTCTCAAAGCGTGGAGTCACTACCTCCAAACTTGGTCATCTTACTAACCTCAATCTTCTTTAAGGCCATTCGGCCTTCACGAACCGCTTAAGTCGAACATACCCACGAACTCATACGATGGTCACCTAAACCGGGCCTAGCACCTCGTGATCCTACCACTGGCGGGACTACCCGACGGCCCCACCTAAATCGGGTGGGTGACGCGAGCGCCATCAACCCGACCCACAATCGCGCCAAAACTTGCTCCGCCGAAACGGAACAATCTTACCTAATCAAGTCATGAAAGCTACCACTTCCATCTCACACTACCCATAGACTTATCACACCAATAATTCCCCCGTAATACTTACTCTGGTAAGGGGCAAACATGAAATAAATCTTTTACACAAGACGACCTTACCTCTAAGGTCTCAATCGTGAAATAGTCTAAGGTTCACACTTACCATGCCCCCAGGCTTACCCTTCTACACTAACCAGTTTTCTAAATCACATTTTAGCACAAAGCTATCCGAACATAACACTAAACACATCAGCATACAAAACTCTAGAGGGTTAAGGATATACCTGTCTCTACCGCTTTTCTAATCAGTCACGCCTGCGTGGCAGCTAGTGAAGGTGATGAACCAACCCGATCTCGAAGGGTGAGTCGTCAATCCGCTACCAGTCGACATTCCGCAAAATGGCCTCCCGTCGCAAAAATAACAAGCTCCCCTGGCACCACGACACTCCCCGAAATGCGGTCTACCACATCGACCACACCGAGGTAGGGGTGACCGCATCTGGCCAACACCCTTACTTCCCTGGAAACCTGAACCCTTGGAGCCCTGACCTGCTCCCGAATACTCTGGATGCTCTGAAGGTTGTGGAGGACCACTCTGCACTGGCGGAGGTACAAAACTAGTATGCTGCTGAGGCGGTCCGCCTCGAAAGTCACCAAAGGACCCTGTTCGCCCACTTCTGGCGATCTTGGTCATTCCGTCGACCTCCGTGCCTCACATCCCGGTCGTGAGCTGCGTGCGGGCAATGTCCATGCCCGGCTGAAGAGCTACACTCGAACAAGCCTCTGTCAAGTAATCATCTAGCCCGGTGACGTAGCGGTGCACTCTATCCTCCATGGTTGCCACTAAAGCGGGGACATACCGAGCCAACGAGTCAAACTCCACGTTGTACTCCCGAACCGTACGCCCACTCTGTCTCAGCATCATAAATCCATCACGGCGTGCCCTCCTCATCTGCGGAGGCAAGAAGTGAGTGAGAATGCCTCGAGAACTCGTCCCATACTTCTTTGAGCGCATGCTCTCCCGACAACTCACGAATCAAACGATCATTTGCGGTATCACGCGGCCGATGCGAACCTAAGACCCGACTCTGTCTCCGAAGCCTTGATCACTCTCGCGACCGTGAATCGCCGGATGAACTCCTGCGGATCATCCTCGTGCCTCGACCCATAAAACTCTGGCTCTGACTCGAAAAGTCCCAGCCTCAAACTATCGCTCGGGGTGTACCTGGTGCTCATCGAGGCTCGCTGCGATCCGACCTATCCTCATATCGGCCACGACCACGCCAGCAATCGCCATCTCCTTGTACCCCATCTCATCTGCTCCAGTGCGGGTGGAGGCTCAGTCTGGTGGTCTCGCAGCCCATCGTGCGGCTCTAAACTCTGCTTTGGCGGCGTCGCAAAACCACCGTCTGAAGCATAATCTCGAGCAGCCGAGACTGCGCCTCGTACTCTGTATCTCACTAGCGGCACCCTCGGTGTCTTGCCCTTCAGGCTCAGTTGCCTTGCGGAGGCATAATCGGTAAAAACGAGATACGTCGGAGGGTCCAACTTACAACGGCTCTAAGGCACGATCTCGTAATGAGAAGAATGAAACCGATCCTAAATGTGCTATAGCCTCACGATTATAGATGTAGTGCACAACACATCGATAATCAAGACTCTACTAGACACTGCATGTAGACACCTTTCCGAGGATTAATCGCTCGATACCACTTTTGTCACGACCGATCCGGGCGTGATCGTGCCTACCGAGCACCTGTGCTGATACAACATCGAGAAAACCGGAAAATAAAACATAAACATGAAACAAGATATATGATCATAAAGCAACCAAAAGCGATTTGCCTTATATATACATAAAACCGAGCAGTTTAATCCTTTTACAACCACCTCGCCACAACAAGATTTGACACTCTAAGATTTACAACAACCATGACGGACAGGCCCCGTACCACAGATGTACAAGAACCTACAACTCAGTGGAACACATGCAAAGAATAAGCCTCGGAGAAACGGAGCTTCCCAATCTGTTATTCGTGATCCTGAGCGAGGATCCACTACCGATGTACTCTACTGCGGCATGAACGCAGCCCGAAGGAGGTCGATACAGTACCAAGTATGAAACGAAAAATCAGAATGAAATCATAATCTTATATAAAAGCAGAGACATGTATGATAACAAAACTACGATTCACATAAGCGATCATGTCAAGTCGAGACTCACGCCCTCAAGTCATCAGTCGAATATAACTATGGGTCTCACGCCCACAACATCAATCATGTTCTGTTCGCATTATGGCCACATGCCCCGGTGTATGCGTGACGTGTAGACCATGATGCAACACTAACAATGCCCTACGGCGCCACGCCGGTGCATTCGGTGAGACACGCCCGTGACATTAACAACAATAATAACAATGCCCCACGGCCACACGCCCCGAACAGCGCCGGTGTAGCGTCCGTGACATTAACGTGCGACAATATCGGGTGATCAACCCGCGCGTAGCCACACGCCGAATTCTGCATTGGTCTAGACATGTCCATGTAACCACAATAACAATATATCGGTAAACAACCCGCCGCGTAGCCACATGCCCGGACTGCATGCCGGTGTAGACGTGTCCGTGACATCAACAATAATATACCGCACAACCGGGCTATCACAAACAAGCTCAAGCAAATTACCATACTTCTAGACTTTTATAAAAGATCCACTCCTTCCCGAAGTCACCGATATCAACACTTGCACAACAAAGGCTATCACAACAAGCATAAAGTAGTTACACAACAACAAGCATAGGCAAGTTACACAACTCAAGGTACTTCCATTTCGTATCAATGTCCGGGTTTTAACCCTAAAGTACTATGTCACGTTAAATTCCTTTTAAGAGATCCATTCCTTTCATAAAGGTCACCCGATAATTCGTAGTATAAAATAGAGTGACTCGCATTTTTAGGTAAACCAAAATACTTCCCTTTTGTAAAATCAAGTAACAACATTATTTCCCAAACGCTCAAGTTTGCCTAATTTCAAATGCTCAAGTTTCTCATTTTAGAAGGGTTTCATAACTCATAGTCTTAATCTCTTTTAAAACAATTGAGTAACATATGTCTTGTGCGTGAGCCGTTTATTCTTGTTTACAACAATCTTATTACTGTGACCATGATCTAGGAAATGTAATACAATTTTGTCTTATCTTAGCTTCATGCGGATGGAGGTTTCTTTGGTTTTAATAACAATTAGTTATTTGTCAATACACTTTCCTTTATTAGCTATTGTGGTTTGTTACACTTATTCTCATTTCGAAGTCAATAAAACATTATTCTTTTTAAAACCAAGTACTCATTACTCGCGAATGAGGTTTCACAACATATTTAACGAAATGTTAATAACAAGTAAAACAAGTTAAGTCTCTTATCTTTCAAGATCAAGTCTCTTAACTTCTACAATCAATAAACCAATCTTTTACCTACATGTAGTCGTTATAACTAACTTCCCATAAAACTATTATAACACCTATGTTTTAAACAACCAACTCATTTAGCACGTATGCGTCACCGTATTTACATAGTTTACAAAGCATCATGCTAGAAGGATAGGAAGAGGTTCACATACCTCGCGGCGATTATCGACAATAAGCAAAACGCTCGCGATCAGTAACCCTGGCCGTTTCCACTCTTCAAGTAGAATACGCTACTCGCAGACTTCCACCTATAAGGCCACAAATGTCTATTAACTTAACCGCGGTTCCAAATTCTACGAAAATTCGGCGACCTCCCACGCAACAACGTAAATCTCCTCTCTATCGAGTAGGCTACAAGCCAACCCGGGGTTTATACGTCTAACCGGGCGTATACAATTCTACTATCTGAGAATACCACAAGTCTACATGTCTGATCTATGTAAAACAGTTGATTCTCTTTTATAATATTCAGACTTAAGTCAAAAGACATTGCCGCAAAGCTATGTTCAGTTCTATATTTAGTATACTTCAACTATATAATCCTACAACATGTAATTTCCAATTACAATACGGGACAAGATTATTTACCTCGATAAGCCCAAAAGTATCCGAGATAAAAGTCGATCCTGAGCAAGTTTTAGCTCGACTCCGTGCGCTCGATCCTCTCCAAACAACCCTTAGAAGTTCTAACCAACTTCTACTTAAATACTTCAACCAACTATGAAGATTTTCTTAGGGTTTCGGTTTGAGACTAAAGGACAAAGGTAGTATTTAGGGCTCTACGTATAGAGGTAACTTTTGGAATACTACAAGGTAAAGGCTAAGGTATTTTTGGGCATTATAATAATACTTGGAGAATACTTCTACCACGAGGGTGTATTATCTGAAACAACTAGGCTGGGGTACCCCTGCCAACACTACTAAGGGGAGGGAGGCTCTGCGGCCTGAGGCCACTCAAAGGGGAGGAAGGCTTGGGGCGAGAACAACTCAAGAGGGAGGGAGAGGGACTCAAGACTTGGAAGATTTTGGATGATGAAGTCTTCAAGCTTAGGTGGTATTTATAGGAAAACCAAAAGCCAACCAATGGCCAAGATCAAGTCATGTGCAAGGCAAGTGTAAGGCCTTGATCAAGCCAAGTGCACCCTATCCCTACTCCACCAAACATGGCACAAAACAAGGCACCAAACAAGCCACAAAACAAGGCCAAAACAAGGAGCCAATTGGCCCCAAACCCGTGACCCAGGCCATCCACATTGCCGCCAGGGTGACAAGTGTCACCCTCTCGTTGGCCCAAAAATGTTCCGTCGCTCGGAAAAATCCGCAAAAATACAAAACGACATAGCCGGAATTTTCCCTTCGCAAGTTCTGTAAAACGTTTCGCCGAAAAACGATTCTAAACGGGGGTTGTGCACAAAATTTCGAAACTAGCCAAACTTTAAGTCTCAAATTGTCGTACGTACGTCCTTACGTATATACTCAGGAAATACGGGGTATAACACCATTTCTCTGTTGCAACCAAACTTGGTCACTATACTTAGATTCGATTCCTTTGCTTGTCTTATGGCTAAGACTTCCTGCTAATCACAATTTAGTGGGAGATTTCCTTGATCTCGTCAAGTAGTAATCCTATTATTCTCTTCCAGCTCATAGAGCTTATAGTCAGGTGTTTAACCTCAACTCATGGTATTACATAATCCAATGGCTTGCCAAGATTTCTTATCGTTCGAGTGTCTACTCGTCTTACCTTGATATTTCATTTCAAGTTGTCCTGGGGTCCCTTACCCCCCCGTATTTTCCTACTACATTTCTCGTCAGTACATATCTTTCCACCTTTCCTCGAGGTATTCTTACTGCCCATCATTCACTAATGGTCTTTACACTAGTCTGGGGTAATCATATCTGGTGCAACTTACATAACCATAGTTGCATTCTCTTTTATCATTCTGGTCATAACCCATCCTTATGCTTACTATTAACAAAAGTATTTCTATCTTGATTCATGATCGTAGAGTTTCATTCGTGCGTACTACCTGTATTTATATCCTTACGACACTTTTTCAACCATTTCCTAGTGTTGTCTTTAATTAGCCCAACCCAATACCTTTTTCCAAGGTTATTGTAACCTATTGCATAACGAGTAGGAATTTACCTCACGCCAGAACCCGGGCGTGATGGTGCCCTACACAGGCACCTTCTACCTAACAACTAAGTAAAGCTGCGAATTTAAATAACACTTTTTTTAAAACCAACGTACATGCAAGGGCAAAGCCGACAAGTGCCATATAATATACATAAAAGACACTATCGCATACGAGTCCAATCCAGCGTATGAATACAGGACCTCTAACGGTTTTTCAACTATGACGGACAAGGCCGTCGTACTCCATGCATACAAAAGCACATGCTTGAAAGAACTTATACCAAAAAGATAAATGTTATACCCCGTAGTTCCAGGGTATGTATGTGAGGACGTACGTACGAGAATACGACATAAATTTTGGAAAGAAAGAAAGATGTGATTTTTCGACGGAAAAGTTTCCGGTTTTTATGAAGAAAAAGGTTCGTTAATGGGAATTGGATTCCCAGATTTGGTATTTGGACTTCTTGGATTATTTTAGAATTATGAGATTTTATTTTGGAAATGGTCACGTGGGGCCCACGGGAGAAATTTACTGATTTTGTGGAGCCGCTTTGTTTTTGAGATTTTCGGTATTTTGGATATTTCGAAGACGAAATATTTTGATCCAGTCGGGGCGACACGTGTCACCCCATGTGGCACCTTGGTCGAATGGTGGGACAGTGGCTAGCCACTGTCTCGCCGAAATGGGTTAACAAGTGGCAAGCCAACTTGGCCCCTTGTTTTCGTTGGCCATGTGGTGTGGTAGGACCCACACACACATGGCCCAATCTTGACCCTACACTTACCTTGATATTGGCCGCGAATCCTCTATATAAACCCCCTAAGTTGAAGAGTAATTCATCCTCACTTGAAAACTTTCCAAAGGCAAAATATTTCCCTCCTTTGTAGTGCTTTTCGTCCCCTCCTCTTGTGTAGAATACTTGGTGTATTATTGTATAATCCCAAATACCTTGGCCTAGTATCCTAGTAGTATTCCAAAGTTATTTCAATACTAGGAGCAGGAAATACTACTTTATTCGATAATAGTAAAGTGAAACCCTAGAAAAATCTTCCTAGCTTGGTTGAAGTTTTTAGAGAAGTTGTTGGAAACTTCTAAGAATTCGCTTGGAGGCGGGTTGGAGCATAAGTAGTTGGAGCTAAACGTTGCCTGTGATCGACTTATAAACTTGGATAATTTTGGGCTTATCGAGGTAATAATCTATGTCCCTATTGTAATTGGAAATTACATGTAGTAATATATAGTTGAGTATACTATATATAAAATGAGTATTAAAAAGAATTGAACCGTATTTACATAGGGTGTATTCTGATGATGTTGTATTATTGTGGAGTAGAATTGTACACGTCCGGTTAGACGTGTAATCCCCAGAGAGTTGTTGGCCTGGTAGCGGGCCTGGTTAGGGGAGGAGTTTTATGAGATAGCGGGGGGAGGTGCTGCCGAATTTTCTGTAGAATAAGGAATCTTGTATTTAGAATATTCTACGAAGAGAACTAGAGATTGATAGATATATTGTGGCCTTTATAGGTGGATCTTCTACGCGCGGCATACTTGACTTGGCTTGTGGTTTAAGCTAAAAAGGTATGTGATTCTTCCTATACTCTTGAGCATGATTGTTGTGAACTATATAGTACGGTAGACGTACGTGTGTGAAATGAGTTTTGTTTGTTTTAAACATAAGGTGTTATAATGGCTTTATGGGAAGTTAGTTATAACGACCTTATGAAAATAAAAGAAAGATTTGATTTTGAAAGTTAAGAGACTTAATCTTGAAAGATAAGAGACTTGACTTATAACGACTTGTTTTCGGAAAAGGAGAAGTAACTTGATTTAAGTATAGGTTACTTGTTTTTAAAAGAGTATACTTGATGTTGTTCTAAAAGAAAAGCACTTGGTTTGAAAAGTATAGAGTACTTGATTTTAAAAGCCTTGTAAAGATTTTTACGAAGGTGAAGTAATTTGGTGTTAAAAGTAAAACGTGTTTTCTTTATATACTACGAGTATTAGTATCATGTGGCTTTTACGTAAAAAGAGGTCTTTTTGAAAGAATAAATGTATGTTGAACACTTATGCTTGTTGTGATAGTCTTTGATGTGCAAGTGTTTTGTTGATATCTTCTTTGTGACTCTGGGAGGCGGCTATCGATTGATTGATTCGACATACCGATGTTGGGTGGTCCACGAGTATCGCCCACTTTGAGTATCGATGGTTGTTTACGTGCTGTAGAACTCTGCAGGAGGCGGCTATCCGATTTATTTCCTTTGGACATCTTTGTGCGATGGATGTTCCACGGGCGTCGATGGGATGGTTTCATGGCCATGACTTAGGGTGAGATCTTGGGGCATCGCGGTCATTATGAGGTTCAGATTGTTAGTCCATGGACCGCTAATCCATGAAGCTTGCGCGGTGACGGCGATCACGGGCTTGATTTTATGCGTGTGGTTGAGCACACTTTAGATACTTGTTACGGTCATTTTCGTGTCTGGTAGCCTGCGGTAGATAGCTTAAGATACTTGCCTCGGTCATATCTTGTGAGGCGGTAGGCTATTATGCGTTAGCTTAAGATACTTGCCTCGGCGGTTGCGTGGCTAGCTTTTGGGTAGTAGTTGGCTTAGTGCCTTGCGTGATGGGATATGACTAGCTTTTGGGTGGTAGTTGGCTATTCTACTTGGCGTCGGTTTTGATGAGCGGGATCTAGTGTTCGTGTTCACATATGGGTGTTGTTTTACATCATGTGCTGCCGTGATGAGAATGAGTTCCACGCATGAGTGGTATTATGGGCGTGAGACCCATAGTTATGTGTGAGTGATTATTAGGGATATCGTCCTTACTTGGACATAATCGTTTACTTATTGCGAAATGGTTTTATAAAATGATGAAATGTGATTTCATTCTGATATTTTCAGTTTCACATACTTGGTACTGTTATCGACTTCCGGGGATGCGTTCATGCCGCAGTAGAGTTACATCGGTTGTGGATCCTCGATCATAGGATCACAATTCAGATATTAGGAAGCTCCGTTTCTCCGGAGGCTTATCTTTTGGTATGTTTCCCTGAGTTGTAGGTTCTTGTACATTCAGGGGTATGGCGGGGCCCTGTCCCGTCATAGTTGTTATTACACTCTTAGAGGTCTATAGTACTGTTGTGGGCAGGGTTGTAAAGGATTGTAACTGTTTGGTTATATGTATATACATGAAGGCGACCGTTTTTGTTGGCCTATTTTCTTATGGTATCTTGTTTCCTGTTTAAGTTTTTATTTCCGCTGATTTTCTCTGATGTTGTATCACTAGGGTGCCCGGGGTAAGGCACGATCATGGGCAAGATCGGTCGTGACAAAAGTGGTATCGAAACGATTAATCCTCGGAAGGTGTCTCTGATCGTGTCTAGTAGAGTCTTGATTATCGGTGTGTTGTGCACCACATCTATAATCGAGGTGCGAGGACATTTAGGATTAGTTTCCATTCTTCTCATTCCGAGATCGTGCCTTAGAGGCCGTGATATAAGTTGGACCTCTGCAGCGTATTTCGTTTTACCGGCTATGCCTCGCCAGGAAACCCGCCCGAAGAGCAAGGTAGCCGTGGGAGCCGCTAGTAGGATACTGAGAGAAGGCGCGAGCGCGGGCGTCGATACACGAGATAGTGCTTGACGGCCCGAGTTTTGTAGCGCCGCCCGGCCAGCCGAGTTTAGGCGCGAATGGCTACAGAGACCACGATACACGAGCCTCCAGGTCCAGCCGGGAAGCGAGAGAGATGGGTTACAAGAGATGGCCCGATTCTTGGCGTGATCGTGGCGAACGAGGATAAGTGGATCTGTGATTCGATTCCAGTAGCCGTAGTTCACCCGGTCGGATAGTTTGAGGCTACGATTTTCTATATCGCCGAGTTTTCTGGTCGAGGCACGAGGATGATCGCGAGTTCATCCGTCGATTCTGAGAGGATCGTCACAGTGATCAAGGCTTGAGACCGTCCGTGATTTTTCGGTTCGCGTCGCGTGATACCGCGATCGGCGGTTTGATTCGTGGGAGCTGTCGGGAGCATGCGCCCCGGCTGTTGGGGACGAGTTCTCGGAGGCATTTCTCGGCCATTTCTTGCCTCAGATGAGGAGGCACGGGCGATAGGTTTTATCTTTGAGGCGAGGATGCACAGCTCGGGAGTACAACGTGAGTTCGACTCGTTGGCTCGATATGTCCTGCGTTAGTAGCTAATATGGAGGACCGAGTGCACCGCTACGTCAGGCTTGATGACTACTTGGCGTAGTCTTGTTCGTGTATCGCCAGCCGGCATGGACATTGCCGCGCAGCTCGTGCGCTGGGGTGTGAGGCGAGAGACCGGCAATTGACCAATACCCGAAGAAGGCCGGGGCGGGGTCGCTGGTGACTTTCAAGGCGGACGCCAGCGAGACTAGTTATACGCCGTCGCGATTACATAGTGGTCCTCTACGATCTTGAGGCCTCGAGCATTGAGGAAGCGGTCGGGGCTCGAGGTTGAGTTTTCGGGAGTTGGGGTCTTGGCGGATGAAGCCACCGACCTAAGTGTAGCTAATGGTGTCACGACCCGGACGTGGCGTGATCGTGCCTTACCCGGGCACCTAGTGATACAACATCGAGTAATCAGCGGAACATAAAACAATACGAGACATATTATGAAATATGAAACAATAATCGAGAAAAACTTGCCTTTGGCGTATATATAAATAACAACTTTTTCCAACATGAAGCAGTTTTAATCCCTTTTACAAACCACGCCCACAACGGTACTCTGCACCTCTAAGAAATGATACGACAACAATGGCGGGGGGGCCGCCATACCCGAATGTAACACCTACAACAACGGGGACTATACGGCTGATAAGCCTCGAGAAGCGGAGCTTTCCCACACGCTGTTGTGACCACAGGCGAGGATCGATGGTGTACCTTTACTGCGGCATGAGCGGCAACGAAGGAGGTCGATAACAATTGCAGTATGTGAAACGAAAATAAATCGTAAATGAAATCATAGTAGTCTATACAAAGCAGAGACATGTATGATAACGAACTACGATTCACCATGTAAATGCGATGCGTATCAAGTCGGGGACTCACGCCTCAAGTCATCACTCAATTTTACCAATGGGTCTCACGCCCACATCAATCGTGCGTGGAATACCTTCTCATTCTGCAGCTTATGATACCAAACACCAAGGAATACATGAACACGGGTCCCACCAGTGTCCTAATAAAACGATGCGAGGGTAAATCGAAGGCATAGCCGACTACTAACACCAGCACAACAAGGTCATAAAATGTGTCATGACATCTGTCTAGACGATCACATGATAAAGGCGGTCACTCGCCCGCGATATCAAATGCGCGTCTAGCCACAGAACTCTCCGCTGACTCGCGTAGGCCAACCTCATAGGCGCGTGAGTATAACCCGCATCGGTGTACTCCCACATCGTCCCGGACTCGCGATCGCATGGCCAAAGCCGCGTGACCACAAGGGCCGTAAACTAACACGGAACTCCGTAGTTCCGCATGGATCCTGGACCGCATGAGGTATCCTCGAATCATGGTCCTGCCGGACCGAGTCTACCCGCGTGGAGGCGCAGCAACCTCGGACACAAGTCAAGGTGAGTGGTACAATACCAACATAACGGTGATAGTCAAACAACTTTAAGCGCGATCGAGGAAAACCCCTTTACACTAACATCACAAGATACTTGCACGTAGCATAACATGTTTACTTCTCAAATCAACAAGAAAGTATTATAAGGCTATCACAAACCGATACAATCAAGTTATTCACACAAGGTGCTTTCTACTAACAAGTTCGTATCTAACCCCAAAGTACTTCACACATTAAATCTTTAAAAGATCTGTTTCTTTCACATAAGTCACACAATACGTAGTATAAAATAGAGTGACCGTTCTTTTAAGAAAACCAAAACTCTTACCTTTGTAAAATCAAGTAACAACATTATTTCCCAAACGTCAAGTTTGCCTAATTTCAAATGTTCACGTTTCTTATTTTAGAAAGGTTTAGTGGTTCATAGCCTTATTCATTTAAGAATATAATTTTCTTTTAAACAATGAGAAACATAAGCCTTATATGTGAGTAGGATATTCTTGTTTATAACAATCTTATTACAATGACCATGATCTAGGAAATATCATTTTGTCTCATCTTAGCTTCTATGCGGATGGAAGTTACTCTTAGTTTTATTAATACTTAATTAATCAAAACATTTCCCTTTATTAACGCTTGTGGTTTGTCGATACATTCGATTTAGAAATCGTTGAAACATTCTTAAGCGTTATACCTAACTTCCCATAAAGCTAGTATAACTCTTAAGTTTTCAAAAACCAAGTATTACTTAACTTTCAAAATGATTCAAAACTCTTTTGAAATACTTCAAGTTCTTTATTAACACATAACAAGCCGCTATAGTTCAATTGATTACCTTTTAAAAACATGTATTTTCTTACCAACATAAAGCCGTTATAACCAACTTCCCATAAAGCCGTTATAACACTTTATGTTCTACACCAATCAAATACATTTAGTACGTATGCGTCTACCGCACTACATAGTTCACACATATCATGCTAGAAGAGATAGGAAGAGGTTCACATACCTCGCGGCAGTATCGACTAATAGCAAACGCTCAAGTACTTCCAACCGTGGCTACTCCATAAGCCAAGTAGAGAGCGCCACACGTAGTACTTCAACCTATAAGGCCACAGCGCTTATTAACATCAAGATCTTATCGTAGAACATTCTCTGAAAATTCGCACGCTCCCCATGTGCGTAAATCTCCTCTCTAGTAGGCTACGAGCCAACCGGGGTTATCATCTAACGACGGGTACAATTCTACTCACGGTACTACTACACAAGTCTCAGAATGCCCTATGTAATTACGATTGATTCGATTCTTGGGCTTAAGTCAAAAGACATTGCCGCGATGCTAAGCTTAGTTCTATATATAGTATACTTGACTATATAATCTAACAACATGTAATTTCCAATTACAAATAGAGGACAAGATAATTACCTCGATAAGCCCATAATTATCCAAGTATAAATGTCGATCCTTAGCAACGCTTAGCTCCTACTCGGTGCTCCAACCCATCTCGACAACCCTTAAGTTCTAACCAACTTCTACTTAATTACTTGATCACTCGATGAAGATTTCCTTAGGGTTTCGGTTTGAGACAAAAAGGACATACCGGTAGTATTTCCTGACTCTTCAGATAGAGGTTTCTTTGGAATACTACAAGGTATCGACTAAGGTAATTTGGGCATTACAACAATACTTGGAGTATTTCTACCAAGAGGGGTACCTCACGGCACACCACTAGGAGGGTGTACCCCTCGGCAAGGCCTCACAGGAGGGTGCACCCGGCCAAGGCCTCACAAAGGAAGAGGGGAGGGCGAAACCAACAAGGAGGAGGAGGTTTTCAAGACTTGGAAATTATGGAATGGATGAAGAAGTCTTGAAGGGGAGGTATTTATAGGCCAAGCAAAGGCCAACCAATGGCCAAGATCTAGCCAAGTGGGGGCAAGTGGAGGGCGATATGCCCAAGTGCCTAGACCCTACTCCTAAAACCCACAAATATCTACACAAATATCTAGCAACCCTTGCCCGTCAATCGGCCTAGCGCCGCTCAGTCCATGACGAGAGGTGCCAAGTGTTGCCCTCGTTGGTCCAAACGTTTCGTCACTCGGAAAAATCCGCAAAATACTAAATGACATAGCGTAATTTACCGCCCGTAGTTAGGTAGAACGTTCGTCAACGACTCTAACCGTGTTGTGCACAAACATATTTCGCCCGAGGGTGCCACATGGGGTGACACGTGTCGCCCGATTAAATCCAAAATATTTCGTCTTCCAAAATATCCATAACGGCCAAAATCTCAAAATCAAGCGGGCCTTACAGCGTAAATTTCTCGTGGGCCCAGCGTGACCATTTCAAAAATAAAATTCCATAATTCTCTAATATTCCGGGAAGTCAGAATACCAAATGGGAATCCATTCCCGTTAACGAACCTTTTTCTTCACAAAACCGAAACTTTTCCGTGGAAAAATCCTCTTTCTTCCTTTCCGATCTTTACTGTATTCTCGCGTCGTCCTCGCATACATACCGGGAACTACGGGTATAACATTCTTCCCCCAAAACATTCGTCGAATGTTCCTTCTAAGTCTCAAACATACGTGCGCCGGTATAGTCTTCACTTCATACTTACGAAACAATCTCGCCATACCGCCGCGTAAAAATACCGCGCAACATACTTATATCCAAGTCTACGAGGAAACACCTCTAACATCACCACAAATACACTTTTGTCACTTTGCGCGAGCCTAGCTCGACGACCCGACAAATGGTGCCGGTACGCTTGCGATCCACGGCGTGCCTACGGCCTTCTCGGGGATGTGCCCATACGGAGCCACGGTTGAGTCTGTTCGTGGTAGAGGCTCGCCTCTTTATACGCTCGGCCCCAGAACGCCATCTGAGATCGGACGTCTTGCCTCCTAAGTCGGACGGCAATTGCTAACATATAGGCAACTGGCCTATTCTTCACATGAACTCAAAAGGCCCAGTAACTCGGGCTAAGTTCCTTACATTTCCTGACTCGTCACCCTCGTCAGGGGTGGTACTTTCAAGAAGACCGATCGTCAACTCAACTCTAAGTGTAAATGCGCCGATTATCGCCACGATTCCTCGAGTGCGAGAACTTCTTCTAGATGAGCTTTCACATCCACGCGATCTGTGGAACAAGCTTCGACAGTATGCGAACCTTGCCAACATCGAACCAATCGACCGGCGACTTACTTCCGCCCTGAGGCTTCCTAAGGCGACCTCCGAACGAAATGGTAGCAACGCTCCTCCACAGAGACAACAATCTTCACAACTACTCAAATCCATGCGCCCGGGCGAATACGGTCCCGAGACTCACTGAGTCCTTAACCCGCTGGTAAAACTTCGAAACAAAACAGTAGTAACACAGGCTCCGGCATGCGCCGTAAGGTGCGTGGGCACCGTGCGCCTTACAACCTTTACGATAAATCAATGCTGCCAGGAGTGAGCGGTCGACCAAGAACACGATGGTATCCGCGACCCACCAGGTCGAACGCATCCACAAACTCAAATGTTGGTTAACTAAACTTGGGCTAACACCCTCGTGACCCTACCACAAGGCGGGACCACCAACCAGATCCACCACCAAACATGCCGCGGGTTGACGCAGCGTGGCCTCAACCCTCGGCAGGCGACGAGAAGCGCAAAATACTATCTCCCGGAAGGAACAATCTTACTAAACATGTTATTCACGAAACCTGGCGGTTCTTAGCTCAGCTTTCACCTTTTCATTTCATACTACTTGGGACCTATCCCAAGCATAGCTCACGTGCACTATGCACTCCGATAAGGATCAAACATAACACTACACCTTTACTCGAGATGGCCTTACCTCTAAGGTGCATGCGTATAACACTCTAAGGCTCACACCTTCTCTATCCCCAAAGTCTTACTCGGTTAACCACCATGATTTCTAATCACAACTAGCACACCGCTTTCGAGAACATAGCACTTAAGGTATACTCACCTTGAAGTTACCAAGGACCTTCCGCCCTCTCCTAGCGTCTTGGTTAATGTTATACCCGTATTTCCAGAGTATACGTGAGGCGTCACGATACAATTTGAGCCTTAAAGTAGGCATAGATTCGAAATTTGTACACAACACCGGTTAAGTCGCTTTTAGGCGAAAGCGTTTCCCATTTTCGTAGGGAAAATTCGGCTTTGTCATTTATAATTTTTGCGGATTTTTCCAGAGAGGCGTAACATTTGGACGGATAGCGGGAGGGTGGCGTATGTCACCTGCATTGGAAGAGGTTGGGCGGCAATTGGCCATTCTTGCGCGTTTTGTTGCCCAATTTTGGTCAAGGGTTAGGTAGGATATTTTTGTGTAGATGGATAAGGTTGCATGGCTTAATCTTGGCTTACACACTTGCACTTGGCACCATCTTGGCCGTTGGTTGGCCTTCACTTGACCTATAAATACCCGCTTAGTTGATGAACTTTCTTCATCCAAAATTGAGCAATCTACCTAAGTCTCAAAATACTCCTCTCTTGTAGTTCTCGTCCAAAGCCTCTCCTCCCTCCTAGTGGCCTTTGGCCGAGGTTTCCCTCCCTTTGTAGTGGTTGGCCGTAGGGTACCACTGCCTAGTTGTCTCGTATAAATACCCTTGTAGTGGTATAGAAATACTCTCTAGTATTGTTATAATGTCCAAATACCTTGGCCCAAATACCTTGTAGTATTCCCAGTTACACTTATACTAGCCGAGAAAATACCATTATACTTTCCCTCGATCGCTAAAGCGAAACCCTAAGTAAATCTTCACCGTAGTTGAAGTTATAAGTAGAAGTTGGTTAGAACTTCTAAGGGTTGTTAGATGGATTAGACACTCGGAGTAGGAGCTAAACCTTGCTCGGGATCGGCATATAAACTCGGATAATTTTGGGCTTATCGAGGTAAACATTCTTGACCTTACATTGTAATTGGAAATTACATGTTGTAGGAGTATATAGTTAAAGTATACTATATATAGAATTGAACATGGCGTGCGGCAATGTCTTTTGACTTAAGCTGAATAATACTTACAGAATGTCTTGCGACTTAAGCACGAATTTAAATAAGAGAAGCGACTGTAATTACATAGGGTATTCTGATGAACATGTATAATATCTGTGAGTAAATTGTACGTCCGTTAGGCGTGCAACCCCAGTTGGCTTGGTAGTGGCACCGGTAAAGGAGGAGATTACTTGATGTGCGAGAGTCTTTGCCAGATTTTACGTAGAATATGGAACGTTGTAAAAAAGCGCCTTGTGGCCTTATAGGTTGAAGTACTACGTGTGGTGCGATCTACGCGTGGCTTAAGTAGCCAAGCGGTTTGAAGTACTTGGGCGTTTGCTATTAGTCGGCGCGTCGCGAGTATGTGAACCTCTTCGCATCTCTTATAGCATGATATGTGTTGAACTATGTCTGATGAGCGTCGTGTAATAAGCGTGTTTGATTGTTTTTAAAACATAAAGTGTTATAACGGCTTTATGGGAAGTTGGTTATAACAGCTTTATGTAGGTAAGAAAATACTTTGTGGTTTTAAAAGGTAACTGATGTGAATTATAACTGGCTAGTTATAATAAAGAACTTGATGTATTTCAAAAGATTTATAAATCGTTTTGAAGGGAGAGTAACACTTGGTTTTAAAGGTTTTAAAAAGAGTTATACTAGCTTTATGGGGAGTTAGGTATAATGTCTTAAGAGGTAAAGAAAATGGTTTACTGATGTTAGAAGTTAAGAGACTTGATCTTATAAGATAAGAGACTTAACTTATTTGTTTAATGTGAATGTTTGTGTGAAACCTCATTCGTGAGTAATGAGTACTTGGTTTTATTTAAAGGGATAATGTTTTACTGATTTCGGAAATCAGAATGTGTATCGACAGACCACTGCAGCGTAATAAAGGAAAATGTATTGAATAATGATGTATCGTATTAAAACCAGTAGAAACCTCCATCTGCATAGAAGCTAAGATGAGACAAAATGATATTTCCTAGATCATGGTCGCTTAATAAGATCGATTATAAACAAGAATAACCTACTCACATATAAGGCATATGTTTCTCAAATCATTAAAGGAGAATTATGTTTTAAAGTTAAAACTGAACTAAGAGACTTTTCTAAAAATGAAACTTGAGCATTTGAAATTAGGCAAACTTGAGCGTTTGGAAAATAAGGTTGTTACTTGATTTTACAAAGGAAAGCATTTTTGTTTACTTAACAATGTTAAATCACTCTATTTTTATACTACGGACATCGGGTGACTTTTATAAAGGAATGGATCTCTTTAAAAGGAATTTAACGTCGTAGTACTTTAGGGTTAAAAACCGGACTTTGGCATAAAATGAAAGTAGCTTGTGTTGTGTAACTTGCCTATCTTTGGTTGTTGTGTAACTTGCACATGCCAGTGTTGTGTAACTTGCCTATCTTTGGTTGTTGTGTAACTTGCCTATGCTTGTGTTGTGTAACTTGCCTATGCTTGTTGTTGCGTAGCTTGCTTATGCTTGTGATGATAGCGCTTGGTTGTGCAAGAATTGTTATTTTTATGGACTAGCTTTCCGCGAGGTTTCTTCTTGTTCGCCTTGGTCACGGTGGTGCTCGTACTTGCCGTCTGTAGTGGTCGGCCTTGGTACGATGGTCGACCCTCGCGCTTGCCCAGTTCGGTGTAGCGAAGTCTGTTAATCTGACCTTGGTCCGCAGTGGTGACCGCCGTACTTGCCCGATCGACTACGTGGCCGACGCCAGTATCATTGATCGGCTCCATGTGGCACTTTTGCCACGTGAACCGTGTTTTGGTTGCATTATATTATTGATGCGGTCGGATCTGGTAGTTATTAACTTGTCTCACGGTTTTATGACACAGTGGGACACAGTGTTCATGTATACTCCTTGTCTTGTCGTATCATAAAGCTTAGGCGATGAGGAAGAAATTCCACGAACGCAGTGATAATTTGGAGGCGTGAGTCACGACTTGATGTAACTAGTTATATGTTATGTCTTGTAGCTTGGTCATCATACATGTCTCTGCTTTATATAGACTATTATGATTTCATTTCTGATATTCTGAGTTCATCACTTAGTACTGTTGTCTTGACCTCGCCCGAGAGAGTGCGTTAAATGCCGCGGTAAATACATTGGTATCGATCCACAGCTCTTGGATCGCGCTTCGAGCGCATTGGGAAGCTCGTTCCTTGGAGGCTTATCTTTTGGTATCTGTTCACTGAGTTGTAGGTTAGCATGCATTTGGGGGTATGGCGGGGCCACGTAAAGTCATAGTTGTTGTAAATCTTAGAAGTGCAGCCTTGTAATGGCGAGGTTTTGTAAAAAGTTAAAGCATTGTTTGAAAGAGTTGTTTATATATATTTTATTGGAAGTATAGCAGTTTGGTTGGCTTTGTTTATTATCTTGTCTGTGTTCATGTTTAAGTTTTTATTCTGCATTTGGTTTTCTACGATGTAGTATCATTAGGGTGGGGTAAGAGCACGATCGCGGGCAGGATCGGGTCGTGACAAAAAGTGATATCAGGCGATTAGTCCTCGGAAAGTGTCTACGAGGCCGTGTCTAGTGGAGTCTTGATTATCGATGTGTTGTGCCACGTCTATGTCGGAGAAATTCGCGACGTTAATTTAGGATTGGTTTCTTAATTCTTCTCGTTACGGTCGTGTAAAAGGCGTGTGATAAGATTGGACCACTACGGCGTGCCGTTTTTACGATTATGCCTCGCGTAAGGCAAGCGAAGGCCCAGTGAGCAAGGCAGCGAGGAGGCTGCGAGTAGAAGCGGCGGCGAAGACCACGATGCCTGAGCCTCGATCCGCCGATGCGGAAGGCGAGGAGATGAGATTCTGAAGTGGAGCCTGATTAATGGCGGGGAGTTGTGGCGGACTTGAGAGATGGTGCGGGCGCGGCGGTTCGATAACACTGATGGTTCACCACCTGGAATCGGATAGTTGAGGACTACGGATTTCGGAGTTGTAGGCGCTGAGTTTTATGGGTGAGGCTTTGAGGATGATCCGCGATGAGAGTTTATCAGCGATTCTGAGCGGATCGTAAGTGATCAGGCGCCGGAGACGATGGGGTGGTCTGAAGTTCGCATCGCGTGCGTGATCCCCGCTGATCGGCGGATTTTGATTCGTGGGGAGCTGTCGGGAGAGCATGCAGCTTCCGAAGCTTTATGGGGCGAGGTTCTCGAGGCCTTCTTGCACATTTCTTGCCTCTGATGAGGAGGCGCGAGAGCTCGACCGGATATTTGGTGTTACGACTGAGCGAGTCTGATTCGGAAGTCTGATAATGTGAGTTCGACTGCATTGGCGTGCGTCCGGCGTTGGTAGCTAGTATGGAGGATCGAGTGCACCCGATTTATTCTGAGGCTCGATAGTCGCCTAGCCGAAGTTGTTCGGGTGTAGCTCTTGGCCGGGGCATGAAAGCATTGCCAGCGTCGCGAGCATCTTATGCCCCAGGATGTGAGAGAGGATCGTCGGCCGGAATGACGGTCGGCGTGAAGGAGCGAGTGGCGAGGTCCTTTGGTGACTTTACCGGTGGACCGCCTTCGTGACAGGCCAGATTATGCGCCTCCAGCGATCTGAGTGGTCTCAACGCGACCTTGGGACCTTGACCGAGATATTCGGGGTAGTCGGAGCTCCCGGGTTGATTTTGAGGCTGAGAATGCTTTCGTAGGATGAAAATTGCCACTGTCTCGATGTGGCGGGTTGTGGAAAGCCCCGTAAGAGAGAGTGTAAAGTACTAACTTTCGAGGATTATTTATTTTTCGCGGCCAGCAAGGGCCATCGGCAGGAAGCGTGTCCAGAGCGGAGTATGACTGGCGGAGATAGCATGGGCTGCTAGGCGATTGCGGGTTCTTA